>VOQZ01001613.1:0-325684 GCA_008079305.1 Phytophthora palmivora | reverse complement strand
GCGCATGCTCCCGGACTCTCCATCGTTCTTTTCGCCCACTGTTGTGAAGATGCCCGGGACTCGGCTGACTTCTCACGCTCGGCCGTCGTCACTGATGGAGGTACTCGGTGATCTGTGGGTTCGGCTCCGTGGTGATCTACCATCCGGCGATCCCAGCTCGGCGCTGATTTAGCCAAGTTCACTCGCCATTTTGTGGCCATGTGTGAACGCACCCACTGGCTCGTGGAGGCTAGTGTCCTTATCGGGCTCCATCTTCTTTCGATCCGAGCATCTTCCCTGAGGAGCTCGTCGAGATTCATCGTGTTTGGACCCATATCGGTTGGAACGCAAGCGTCGAGGCGATGGGCTCCGTGCCTTGATTGCCACCGCTGCGGATGGGTTGTACTCGGCTGTGACATCTTGGTCAGCGGATGGGACCCCAACTCCGCTTGCCGACGCCGAGTTGTATTTCGATCCATCCGTTCCATTGTATCCTCTGGTGAATTTACCCTGGGTTCCAGATAGCGCCCTCTGGTCTGAGGAAGTTCTAGCGGTGGATCACCATGAGCCTTGGCGAGCTTGGTGGTTACTTGACCCGGCTCGTCATCCCTTCAATACTTGTTTCCGTGCGAGGAACCCAGAGTTTATGATTTTCGCTCCAAAAGGCATGGACCCGCAAGTTGTTGAGGATTCCGTTGATGATGACGTGGATCTAGCCGAGCCGGTTCCCGCCCAGCCGAGTTCGACTCGCGCGAACCGCTCAGGGATCTTCATATTTGAAGATCTTGACGATAGCGGGGTAAGTTCAACTCGGCCCAGCTCACCACCGGAGCCTTCGGATGACGGTCTTGGGTCCCCAAACCTCAGGGGTGCGTCGCCCACAACTTCTCTGTTCGGACCCGACTCTCCGGTTTCGTCGGCTGGGCTTCTGCCACCAGCGGTGACCGACTCGGCTATTGGTAATGCTGTTCCGTCAACGAGCTCGGCTATTGAGCTTCTGGCCTCAGCCGCTCAGACTGTCGATGCTCAGTCGTCGAGTAGTCACCTTCCAGACGACTCAGCTTCTCCGGATCCGTCGCGGTTGCAGGAAATTTAGTTTAAGCTCCATCTTCATATCTCTTCCATTTCGTAATCATATAATCATATATAGTTTGATGCAGTAGTTTCGATCGCAGTCTTCGCCCGCTCAGCCTGCTATCTTCACTGAGCTGGCCGGGTTCTTCCAGTGCAATGGATTGTTATTCTTCATCTGCAACTTGCACCATTTGCAGACGATTTTCCCGTTTCTTTTGGCGCAAATAATCAAAGAGTAACCCTCCACAAGACAAATTCGACAAAGGTTCCCAACTCGGCTCTTCATAGCCGACCCACTTCACTTTGAACCTTCGCTCATTCCTTGCTGTACTTGTGGATAGTGGTAATTCGTCGTCCAAAATGGCTTCGACTTCATACTGACTGGCGCCTTCGTCAGGTTCCCAGCTGTCTTCTGGGAGCAATTCCTCATCAAAGTCGAACCGTTGATCTTCTTCGAGCTCGGCTACAAGCCGAGTCGTGGGTCTCTTCTCGGCGTCAACCACTTTCTTCAACCGAGACACATGGATCACCGGGTAGAACCTATATCCGCTCTTGTCTGGCAATTCCAACTCGTATGCGAACTCCTCGACTTTCCTCTTCACTCTGAATGGGCCATGCCATCTGTGCGCGAGTTTCTTAGTGAGCCCTTGCCTCACTCGTTCCATGAACAACCACACTTGGTCACCTTCCTTGAACAGCGACTTCGTAGACTCGCTGGGTTCCCATCGACTCGGCGGTAGCTTCAACCGACTCGGCTGACGCTCCTCCCGACTCGGCGGTTTCCGAATTGCTTCTAGCTTGAGGCGTGGCTCGCTGTTCAACTCGGCTCAGCGACTCATTATGCTCTTTCGCTCGGCGGGCTTTCTCCTTCAACTGGTACTCGGCTGCTAGACGTAATGCAACTTCTCTTTGTCGGTTTGCTTCTCGGCGCCACTCGGCTGGAGCGGCCAAATCAGCCGAGCTATTTTGACCATGCCTGACTGACTCCGTCATAGCTTCATCGTTGATCGCGCATCCCAGCCATGTACCAGGTAAAATGGGGTTCCTGCCGAGTAGAGTCTCTCGAGTTGTTTATGGCGTATACCATCTTCTCGGCTATGTCATCCCAGTCAGCTTGTAGTGGATCTTCCACGTAAACCCGTACTGTCTGGATCATTGTTTTGACTGATCGCTCTTGTTGACCGTTAGCCTGTGGTCTGTAACTCAGCGTGGCTCTTGACTCGACTGCATCATCTCTGAGAACTTCTGGAACACTTCACTCATGAACCTGGGATCTCTGTCATGGCGAACTAGTGACGGGGCACCAATCTCCGGAAGACATTTTCTTCAAATGCTTTCGCCACTTCCAGTGCCCCTGTCTCGGCCATCGCCTTCGCTATCACGAACCCAGTAAAGTGATCTTGAATAGTAATAGAGCTGTGTTGCCCCGCCGAGTTCGTGGGAGCGGTATTACAAAGTCCATCGACACAATATGGAATGGTCGGTCTGACCGATGTTGCCAGGAGAGTACCCTCTGAGATGAGGCTTGCTCTTGCTGGTGTCGCATGACTGAACGTGCCGCACCACATCTGCATATAACCAATCCAGTAGTAGTCAACTTGACTCGGTGGTAGGTCCGCACAATCCCTTGGTGACCTCCTTCCACCGAGTTATGGCAGTTCTGCAGGACTTCATCGACCATGGTGGTTGGAACCACTAGTCTAAGATTTAGACTCGGCTCGTCATCTCCACCCCGTCGACGTTTCGATTATGACGGTATAACAGTCCATCTTCGCTGAGTACAAAATCGTCCGCCACCTTACCGGCATTTCTGACTCGGCGGAATGACAGTTGACTCAGCTCGCCTCTCAGGTAAGCTTTAAGATCTGCCCACCGTAGCTCTTCATCTTGGCTCTGTCAATGCGTCGCCGTCGTTCAGCTTGGACGACCGCCGGGTCAATATTATCGGCGCTTGGTGCCCTTGAGGTGTTCAACTCGGCTTCGTCCCTTGTGAACTCGGCTGTGTGTCCCCGAACTCAGCTTCACCGCTGGTTTCAATTCGCCTAGCTGGCTGACGCCTTCGGATCTCGAGTTCACTGTTCAGGTCGGGTTCCGTTGCTTCCGGCTGAGTCGAGTCTTCCTCGTTTGCTGGTATGGCTTGTTTGTTTCTTTGCTCTCGTCATCTTGGAAACGGACTCGGCGTACCTGGCTACGAGTAATTGGACACGCTTTCGGACCTTCCTCGCAGTCATCAGTGCTGTCACCGGCCGTATACAAAATTTCTGGTATCCGATTCAGCGTCTTCAACTCGGCTTTTCGTTCAGCGTTCAGAACTACTCGGCTAATTTGGGTTTCCAATGCTTCTGTGGCCATTGAGTCGGCAGCCGAGTTGTATAGTCGTATCACATGTAGGTATTTGACCGAATTCAAATTTTTTGTCAATTCTTTGTGGCGTGCCAACTCGACTTGAAGCGTTTCCTTCTTGCAGGCTATCACCCCCATGGATTGCTGGATTGCAAGCCGCGAGTCACCCACGATCACCAAATCTGTCACCCCACGGTCGATAGCTGCTTTCACCCCATTATTCATCCCCGTGTACTCGGCTAAATTGACCGTGGTCGACGAGAGGTACGCACTCGCAGCGATCTCAATGTCCCACTCGGGCAAGCGCCACAATATCCATGAACAGCTGCCATAGCCGCCATTCTTTTCCGTCTTCGCCGATCCATCAAAGGAGAGTACGTGCCCCTTATAGTGTCGCGGTAGTTTGGCATACAGGAGCTCAGGGTCCAGTCGGACTGTAGCCGAGTTCTTCGACGGCGGGGCGATGTGCTCCAGTACTCGTCTAACCCCACATGCGGGGTTATTGACGCTTGCAACAATTGGACGAAATCGATATCACGTTCTCGCACTCTCTTTATCTTCAGATGGTAGGGTGACAATAGTACTGCGAAACTTACAGCTCGGCCATATAACGTCGTGGATTGGAAACCCATTCCAGTGTTGAGAACCGAGTGTACACATGTAACACTTGCCTGCCAGCAGTGTATGGCATATTTTCAGTAGCTGGAGTAGCGCTAACACTTCTTTTTCAGCTGGGTGATAATTAACTTCGTTTTCCTTCAACACCCTGCCGCAAAATCGTACGGGGTGCAACTTGTCGTCATGCATCTGCATCAGTGTGCTGCTTAGTGCCCAATTGTTAGCAAAAAGCATGATGTGAACCTCTTTAGCTGAGTCGAAATGGCGCAGAATCGGCGCAGTTGCCACTCGACTTTTTAACTCGGCGAAAGCTGCTTGAGCGGCCGACAAGTCTTTGTCACCTTCGAAATCGCTGTCTTTTAACTGATAGAGTATTGCTCCATACACAGCCAGGTTCTGAATGAACCTGCCGTAGTAGTTCAATGCCCCTAAAATGCTTGGATGCCTTTCTTCGATTTCGGGAATGGGAGCTCGGCTATTGCAAGAGTTTTCTTGGGGTCAGCTCGTATTCCCTCGGAGGTTACTTCATGTGACAGGAAATCAACCTTGGGCTGCACAAATACGCTTTTCGAAAAGCTGACACTGATCCTGCACTCGGCTAGCCGAGTCAGCAGCTTATCCAATGTATCAAGACATTCATCGAAAGTTGCTCCCCCAAAGCAAATGTCATCCACGAACGACCGCCGGGTAAATACTGGCGTCAAAACCGATGGGTCGGGTTCTCCACACGTAACATATCGCCTTCAGGGCTGTCAATCAATTCTTGGAGCGGATCGAGCTCGGCTAGAGCTCGGTTGTCAGCCGCGAATTTGGTCAACGAACTCGGCGGTTGAGTTGGGTCACCCCTTTGACTCTGTCGCCGAGTTGCCGCTACTTCTTCTGCCCGGCGGATCCTTCTAGCGAACTCCGACCATCCACCTTTCGGTTGGACATACCCCCATAATGCGTTATCAATCATTCTTTGGTATATCATGGGGGCATTCTTCAATCCAAACGGCATACGTAACCATTCAAAGTGCCCTAAGGCACATACGAAAGCTGAGATCCGCCGAGCTCGGCTGGTCATCATCACCGCCCAAAAACCGCTAGCTGCGTCCAATGAGCAAAACCACAAGTATTTCTCCAATTCCGAGAGTAAATCATCCACTAATGGCATCGCATATTCCATAATCATCGTAATTGCATTCACCTTCTTGTAGTCGATACACAATCTGATATCCACACCGTTCTTCTTGAGAACAATAACAATGGGCGAGGCCCACGGACTCTTCGAAAATGACACCAATTTCGTTCGTAACAATCCCTTGAGCAACTCGTATAGTGGTTTCAGGTACTTCAGTGCTACCCGCCGAGCTCGCTGCTTGATAGGCGGATGATTACCCACATCAATATCACACACAACTCCGTAGGCTGGCGGAGGTAAGGCGTTACCACTGGATATCATTATCTGCTCATTCCGTTTCAGTAGCTCAGTCAGCCGAGTTGCTTGCTCAGGAGTGTGAGCTGAACATCTCACATTATGTCCATGGTAGTCAAGTTTGATAGGCACTTCCTCACTGAGATCAGGTAGAAAAGCCAATTCATGAGCGTAATCCTCCAGATGAAGCGTCTCTCCTTTCCTCTCAAGTGGGTGAACCGATGATCGGACTCGGCTACCAGGTCATCATCGCTAGCACTTGCTGCTGCAGCAAGAAACCGCAGCCGAAGGTCTTCTTCGGGGTTGTTAGTTACTGCATCATGGGTCGCTTCCAGTTCATCAGAGTCATCATTAGCGTCATTAGCCGAGTCGGTTTGTCCTTCCAAACCGGTTGTGGACATGTCCAGCTGAGTCAGGCGAAACTCCGCATCTCTTCCTTCCGTCCTGACGTCTTGCTGAGTGCGACATTCACCCGGCGGCTCCATAGCTGAGTTAATTCTTTCCAACTCGGCTGACCCATCCTGATCATCCGAGTAAATTCTTTTCGACTCGGCTACAGCCTCCTGTGCATCAGTCACTTTCTCCTCGGCATCCACAGCGGCCCAGCGTTCGGCGCACGTTAATTGTTTCCCTTTTTGGCTTCAGGCGGTCTCTCCTTCACCCCTCTGGGCCAGTGATACGGTTTGCGCTCGACAGCTGGTGGTTGTCGGATAGCCAGTCTGCGTACAGCTCCTGTTCTTTGTACAGCAAATCCTTATCGATCGCTGATTCGTACGCAAGTACTTGCCAATCCCGGTACTTAGCCGAGTTCAATCGCACGTACCCTTCAGGCGACAGCATTCCATGCGGTAGCCAAATTACTACCAGGAAATGTGCAGGGCACCACACCGATGTTGGCCGTGTACTGGTCAAATAGACCCTGGTTGCCTTGCCTTTGGCATTCATCACTATGGTGGGTATCCAATCATCTGTTCGCCTCACCCAAAATTCGTGGGTCGACTCACTCGGCTGCCTGCGACGGAGTCTGAACTCGGCTGTCGCACGGTCTGACAGGCATACTGCTTCCGTAGGCCCATCTGCAGTCTGCAACCCATATGTTTGGTCATCTGTGTCCCTTAATGACCGTAGCAAGGGAACCACCACTTCATCGGGTAGCTTAGCCGCCGAGTTGTAGAGATCCAGCCGAATTCCCGCAGGGATCATGAAGTCGGTGCCTAGTATGAGGTCGACCCCGGCGTGATGAGGCATTATCCATACTTCAAACTCATAAACCACTTCCCAGCCGAGTGTAATTTTACCAATGCTTTGTGGGTGGTCGACACCTTGTCTTTACCGATCCCTTGGATATCAATCTGTTGGTCTCGGCTGGCGTACTGCTTCAATCGCAGTTTCTAGCCAGTATAGAGCTCACCGCCGAGACGTTTGCTCCAGTGTCGAGCAATATCTTCACTCGCTTGTCATTCACGGCGCCCATTACGAGTGCGCGCATCCGAACTCGGCGGTCAAACTTCTGTGACGACCACCAGCCGAGTCGCTCACCCCGAAGTAACTTCACCACCCGCGGTCTAGGTGTCACGCCATCATACCGCCGAGTCGCCGCTGCACTCACCATCGCCGAGTCGTCTTCATTCGACTCCTCGGGTTCACGTTCATTACCATCGCGATCACTCATTCCTTCGTCCGTCCCAACCGATCCCTCGGGCCATCCTGCTTCCCCTACGAAGGCGAACACGAAGTTTGCCTCCACCACAGTTCAGCTGACTGTGGCAGCCCGGGAAATTCCAACCCAGTCAGTGTTGGCGGGCTGCCGAGTTTAAATCACTGGGCGTGTAGAGATCTTGGAGTTCTTCCGGGACTTTGGACTTGTCGACGTTATTTTTCACGAAGGAAGCCAGCTTTTCATAGCGGCGGAAGAGTTCACATTGGCCGACTTCGTGGACTTGTTTGCAGAACTTGCAACGTCTCCGACAGAAGTGAGCCGAGTGGCCCATGCCTCCGCAAGCGGCGCAAGGCCCATATTGTTGGCGTTCCCTCGAGGTGTCCCGACGATCACGTCCTTCAGTCGGTCCTCTAAATGGTCTAGCCGAGTTCCTCGGGGTCCTAGCCGAGTCGCCTCGGTCACTGGTGAACCCGGCATCGACGTAATCCGTGTCATCCTCCGACTCGGCGTCTTCATCCTGGCCATGTGCACTGTATCCATCCGAGTCTTCAGAATCGTACAGCCCGGCGTCTCGGCTCAATTGACCACGGCTTGTTTCAGTGTGTCCTGTCGATCCGTAAAGTTCTTCAACGACGTAATCCGCAGTATCTATCCGTCGATCCCGACTTTCTTCTCGGCGTCGATCACTTCTGCGGTCTTCTCGGCGTACATCTCTCTTATCATCTCGGCGGCCGTCACGTTTATCATCTCGGCGTCGATCGTTCCGTCGGTCATCTCGGCGCATTTCATCTCGGCTTCTCCTGAAACTAGCCGATCTCGTTGTTTCTTCCGCTTTTCGCCCAGAATCTTCTTGTTGATGATCTGCTCAACTCGGTGGATATCATTTAGCTGAAGTGGATACAGCATGTTCATGATGTCATCGTCGCCGCAGTTAAGGAGGAACTGCTCGACATGGTCGGCAGCATCGGCTCCACCACGTTCATACTGGATCTTCGCCGTTCGTGCATACCCATTTAGCCGAGTCAAGAAGTCGCAGATCGTCTCTTTATCCTTGCGCTTAGCCGAGTAGTATCGCGTCCTGGCCGATTGGTCAAACTGTGAGCAGTGGTAATCCAAGAACGCCTCGCTCAGCAGGTTCCACCGCGTTTGGGTCTTCCTCGGGAGTTGGCGATACCAACTTTTCGCCGTTCGGTCGAGGCTGAGCGAGAAGGGTTCGCACCAAGAGTCTTGGGGCATACGTGTGCCTTTCATTTCGTAGATGAACCTCTTCAGCCATTGTAGCGAGTCATCGGATCGATATCGCCGGTCGTCGAACTGGGCTATCTTGTCCAAGGAGACATGCGACCTCAATTCCAGATACTGGGATCCTCCCTGATCACCCCTGTCGTTGCTGAGGTGATAGATCTGGTCTTTGACCGTTTCATCTCGGCTTGGGCGGTAACCATGGTCATCGTCTGAACCTCCTTCCGCTTCAGCCGAGTTATCTTCTTCGGATTCCCACTTATTGTGTCCTAGCCGAGTTCGACTCTTCTTCGGACTCAGCATGTGCGAGTCTTCGAAGTACGGCGTCCCTGCTGTCGCCCGAAACCGCTCACCTTTCTTCGTCTCGGGTGTCTTCATCGTCGTGATCTTGCTTTGGTTCGTCGCTGGTTGACCACCTTGGGGTCGTTCAGGTATGGGGTCTTGCTCGGTATTTCGCCGAGTTGAGGCTCCATTCCGCCGAGTTGATACCCTGCTCCGCCGAGTTGGGAACCACCATCTGAAGTTGTCAATAGCCGGGGTTTGATCTGCACTCCGAAAGCCTTCCTCAGCTTCCCTCTCCAACGTAACAGCTCCACGCTAGTCAAGTCAAGATTCCAATCACTTAGAATCCACGGACTCGGCCGACTGGTGACCCGGAAGCCCATTGCTTTTAACAACAATATTGCCGTCTCGGCTACTTCTGCGGTGTCGGACCACTCCATTGGCCCAGCCAGCAAAGGGCCTAGTGATGGCCATCTCGCCTGCGCCAACGGGACTGGGGCGAATAACTTCATCCATTCACTATCTCTCATCATCTCTCCGCCGAGTTGTGCTAACACCTTGTTTGCACTCGGCGTATCCGCATTTCGTGTCGCTCTCGGAACAAGGGGCGGACGTTCCCCTTGAGCGACACCTTGATCTTTGTCGTCCGCATCTTCACCGAATTCAGCAGCCAGGTTTCGCTCCACCGGACGCGGAACTCCCATCCGGCCCACTTGGAGCGATAATTCCCCAACTTCGCCGAGTAGCTCAGCTGTCGTTTTCACGTAGCCGAGCTCGGCTTTTTCTTCATAGTATTCATAATCCTTCTCTTCATCACTTGCATGACCTTGGGCGTCCTCCTCCTCGAACTGGACACTGCGAGATCCGTCCGCCGTCGCGTCCATCGTCATCGCAATAGCCGGGTCCGCCGAGTCGGCAAAACTCGCCGCGCTTATTCCCGCGTGGGGAGAGCCCTTGGCCGTCGCCGGGCTATCTTCACGTAGCGTGCTCGTTCCCTTAGTCATCCTTCTTCTTCTTCTTTTTCTTGTTTGCTCGAAACTTGGTTACCTTGGTACCTGCGAAAAACAAGCGCACCCCTGTTCCCTGGTCGCGGCACCAGTTGTGGTGTTGCAGAACGCACAAATCCGTCAGATGTGGGTAAATATCACGCAACCACAACAATCGCCGAGTTAGGTCGGCGTTTGTTGGCCTGCGCTGGGTTGTCCCCTAGCGGTTCGGCCCTTCCGGGACAGCTGGTGTCTCGCTTCCGCCGAGTACCAACCAACCAAGCCAGCCAATAATATGGTATCCCGTGCCCTCCACCAAAGGATGGACGACGGCGCGTTAGCGCTTTTACGGGTCGCCGAGGCAAAGGCTACTCGGCTGAAAGAGTAACGGTACCCGGGCTGGTGCGTCGCAATCTTGTACCGTAGGCCACGGATCCTTAGACTCAGCCAAGGGCCAAACTTGATGTTCGCTACATCACACATGTCTTCGACGGCGTGTCCGGTCGTCAAGTTAGGGCAGGTGCCGTCCATCTGGAGGCACTGCCAGAGGTGTCAGCACTGCTGAACCTCGAGGAATTGTCCATGAAGGACTTCCTGGCCGAGTTGAAGGCCGGAGAGATTGCGGAGATGGTACTCCTGAAACCGGAGACCTCTCCTGAAGATTTGAACTCTTCCTCCGTAATGGACGAGGATGTCCTGGAGGGGTTCACGAAGCAGCGCGCAACGCGCTTGGGTTCTGAGATTCTCAAGAATCCGGAGGATCCAGTGTATCCTCTTGTGAAGGAATACTCGGATGTGGTGTCGAAGCACCCACCATCCCAACTCCCGCCGGACCGGGGAGTTCGGCACGAGATTGATCTCATGCCAGGCACATAGTACTGTGTCACGAGGCAGTGGCCTCTACCTCGCGAACAGTGCGAGGTCATAGATGCCTTCTTCGCCGAGAAGGCGAAGTCGGGCATGGTGCGGGAGTCGAAGTCCCCGCACTCGACGCCGACCTTCTGCGTTCGGAAACCGAACGGGAAGTGGCGTCTGGTTCATGCTTACAACAAGCTGAACAATGCGACGGTACCGGCACAGACGCCGATCCCTCGCAAGGATGTGTTGCTGAACAACATGGCGGGCTGTACGCTGTACAGTGCCCTGGATCTGGTAGACGGATACTACCAGATCCTGATGCGGGAGAGTGACATTCCTCTCACCGCAGTGAGCACCCCGAGTGGGATGCTCTGGGAGTGGCTAGTGATGCCACAGGGGCTATCGAATGCCCCAGCGACATTCAATCGCTTGGTCACACAATTGTTTAGACCATTGCGTACGTTCGCTCAGACGTACTTCGACGATATATTCGTCCATAGCCGTGCCGAAGGTGGCCAGACGGCTATGGAGGTGCATTTGAAGCACCTCAATCTAGTGTTCGAGGTCATGAGAGCTAACAAGCTCTATGCCAACATCGACAAGTGCGTCTTTGCAGCTGAGGAGATAAAAGACCTCGGCTGCTTTGTCAGCAGGGTCGGCGTACGCGCCGATCCAGGGAAGGTCAAGGCCATAGAGGCTTTGCCGACCCCGAGGTCGCAGAAGGACCTCCGGAAGTGGTTGGGCTTAGCTAACTATCTTCGCAAGTACAGCGCAGGGTATGCTGAACTTGCCCGACCCTTGTCGGATCTCTTAAAGAAAGAGGCCGACTGGGTCTGGGAGCAACAGCACCAGGATGCTTTTGACAGCATCAAGGCGAGCTTACAGCAAGCGCCAGTCCTGGCCTTGCCGGACGAAAACAAGTCATTTAGCGTCGTCTGTGACGCTTCTGACTATGCAATAGGCTGTGCGCTGTTGCAGAAGGACGATGAAGGACACGAACGTGTCATCTCCTTCCAGTCCAGGCAGCTGAAGGCTGCCGAACGAAACTATCCCGTTCATGACAAGGGGCTACTTGCAATGAAGTACGCTCTTGTCAAGTTTAGAGTTCACCTCTTGGGCATGAGGCCCTTTGTGATCTATACTGATCACGCGTCCTTGCGGACTGCCACCAACTCGCCGCATCTGTCGCGGCGGATGGCGAGGTGGCTGTCATTCTTCGCGGAATACAACTTCCGCGTTGAATACAAGCCGGGCAAGCTCAACGTGCTTGCCGATGCATTGTCGCGTCGACCTGACTATGAGCTAGCTCATGTCAGTCGGGTCATGACAGATCTATATGATCGGATACGCTTGGCGTATCAGGAGGACGAGAACTATACACCACTGGTGCAGTTCTTGTCCGATGGCAAGGACGCCAAAGTCGACAGGCTTTCGCCTCGACAGCGGGCGCAGCTCCATCGTTATGAGCTGGCCGAAGGGTTACTCCATTACCGAGTAGACCCTAGAGATCCTCCTCGGGTTGTCGTTCCAAACGACGAGGATCTGAAGTATGACATATTTCTAGAGGCGCATGATGCACCGATAAGTGGCCATCTTGGCCGGGAGAAGACCTACCAAATGGTCTCTCAGACATTTTGGTGGCCCCGCATGTACAAGTGGGTGGCACACTATGTCAAGACATGTGAAACATGTCAGAGGGTGAAGCCTTCGGGCCACGCCTCGGCTCCACTACAGAGCCTACCTGTACCAGCAGATTGCTGGAAGTCGATGAGTCTCGACTTCGTCTTCGGCCTGCCGGCCGATGGCAAGGGCAACACCGGCATATTGGTGTTTGTCTGCCGTTTGAGCAAGATGGTACATCTTGCTCCGGTACGTGACAAGGTCACCGGGAAACAAGCTGCACAGCTGTTCCTAGATAGCGTGTTCCGCTATCATGGTCTACCGGAGACCATAGTCTCGGATAGAGACCCGCGTTTCACGGGTGCGTTCTGGGACACCCTGTTCCAATTGTTGGGAACTAAGTTGACGATGTCAACTGCGGACCATCCACAGACGGATGGTCAGACGGAGCGCGTCAACCGCGTGCTCGAAGATACTCTGCGCAGTATCTGTGCGGAAGCACCTCGATCCTGGTCGGATCAGCTTCCTATGGTTGAGTTTGCACTCAACAATCCGGTACACGCATCAACGGGGTTTACCCCGTTCTATTTGAATGGGTTACGACACCCCCAGGTGCCGCTAACCTTGCGGGGAGGCGCCGATGCCTCCATCGTAAGTGGGGGAGAGGCTCGGAAAGCCTTTTCCTCCCAGGTCTCTGAAATAGAGCCCGAGTCTTTAAAAAGACAGTTGTCGTCGTTTATCGACAACAGGCTGACGTTGATCAGCCGGGTTAGAGATGCGATGGCATCGGCCCAAGATAGACAAAAGGAGTACTCAGATAAACATGCAAGAGGAAACTTAAGTTTGTTTAAACAAGGTGAATTGGTGTTGTTAGACACTAAAAATCTACCTATAAACTTGGTTAGCTCTGTAGAGAGCAACAAGTTGAAGCACCGCTTCATTGGACCCTTTGCGGTCCTGGTCAGACATGGCGCGGCGTATGCCATTGACCTCCCAAAGTCAATGGCGACGCACCCGACGTTGTACGTGGGGCGTCTTAAGCGGTATCACGATCCGCTGGGTCTTCCTTCTCAGACGGAGGAAGACCAAGGTGAGAACTCACCTCCTCGAAACGAGGCTGAGTCCTCTGGACAACCGGAGTTGCCGGTGTCGAAGCCTGTGAATGATAAACAGACTGGTACCCACGCGAGTCATACGAAGGGTATGACGGTACCGAGTGGGAAGAACTTGGGTAAGAACTATACCCATAAGCCGAGTGGTACAAGTACCCCTGCGGCTCATAAGAGGGCATCCGACCATGCACCTCATGGCTTAGAACGTCTGAGCCTCGACGGAGCTCCTTCAAGGCAGCAGCCGGAGCTCGGCGGTCAACACGCCCATGGAGCTCATGAGTCTCACGACCAAGAGCGTCCAAGTCTTGGCGAAGGACCTCAAGGGTCCCCGGCTTGCCAGCCTGAGAGGCAGCCTGACCACCAGGTCCAAGCCCAAGGGCTATCTCGATCGCATAGACGCGATCTCGAAGTTGACGGACCTCGTCACTTAATAGGGACCCCACAGAGTCCCGACCCGAAGATGAGGGTCCAGCAGGATACGGCTGAGAAGGATCCTCGTACTCAAACGCGTGCGAGAGCTCCTCCTGCCCTCCTTGACCGGAACGGCGAGCTCCACTATCATGTGGAGCGGGTCGTCCAAGAGCGGCGGCGCTCTGGGAAGCGCCAGCTGCTTGTGAAGTGGCGGGGTTACCCCTCGTCACAGAACTCGTGGGAGCCGGAAGACCGGCTCCGGGTTGACTGCCCGAAGGCTGTTGAGATTTGGGATCAACAGCCGGGGCGTAAGTAGTCCGCGGCTTTTTAGCCGCCTTACGGTGTACGGTCCCTGGGTTGACGGAACCGTACCCGCGCTCATCTTGAGCGCTGGACTTAGACTGCTGTCTAAGTCCCTCCATGACGGAGTGGAGTTGCCGCTTAGCGACTAAGTGGGCAAACTCAATTCGAAGATCTCGCTGGTCCAAGACATAGGACAGCAGGCGATCTTCCCGGAGTTCTTTCAACTCCTGAACTGTAAAATTCTTCAGAGAAACCCATCTCCAGAACAGGTCTTCTGCCTGGGTCTGGGTTGTGGTGTTCTTGGGCTGTACCCAAGGGTAGCCCCACACGGGGAAGAGCCCACCACGGTCTTCGGATTTCTTCCGGAGACTAGTGAATTCCTTGAGAGGAATTCGGTGTGGTGCAAGTAGCACACACCTAGCGGCCTCAATGTCGTTGACAAAGAGTGGTTCGACTTGAACCAAGGCACGCTCATAGGCGCCACGCGAAGTGCGCCCATGGTTTAGACCACAAGGGGCCTTGAGGTGCTCCAGGAACATTGGAGACCCGGACCCCGCATCCGGTGGGTAGTATCCGCAAGGATACACCGGCGTGGGAGGCACAGGAGTGCCTTGCAGTTGAGCAGCTTGATAGCGCTCCTGCCGTTAAGCAGCTTGATAGCGCTCCTGCTGCTCATCAAGATCATTGGAGATCTCTCGGGGCTCAGAGACAGCCCCCTCCTCTTCCTCCTCGTCTGAGGAGTCGAACAGGGATATAAATCCCTTTGCGATTGAAGGCTCTGACGTAGGAGAGCCAGTGGCTGCGCGCTTCTTAGCAGCAGCAGCGCCCTCACCAGCCCGTATTGGAGACGCTGCTTTCGCAGCTTGGGCTCGAGCCTTACCTTCGGTCAAGGTAAGGTTCTTGGCAGGCGAGCTCGTCGAAGCTGCCTTTGCCTCTGATGATTCTGTATCATCAACAGGAGCGTCCTGCGAAGGAGCATCCTGTGTAGGAGCATCCTGTGAGGATGCATCCTGAGAAGAAGGTGGATCCTTAACGGATCCAGGAGAGTCCCCGTCGGACTCTGATCCCGTGATAATAGGAATGTGAAATTCCGGGGACTCAGATCCGGGACTGTGATCCCGATAGGCGAATCGAGGGTTCGGCCTATCGTCGGGTGAAAGGGAGCGCGAGCGACTGCGTCGCGAACTCCCTTCTTGGCTGGCAGCAGCAGCAGTGCGCTTGCTGCCTGCCTCGGAAGCCGCCTTGCGGACTTCCATTCGCGGAGCGGCCTTGTCTTTCGACTTGGCCTTTGCAGTCTTCGACCTCGCGGTCTTTGACTTAGAAGGCGCCGAAGCGCCGCGGGTGCTTGCCTTCTTAGGCATCGTTGAGAGGTTGACGTGGAAACCTCGGGGTGTCTTGCTGCTCGTGCAAAAGACTGAATGAAAGCCTTAAAGCCACAACAGTGGCTCGTCGATGGGTATCGACAAAGACAGGAAAGAGAGCGAAGCTCTCTTCCTAGATCCTCATTGGTTGGGGGTGTTTCCAACCTAAGTGGGGGAGGATGTAACGGGGTTACATGAAAGGGGTACCCTAGAAAGGGTACTACCTTAGAAGTAGATATACTTCAGTGAGTATTCGTTTTAAATACTCTGTTGTGAGTGGTGTGGACCACACTCCAGGTGTGGACAACACTACTGCCACGTAGTTCTGGTGGCTGAGGGCCAACCAATAACCTTTGACCTACCTTTTATTTGCATAATTAGCTTAAAGTATAGTTAATTAGTAATTTGTATTACAGGCCAAATGAACCTAATTAACTATAAATAAATCAGTCTAAAACTTACGCTAAACTGGCTATTAAGTCCCCCTAAGACCAGGGACTAGTGAACTGCCGTTCACTTAGAGTTTGTATACTCTTAATAGCACGCTTCCTCTAAGCAAGGTGCTCGTGTGACCCCGTCACAGCAGTCATGCTTAAACTACTTGAAATATTGAGTACACTGTGTAGTTGTAGACAAGTGTGTATAGGCCGTCAGTTTCGGAAGTGAGATGGTCATAAGCCATCTCTCCGTCGCATTCCTCGGCATTCAAAAGATGGGCACGCTGGCCTCTTTCAGCTTTGACTGGTTGTGAGCAACCACATCCTTAACAACCAATGAAACATCTTCTTCAGAGATATTAGCCTATCATCTTCACCTCGCTTTGCAGTATACAAACTCACAGATATTGCGGCGCAACAGAACGTACTACAGCAGATATAGGCGAAATCAGAGCTCGCGATGATGAATATGGGGTTCTGACGCAGTTTTAGCTAAAACTTTAGCAAATCTGAGGTAAGGTGTTCGTGTTATCTTGCAGTAGTCCACTTTATCTCCAAAATTAATCAAACGGCTTACTTTTAATACATAAGGGCATCATCTATACTATACTGTAATAGTGTGGAAACTTTTAACGGGCTACGGGTCTTAAACAGTGTTATCTGGATAATTATTTCTACTAGCAGTATCTGAATAACTGTTTTATCTGTTTTATTGCGTCTTGATAATAGAAAATAAGTAGGTTAACACGATTGCGCCTTGTCAATCAACCAATTTATTTGCTGAACGAACGACGCGAAAATACAATTTCACCAAACTGGGGAACAAGTCCAAACGTTTAAGCGCGTGTTCGCTGGACAACTGAAGAAGGAGATGGTCAAAATATCCACCTCCAATGGAAATCTTCTCCAGCCATATCCATCCAATAAATGTCCAAAATGCAAAGAATTTGACCTACCACGCTATGATGTCAACACTTACTATCTGACCATGAAACAGGGCGATTTACTCCTTTCGATGATGTCGGATGAAACTCGTTGCTAGTAGTAAGTAACTCTACAGACTGCACAGTAGTAAGAAATGTTAATCACAAGATTTAATTTGTCACCAAGGGGTTGTGATACACTCAAAAACGGTTTGTAATTGGTTTTGTAAAGAGATATTTCTAACCCATGCACGTGTCATTGCCACCCGTAATGGAATCAATCCACGCTCGGGCATTTGAGACACGAGAATAGATGCCAGGATAGCCTTCCCTTCCACACGTATCGTCCTTGCTCCAACTCACAAGTCCCACCAGTACGTCTTCGGTCGAGTTAGCCCCCTCTACAATGAGTGGGCCACCCGAGTCTCCAAAACAAGAGTCGTGGTTCAGGACACCACCAGCGCAAACCATGCTTGAGTCGATAGTAGCATCAGCAGCGCATGACAGATCGCTGACAAGCTGGACATCTACTCGCTCCAGCTCGTACGAATTGGTTCCATTGACCTCTGCATCCCAACCCCATCCCATTGTTGTCGCCCACTTTCCCGCTTCGAAGTCGGAGTCGTCGGCAGCAGCAAGCTTCACAGGTTTAAATTTGCTGGGTCTCTCGAGCTCGATCACCATGAAATCATCAGCGTACTGCACGTTCTCCGAATAGTTCAAGTGGGGCATGGCGGATAATACCCGAATCTGCTCGCCATCTTGAGTGCCGTTGCGATAGTGTGTGCCAATTGAGGCCCAACGAATGTCGTAGGCAAAGCAGTGCGACGCGGTCAGAACATGCGTTGGTGTGATTAGACTACCACCACACAAGGTGTTACCGCTGGGACTTGATCGAAGTCCAGTAACATACGTCTTGGTTCCGCTAGGGACAACTTCTCCGCTCATAATGAGTTGGCGCTGAACATCAGCATTCACTACCGGAATTGCAGAAGCAAGTACTAGTGTCGATGCAGCAAGAATTGTCTTCATATTCGCAGATCGTATTCGAGCTAAACGTGCAGATGGCCAACAAATTGGGACTGCTAAACAGTACACTTATTTGCCAAAAGACTGTTTGGGCATCAACGTTACGAAGTACAGTACGTAACAAGGTATTGTTATTGAAGGTGTGCAATCCTTTATCAACAAGATTGATTTAGAGATTGTACTGAACAGATGTACGTTCTGATGGATTGTAGGTAAGCACTGCAGACGTTTTTGGACCAGCACGCAAGATCAGCAGGCAGAGCGATCTGCATGTGTATTTGAAAAGCAACCCGCTCATAGATATATCTTTAGCAAAACATCAATATCCGTCTTAATGGTGGAGTTCCACGGAGGCCACGTAGAGGTGGATTTACTGTTGAACTGAAAACGCGAGTACCAACACTATGGCGTGCCATGAACACCTCCGTAGGGCAAGTCTCTAACCGTATGCGACGCTACAAATAATTGATTGTAAAGCGAAATCATGATGTGCTCCACTTAGTAAGGTTGAGTTTCACATCAGTAACTTTCCATTGACGAGGGTATCAAAGCGCCTTGAAAGCAACAACGGCAAAAAACCAAAAATGTTAAAATAATACAGTATTGGATAATGTGATGAGGCTGTTCATATTGTAGGTTCAGTATCCGATGTCAATTCTTTTGGTTGCATGTTCCTATTTGCTTGAAGAATGGCGTAATACATTGGTGCTGTGCAGCAAATGGCACAACCGTGTGAGAAATCTTGGACCCCTTCTGTGCAAAACAGATATGATCAGAGAAGTGATAGGGATACTAAATAATTCGCATGTATATTTAAGAGATGTGTTGTTAACTATGGAAATGGAACCAGAATTTTGACATCTCGCACCATCGAGCCTAGCAATCACCATACAAATACGGTAGTTTGCTTTTTTGCTTCACTAACACAGCTAAAACGTTGATGAAACTTGTCTCCACGCTAGTGGCGGCTTCTGCTGCATTGGCTTTGGTTTCTATCGCAGAAGGTGGGTTGTCGAACCACTACACTGCTGTGGACCCCAATCTAGCAGCAGGCAACAATATATCAAGCAATGTGATCGGAACCGGCGGATCGAATTCCTACCAGTCGTTAAGCCCGGTTGCAGACTTGCCAACAAACAACGCATCGACTGATCCTACCCACGCTTCACTGTCGACTACAGCTATCGTGCCGAGCAAGACCAAAACGTACGTTGCTGGACTTCGCTCTACCGCTGGGGGCAAAAACTTCTGCAGCGCGTCGCTTATTTCTCCAACACACCTCCTTGCCGGTACTTACTGCGTCAGAGATAACGCTCGTTGGGCTTCAATCGGCTCGCACTACTCCAATGGAACACAGGACGGCGAACAAATCAAGGTCGTTGCGATACTCAATCATCCCAACTCGAACACGAACTTTACGGGCGACCTTACTGTTTTGGTGTTGGAGAAACCCAGCTCGTTCAAACCTGTGGCGTTGGCTGCCTCAGACGATTCCGACGTTTATGATGGAGAGCGTGCAACGAAAATGGGCTGGGATGACACTGGAGGTGAAGATACGATGGCCTACGAGTTGACACGTGCCGAAGTGCAGTTAATGAGCAATGAGAACTGCCTCAAAGAGACGAATGTGGACGACACCATGTTGTGCTCGCGTGGTGCTGCAAATGAGGCTTCCTGCACTGGTGACTACGGTGGTCCAGTCATCGTAGAGCGTCCAAGTGGCGATGTACTTGTTGGTGTGGTGAGCTGGGGAAGCAACTGTGGCCAGCCTGGTTTTCCCAGTATTTACTCGCGTATATCGAGCGCTCGTGGGTGGATTGATGCAGTCGTGAGTGGTGTGTGCTTTCACCGGTCAGGTTAAGCAAGCTCATTCTAATTCTCCAGCACAAAGTTGTAGGCCTGTTTAATCCAAATTCTTGGGGCCTAGCTATCTCGGAAATGATAAAGGTTGCAGCCGCCGCAATATGTATGTTGCATTAGATATTCGCACTCTTAGTTCGATTGCTCGTATGCTACCCAGCTTGTCGTTATTCCCTGCTTGACGTTTAACATAAAGACTTATCATACGAATCACACGGTAAATCACGCAAGCCTTAGTAGTTGAAGAGGTGTTCATTTAACGTTAGTTAACAGATCCCGTTGCAAGATAGGTGTAGAAGCTTGAGCGCCGAGGTTGCCGCGTAAGCGTAATACATTACATTATATTAACAGATCCCTGAAACAACTTAAGCCACTACACGAATGGTAATTGCTAAATCACGCAAGCCTTGTTGGCACTGAAAACAGTCACTATCTCGTGAACAAAATGAAGAACCAAGATGCCCAATGTCGCAATGAAGACGCGGATCGCGTGAATTACAACATATCGAGGAATGGCGCTTTAGCGACGACATTTCAGCTTCCGCTGTCTACACGACACTTATCCGCTAAGCTCATATTCGATGAAAGTGATCCCAACTATTGCTGCCTGTATCTGTGCTTCCATTGTGTGCTCTGTTGATGGTCATAGATACCTCGATCCGAATCAAATAGCTACACACTCTGAGCGCAGACTCATCGTTGGTGGGGGGATTACTCCAATTGGCGCTAAGACCTATACTTCTGGTCTTCGAAGCACAATCGAGGGCGACAACTTCTGCGCGGGATCTCTAATCACTCCGACTTACGTGTTGGGTGCATCACACTGTGTGGCAGGCGACATCCGTTGGGTATCAATTGGTTCTCACCACCTCAACGGCACGCAAGACGGAGAGCAGATCAAAGTTGTGTCCATCACAAACCACCCAAACTACACTACTGATGGTCACCAAATGTCGAACGATTTCGTGCTTCTCAAGCTCGAGAAGCCCAGCAAGTTCGAGTCTATTAAGGTGGCTGCTGCTGACGGGTCTGACATCAAAGCGGGGGAGTGGGCTACCGCCTCTGGATGGGGTAGAACCGAAGAAAATGCTACTACATCGTACGAGCTCCAATACGTGGAACTACAACTGAAAACCAACGAAGAATGCTCGAAGGTATTGAAGAGCGATGAGACCGTAGTATGCGCTGGGGGGCTGGGATCAAGTCCATGTTATGGCGACTCGGGTGGCCCACTAGTCAAAGCATCGACCAACGGTGAAGACGTGCTGATTGGTCTCGTAAGCTGGGGTGACACTTGCGGTAGGGATGGAACCCCGACAGCGTTCGCAATCGTGTCTCGTGTGCGTGCTTGGATTGAGTCGACTGTAGGTGAATTGCCTTAATTTGGTGAGGTAAACTACCTACCATCATACGGCTGGATCCGTAAAGTTCCTACAGCTACATCCACAACCAGATACACAAGTTGCGCTTTGTTAATAGTAAATATCATTCAAGACTTTGAAGCAACCTTAGCTAGCCTTGTCGATATTCCACTCGAGCACACCATAATGTCATCCACGTTCGTTTCTTTGAGTATTTCGTAAGTGCATGTGTTAACTCGTACCTTCACCATCTGTGGGCAACTCACATCAGAGTCGCCGAAGACCCCCCCAGCGGCCCAGCGACGTCTGGTTTTGTGTACGACATTCCTCACGGAGAATCGAACTTCTGATCACTCAAACATATTGAGCTCAATGATACTTCGTTTTTTTACATTGAGCTCAATGATACTTCGAAGTCGAAAACGATAAGTGATGCTGCACTTTTGAGTATTACCAATACACTATTTTCAAAATATCCGCTAAAACATGCAAGTTTCAAGACAATTACATGAGCGCTGGCACACACTAGCCACAGTAGGAAATGTCCGACAAGTTACTGGAAGACGAATAACCAGTAGCTCCACTGGAGTTGGTGTCACTCTTCATGCTCAACAACTTCGCGCGGGCGATATCAATTGCACTCATGCTCGTCACCTCACTGATGCACCCCGTACAGAAGGTCACCTTGCGCTGTGTCATCTGCAAGTCTGGGTCCACAAAAGTCAACTTGCGAACAATCTTGCACGCATGACACACGAAGCCGAAACACAACTTGCAAGTGCTATTGGACTTGCCAAAGTCACCAAGGCGACGTCCAGTGATTGGGGCCGAGCACGTGACGCAGGTACTTTTCTTGTTTGGAGCGCCGCGCGTCTTCGATTCGGCATAACGCCGTTCCAGCATGAACGATAATTTGCGCATTTGTCCGCAGTACGCGTAGTCCAGACTTCCGAGGAACAAGGTTGCAACGACCGGCAGCACGAGCTTACGAACCAGACCGTCATCCACAGGATCAATGATACCCGTCGCGTACATTTCCATGGTGTTGCTGTTAATCTGGCGCCAATACGCGATAAAGGAGATGTTGCCTCGAACACGGTTGGGAAGCGCGTGGGTTTGCGGAAAGTTCACCGAGTGCAGTAAGCTGTAGCCAAAACGCTCACCAGCGGCATTCTTGACGATACCGATGCCCTCCAGATAGATGTAGTCGCGGTTTTTGATCAATCCGGTCGAGTTGAATGGGATATCGAGCTCCATCCACTTGACGACCAGCGACCGGAACGGGTCCTCGAGAGATGGCATCACCACACCATCGAGCACGGCAGCGGCGCTGAAACTATCGGCGTATGAGGCCTTCATTCGCATGGTCTCCAGGTCTTCGCTGATGATGCCAAACATGAGGTCGTCCAATTTCCCCTCCTTCGTACCGACGCAGAGAATTGTAGGTAATCCGGCACCCGTAGCTTCATCAGCGGTTGCACTATGTACGCTTTCCGGTCTCTCGGAGTATATCTTGAGTCCTTTCTTCTCCTTCAGAGGTTTCCATCGCCTTGAGTTCACCTTTCTATTCGAGTTCATGAACTTCATGCACAGGTCGAGGTTGGACATGATGTATGCGTTGGCCAGATCTTCGAGCGAGGACCTGTCAGCATCCGTCAGAGCGAGCTCCGAGAACGGGTTGACGGTGTAGCGTTCCTTCATATTGAGTAGATATGGTATTAAGGGGGGTGCTTCGAAGTGCTCGGATGTGATGTATAAAAAGCAAAAGCAAGACTGACAACTCGAAAAGTTTTTAACGCAGCTCAATGTGTCCGAAGGCAACAAATCATTGATCAACCATTGAGACGTCTTACGAGGAGCCACCACAAAGTACTCGCCATCTGAGCTACGAGACACCTGCATCGGATAAGATATCGATGCCTATAGGCGGCCCGAAAGCCAAAATCCAGAATGAACGACAAAGAATTCCACCACTGCAGCAAAATTAGCAATGTTATTCAAGTAGTCTACAAGCTACTTCTTATCCGATGTAGGTGTCTCGTAGCTCAGATGGCGAGTACTTTGTGGTGGCTCCTCGTAAGACGTCTCAATGGTTGATCAATGATTTGTTGCCTTCGGACATATTGAGCTGCGTTAAAAACTTTTCGAGTTGTCAGTCTTGCTTTTGCTTTTTATACATCACATCCGAGCACTTCGAAGCACCCCCCTTAATACCATATCTACTCAATATGAAGGAACGCTACACCGTCAACCCGTTCTCGGAGCTCGCTCTGACGGATGCTGACAGGTCCTCGCTCGAAGATCTGGCCAACGCATACATCATGTCCAACCTCGACCTGTGCATGAAGTTCATGAACTCGAATAGAAAGGTGAACTCAAGGCGATGGAAACCTCTGAAGGAGAAGAAAGGACTCAAGATATACTCCGAGAGACCGGAAAGCGTACATAGTGCAACCGCTGATGAAGCTACGGGTGCCGGATTACCTACAATTCTCTGCGTCGGTACGAAGGAGGGGAAATTGGACGACCTCATGTTTGGCATCATCAGCGAAGACCTGGAGACCATGCGAATGAAGGCCTCATACGCCGATAGTTTCAGCGCCGCTGCCGTGCTCGATGGTGTGGTGATGCCATCTCTCGAGGACCCGTTCCGGTCGCTGGTCGTCAAGTGGATGGAGCTCGATATCCCATTCAACTCGACCGGATTGATCAAAAACCGCGACTACATCTATCTGGAGGGCATCGGTATCGTCAAGAATGCCGCTGGTGAGCGTTTTGGCTACAGCTTACTGCACTCGGTGAACTTTCCGCAAACCCACGCGCTTCCCAACCGTGTTCGAGGCAACATCTCCTTTATCGCGTATTGGCGCCAGATTAACAGCAACACCATGGAAATGTACGCGACGGGTATCATTGATCCTGTGGATGACGGTCTGGTTCGTAAGCTCGTGCTGCCGGTCGTTGCAACCTTGTTCCTCGGAAGTCTGGACTACGCGTACTGCGGACAAATGCGCAAATTATCGTTCATGCTGGAACGGCGTTATGCCGAATCGAAGACGCGCGGCGCTCCAAACAAGAAAAGTACCTGCGTCACGTGCTCGGCCCCAATCACTGGACGTCGCCTTGGTGACTTTGGCAAGTCCAATAGCACTTGCAAGTTGTGTTTCGGCTTCGTGTGTCATGCGTGCAAGATTGTTCGCAAGTTGACTTTTGTGGACCCAGACTTGCAGATGACACAGCGCAAGGTGACCTTCTGTACGGGGTGCATCAGTGAGGTGACGAGCATGAGTGCAATTGATATCGCCCGCGCGAAGTTGTTGAGCATGAAGAGTGACACCAACTCCAGTGGAGCTACTGGTTATTCGTCTTCCAGTAACTTGTCGGACATTTCCTACTGTGGCTAGTGTGTGCCAGCGCTCATGTAATTGTCTTGAAACTTGCATGTTTTAGCGGATATTTTGAAAATAGTGTATTGGTAATACTCAAAAGTGCAGCATCACTTATCGTTTTCGACTTCGAAGTATCATTGAGCTCAATGTAAAAAACGAAGTATCATTGAGCTCAATATGTTTGAGTGATCAGAAGTTCGATTCTCCGTGAGGAATGTCGTACACAAAACCAGACGTCGCTGGGCCGCTGGGGGGGGTCTTCGGCGACTCTGATGTGAGTTGCCCACAGATGGTGAAGGTACGAGTTAACACATGCACTTACGAAATACTCAAAGAAACGAACGTGGATGACATTATGGTGTGCTCGAGTGGAATATCGACAAGGCTAGCTAAGGTTGCTTCAAAGTCTTGAATGATATTTACTATTAACAAAGCGCAACTTGTGTATCTGGTTGTGGATGTAGCTGTAGGAACTTTACGGATCCAGCCGTATGATGGTAGGTAGTTTACCTCACCAAATTAAGGCAATTCACCTACAGTCGACTCAATCCAAGCACGCACACGAGACACGATTGCGAACGCTGTCGGGGTTCCATCCCTACCGCAAGTGTCACCCCAGCTTACGAGACCAATCAGCACGTCTTCACCGTTGGTCGATGCTTTGACTAGTGGGCCACCCGAGTCGCCATAACATGGACTTGATCCCAGCCCCCCAGCGCATACTACGGTCTCATCGCTCTTCAATACCTTCGAGCATTCTTCGTTGGTTTTCAGTTGTAGTTCCACGTATTGGAGCTCGTACGATGTAGTAGCATTTTCTTCGGTTCTACCCCATCCAGAGGCGGTAGCCCACTCCCCCGCTTTGATGTCAGACCCGTCAGCAGCAGCCACCTTAATAGACTCGAACTTGCTGGGCTTCTCGAGCTTGAGAAGCACGAAATCGTTCGACATTTGGTGACCATCAGTAGTGTAGTTTGGGTGGTTTGTGATGGACACAACTTTGATCTGCTCTCCGTCTTGCGTGCCGTTGAGGTGGTGAGAACCAATTGATACCCAACGGATGTCGCCTGCCACACAGTGTGATGCACCCAACACGTAAGTCGGAGTGATTAGAGATCCCGCGCAGAAGTTGTCGCCCTCGATTGTGCTTCGAAGACCAGAAGTATAGGTCTTAGCGCCAATTGGAGTAATCCCCCCACCAACGATGAGTCTGCGCTCAGAGTGTGTAGCTATTTGATTCGAATCGAGGTATCTATGACCATCAACAGAGCACACAATGGAAGCACAGATATAGGCAGCAATAGTTGGGATCACTTTCATCGAATATGAGCTTAGCGGATAAGTGTCGTGTAGACAGCGGAAGCTGAAATGTCGTCGCTAAAGCGCCATTCCTCGATATGTTGTAATTCACGCGATCCGCGTCTTCATTGCGACATTGGGCATCTTAGTTCTTCATTTTGTTCACGAGATAGTGACTGTTTTCAGTGCCAACAAAGGCTTGCGTGATTTAGCAATTACCATTCGTGCAGTGGCTTAAGGAGAACGCATTAAAAACATCCATCGTTATGTCTTCGAATCTAACCTGCGTGGCAGCACAGCATTTTCTGAAAATCACAGAATAGGACACTATGTATCACACAGGAACGTGGTTCTGCACATGACTGAACATTGATTGCACAGCTCCTTGCAGAACCGTACACTATAGGTTTATAGCCAAGGTGTCGCACGGATTAACCAATCCACACACAGAATAGAGGTGGGTGGCAACAACGCAAGAACGACCAAAACAGGGGTTGGAATCAAAGGGGAGGCATGCCGAGAAAGTTAGCTTGGGTCGAAATAGCGGCGGGTGTGACGGGGTCACACGAGCACCTTGCTTGAGGAAGCGTGCTATTAAGAGTATACAAACTCTAAGTGAACGGCAGTTCACTAGTCCCTGGTCTGAGGGGACCTAATAGCCAGTTTAGAGTAGATTTTAGACTGATTTATTTATAGTTAATTAGGTTCATTTGGCCTGTAATACAAACTCCTAATTAACTATATTTTATCCTAATTATGCAAATAAAAGGTAGGTCAAAGGTTATTGGTTGGCCCTCAGCCACCAGAACTACGTGGCAGTAGTGTTGTCCACACCTGGAGTGTGGTCCACACCACTCACAACAGAGTATTTAAAACGAATACTCACTGAAGTATATCTACTTCTAAGGTAGTACCCTTTCTAGGGTACCCCTTTCATGTAACCCCGTTACATCCTCCCCCACTTAGGTTGGAAACACCCCCAACCAATGAGGATCTAGGAAGAGAGCTTCGCTCTCTTTCCTGTCTTTGTCGATACCCATCGACGAGCCACTGTTGTGGCTTTAAGGCTTTCATTCAGTCTTTTGCACGAGCAGCAAGACACCCCGAGGTTTCCACGTCAACCTCTCAACGATGCCTAAGAAGGCAAGCACCCGCGGCGCTTCGGCGCCTTCTAAGTCTAAGACCGCGAGGTCGAAGACTGCTAAGGCCAAGTCGAAAGGCAAGGCCACTCCGCGCAAGGAAGTCCGCAAGGCGGCTTCCGAGGCAGGCAGCAAGCGCACTGCTGCTGCTGCCAGCCAAGAAGGGAGTTCGCGACGCAGTCGCTCGCGCTCCCTGTCACCCGACGATAGGCCGAACCCTCGGTTCGCCTATCGGGACCACAGTCCTGGGTCAGAGTCCCCGGAGTTTAACATCCCTATGATCACGGGATCAGAGCCTGACGGGGACTCTCCTGGATCCGCTAAGGATCCACCTTCTTCTCAGGATGCTCCTTCACAGGATGCTCCTGCACAGGACGCTCCTTCACAGGACGCTCCTGCTGATGATACTGAATCTTCTGAGGCAAAGGCAGCTTCGACGAGCCCGCCTGCCAAGAACCTTACCTTAGCTGAAGGTAAGGCTCGAGCCCAAGCTGCGAAAACAGCTTCTTCAAAACGAGCTGATGACGGTGCTGCTGCTGCTAAGAAGCGCGCAGCCCCTGTCTCTTCTACTTCAGAGTCTTCAATCGCAAAGGGATTCAAATCCCTGTTCGACTCCTCAGACGAGGAGGAAGAGGAGGGGGCTGTCTCCGAGCTCCAAGACATCTCCAATGATCTCGATGAGCAGCAGGAGCGCTATCAAGCTGCTCAACTGCAAGGCACTCCTGTGCCTCCCTCACCGGTGTATCCTCGCGGATATTACCCACCGGATGCGGGGTCTGGGTCTCCAATGTTCTTGGAGCACCTTAAGGCCCCTCGTGGTCTAAACCATGGGCGCACTTCACGTGGCGCCTATGAGCGTGCCTTGGTTCAAGTTGAATCACTCTTTGTCAACGACATTGAGGCCGCTAGGTGTGTGCTACTTGCACCACACCGAATTCCTCTCAAGGAATTCACAAGTCTCCGGAAGAAATCCGAAGACCGTGGTGGGCTTTTCCCCGTGTGGGGCTACCCTTGGGTACAGCCCGAGAACACCGCAACCTAGACCCAGGCAGAAGCCCTGTTCTGGAGATGGATTTCTCTAAAGAACTTTACAGTCCAGGAGTTGAAAGAACTCCGGGAAGATCGTCTGCTGTCCTATGTCTTGGACCAGCGAGATCTTCGTATTGAGTTTGCCCACTTAGTCGCTAAGCGGCAACTCCACTCCGTCATGGAGGGACTTAGACAGCAATCTAAGTCCGGCGCTCAAGACGAGCGCGGGTACGGTTCCGTCAATCCAGGGACCGTACACCGTAAGGCGGCTAAGAAGCCGCGGACTACTTACGCCCCGGCTGTTGATCCCAAATCTCAACAGCCTTCGGGCAGTCAACCTGGAGCCGGCCTTCCGGCTCCCACGAGTTCTGTGACGAGGGGTATCCCGCCACTTCACAAGCAGCTGGCGCTTCCCAGAGCGCCGCCGCTCCTGGACGATCCGCTCCACATGGTAGTGGAGCTCGCCGTTCCGATCAAGGAGGGCAGGAGGAGCTCTCGCACGCGTTTGAGTACGAGGATCCTTCTCAGCCGTATCCTTCTGGACCCTCAACTTCGGGTCGGGACTCTGTGGGGTCCTTGTTAAGCGACGAGGTCCGTCAACTTCGAGATCGCGTTTATGCGATCGAGATAGCCCTTGGGCTTGGACCTGGTGGTCAGGCTGCCTCTCAGGCTGGCAAGCCGGGGACCCTTGAGGTCCTTCGTCAGGATTTGGACGCTCTTGGTCGTGAGATTCATGAGCTCCATGGGCGCGTTGACCGCCGAGCTCCGGCTGCTGCCTTGAAGGAGCTCCGTCGAGGCTCAGACGTTCTAAGCCATGAGGTGCATGGTCGGATGCCCTCTTATGAGCCGCAGGGGTACTTGTACCACTCGGCTTATGGGTATAGTTCTTACCCAAGTTCTTCCCACTCGGTACCGTCATACCCTTCGTATGACTCGCGTGGGTACCAGTCTGTTTATCATTCACAGGCTTCGACACCGGCAACTCCGGTTGTCCAGAGGACTCAGCCTCGTTTCGAGGAGGTGAGTTCTCACCTTGGTCTTCCTCCGTCTGAGAAGGAAGACCCAGCGGATCGTGATACCGCTTAAGACGCCCCACGTACAACGTCGGGTGCGTCGCCATTGACTTTGGGAGGTCAATGGTATACGCCGCGCAATGTCTGGCCAGGACCGCAAAGGGTCCGATGAAGCGGTGCTTCAACTTGTTGCTCTCTACAGAGCTAACCACCTTTAGCGGTAGGTTTTTGGTGTCTAATAGGACTAATTCACCCTTTTTAAACACACCTAAGTTTCCTCTTCCATGTTTGTCAGAGTACTCCTTTTGTTTGTCTTGGGCTAACGCCATTGCGTCTCATACCCGACTGATTAACGTCAGCCTGTTGTCTATAAACGATGACAACTGTCTTTTCAAAGACTCTGGCTCGATCTCCGAGACCTTGGAGGAAAAGGCTTTCCGAGCTTCTCCCCCACTTACGATGGAGGCCACGGTGCCTTCCCGCAAGGTTAGCGGCACCTGGGGGTGTCGTAACCCATTCAAATAGAACGGGGTAAACCCCGTTGATGCGTGTACCGGATTGTTGAGTGCAAACTCAACCATAGGAAGCTGATCCGACCAGGATCGAGGTGCTTCCGCACAGATACTGCGTAGAGTATCTTCGAGCACGCGGTTGACGCGCTCCGTCTGACCATCCGTCTGTGGATGGTCCGCAGTTGACATCGTCAACTTAGTTCCCAACAATTGGAACAGGGTGTCCCAGAACGCACCCGTGAAACGCGGGTCTCTATCCGAGACTATGGTCTCCGGTAGACCATGATAGCGGAACACGCTATCTAGGAACAGCTGTGCAGCTTGTTTCCCGGTGACCTTGTCACGTACCGGAGCAAGATGTACCATCTTGCTCAAACGGCAGACAAACACCAATATGGCGGTGTTGCCCTTGCCATCGGCCGGCAGGCCGAAGACGAAGTCGAGACTCATCGACTTCCAGCAATCTGCTGGTACAGGTAGGCTCTGTAGTGGAGCCGAGGCGTGGCCCGAAGGCTTCACCCTCTGACATGTTTCACATGTCTTGACATAGTGTGCCACCCACTTGTACATGCGGGGCCACCAAAATGTCTGAGAGACCATTTGGTAGGTCTTCTCCCGGCCAAGATGGCCACTTATCGGTGCATCATGCGCCTCTAGAAATATGTCATACTTCAGATCCTCGTCGTTTGGAACGACAACCCGAGGAGGATCTCTAGGGTCTACTCGGTAATGGAGTAACCCTTCGGCCAGCTCATAACGATGGAGCTGCGCCCGCTGTCGAGGCGAAAGCCTGTCGACTTTGGCGTCCTTGCCATCGGACAAGAACTGCACACGAGGTGTGTAGTTCTCGTCCTCCTGATACGCCAAGCGTATCCGATCATATAGATCTGTCGTGACCCGACTGACATGAGCTAGCTCATAGTCAGGTCGACGCGACAAGGCATCGGCAAGCACGTTGAGCTTGCCCGGCTTGTATTCAACGCGGAAGTTGTATTCCGCGAAGAATGACAGCCACCTCGCCATCCGCCGCGACAGATGCGGCGAGTTGGTGGCAGTCCGCAAGGACGCGTGATAAGTATAGATCACAAAGGGCCTCGTGCCCAAGAGATGAACTCTAAACTTGACAAGAGCGTACTTCATTGCAAGTAGCTCCTTGTCGTGAACGGGATAGTTCCGTTCGGCAGCCTTCAGCTGCCTGGACTGGAAGGAGATGACACGTTCGTGTCCTTCATCGTCCTTCTGCAACAGCGCACAGCCTATTGCATAGTCAGAAGCGTCACAGACGACGCTAAATGACTTGTTCTCGTCCGGCAAGGCCAGGACTGGCGCTTGCTGTAAGCTCGCCTTGATGCTGTCGAAAGCATCCTGGTGCTGTTGCTCCCAGACCCAGTCGGCATCTTTCTTTAAGAGATCCGACAAGGGTCGAGCTAGTTCAGCGTACCCTGCGCTGTACTTATGAAGATAGTTGGCTAAGCCCAACCACTTCCGGAGGTCTTTCTGCGACCTCGGGGTCGGCCAAGCCGCTATGGCCTTGACCTTCCCTGTCTCGGCGCGTACGCCGACCCTGCTGACAAAGCAGTCGAGGACTTTTATCTCCTCAGCTGCAAAGACGCACTTGTCGATGTTGGCATAGAGCTTGTTAGCTCTCATGACCTCAAACACTCGACGGAGGTGCTTCAAATGCACCTCCATAGCCGTCTGGTCGCCTTCGGCACGGCTATGGACGAATATATCGTCGAAGTACGTCTGAGCGAACGTACGCAATGGTCTAAACAATTGTGTGACCAAGCGATTGAACGTCGCTGGGGCATTCGATAGCGCCTGTGGCATCACTAGCCACTCCCAGAGCTTCCCGCTCGGGGTGCTCACTGCGGTGAGAGGAATGTCACTCTCTCGCATCAGGATCTGGTAGTATCCGTCTACCAGATCCAGGGCACTGTACAACGTACAACCCGACATGTTGTTCAACATCACATCCTTGCGAGGGATCGGCGTCTGTGCCGGTACCGTCGCATTGTTCAGCTTGTTGTAAGCGTGAACCAGACACCACTTCCCGTTCGGTTTACGAACGCAGAAGGTTAGCGTCAAGTGCGGGGACTTCGACTCCCGCACCATGCCCGACTTCGCCTTTTCGGCGAAGAAGGCATCTATAACCTCGCACTGCTCGCGAGGTAGAGACCACTGCCTCGTGACACAGTACTTTGTGCCAGGCACGAGATCAATCTCGTGCCGAACTCCCCGATCCGGCGGGAGTTGGGATGGTGGGTGCGACACCACATCCGAGTACTCTTTCACAAGAGGATACACTGGATCCTCCGGGTTCTTCAGAATCTCAGAACACAAGCACGTTGCGCGCTGCTTCGTGAACCCCTCCAGGACGTCCTCGTCCATTACGGAGGAAGAGTTCACATCTTCAGGAGAGGTCTCCGGCTTCAGGAGCACCATCTCCGCAATCTCTCCAGCCTTCAACTCGGCCAGGAAGTCCTTCATGGACAATTCCTCGAGGTTCAGCAGTGCTGACACCTCTGGCAGTGCCTCCAGATGGACGGCACCTGCCCTCACTTGACGACCGGACACGCCGTCGAAGACATGGCATTGCTCTTCGACCGGCCGTGCCGGTGGAGTCTCGGACTCCGAGTGTGGTACTTGTTTATCAACACGGGAGGTGCTCAACGACACCTCCGCACTCGTACTGGTCTTCTTGACCCCGCGTGGAACTACGTTACCCACGCTAGAGACGCATACTGCGCTCTCGCTCTTCTTCTCGGTCTCTTCGACCTTGCGTGGAACTATGTTACCCACACCGGAGGCGCCCTCAGCGCCCTCCCCAGCAGCCTCAGCTGCTTGCGGACCTATGTTACCCGCTTGCGGAACTACGTTACCCGCCTGTGGACCTATGTTACCCACTTGTGGACCTATGTTACCCACACAGGAGACGCCTACAGCGCTCTCCTCAGCAGCTTCTGCTGCTTGCGGACCTATGTTACCCGCCTGGTCAGTGCCGCCCGGCACTGCCACAGTCGAAGCCCATACGGCGCGACGACTCTCAGCGTTGGGACTTGCCGTCGTGGCAATCCCACACGCTTGGCAATGAGCCTTGGTCTCATGACCGGTTGCGAGGCTCATCGCAACATCTTCACTGGAGTCAGTGACTCCCAGTACTTCTTCGGGCGCATAAGCGCCTTGGCGACCATCTCTGGCGCCCCAGTCCCGGACAGAGCTGGGAACATTACTCACCAAAGCTCTGTCGGAGACTGCGGGCCGGCTAGCCCCAATGGCTTTGCCGCGCCAATCGATCCAGGGCTCGTGCTTTTCGAGCCACGGTATGCCCAGGATCAAGTCGTACTTGTCCATGTCTAGGACAAGGAACGACTCCGTGCTGTCAAAGTCTTCAAACTTTACAGCCAGGTCCATACGGACCCCAGGTACGTTAACCACCGTACCATCGGCCAGTCTCACCGAGACCTGGCCCCTGCCTTTGCTTTCTCGTAAAGCATCGGCATACTTGTCGCCATTCCGCGCGACCGTCTGGCGTCGAGCAAAGTTCGTCGACGCCCCAGAGTCAATCAGGACTCTAAAGGGATCTCCATATCCCCGTACACTCGCGTGTACCACGAGCAGTCCGCCGCTGCTCTTTCTCGTCTCGAGAGCACCCAGGCTCTCAGGGGCTAAGCCTCCATGGCGTGCGCCGTCCGCACTCCTACCATGGGGACTTAGATCTTCCCCAGTAGGGTGCCCCGCCCCTACTGGTGACCCAGTTCCCCTGGCTCTTGGGTCGCGGCTTCTGCCACGGGCCCCTCGAGCCCCTAGGTTTGGAAGGGAACTTCCTTTGCCCTCCCGCAGGGCAGGCACGTTGCATGTGCCCGAGCTTCCCACACCCGTAGCAACGGATGGAGCTCTGTACGGCCGTACCCAGTTCCATGGGTACCGGCCCGGTGCTAGCTCCAGCTACTGGAGCTCCTTGCACTGCGCCTGTGGACGCATTGTGATCTTTCCACAATGACGTAGGAGTACGAGCCTGTCGGTGGCTGTACTCCTCTTGGAGGGCGATCTGGATCGCCTCCTCCATAGTGTTCGCATGCACGCGGAACAACTGTGTGCGGGATGGGCCCACCTTCAGGCCATCCATGAACACGGTCATTTTGATGTGTTCAGGTAGGGGGTTCCCTACCAGAGATGCAGCGAGTACTCGCATCTCCTGGATGTACTCATGCAGGTCACGCTTCCCTTGTTTACAGGCAAGGAAGCGCGAGCGCTGGCGATACTCATAGTTCGCCGGAAGGAAGGCGGCTCTAAGCTGTTGACACAGCTGAGCCCAGGTTGTGAAGCAACCCGACGTTGTCGCCTCGCGCGTGTACGCCCAGGTCTTCGCCCGACCTCCTAGGTTGGACAGGGCGAAAGCGACTCGAAGTCGCTCGGTCGAGATTAGAGCCGCGTCCATCGCGAGCTCGACCTCTCGGACCCAGAAGTGGAGGTTCTCTCCCTCCTTCCCCTCATACGGGTTAACCTTAAGCCTCAACGGCTTAGGTTGGGCTGGCTTCGCCTCAGTCACGGGGGTCAGCAGCCCCTGTACGTGGGCGATAAGCCCTCTCTCGTACGTGTCGAACGCCTCGATGCGTTCGACCTGCTCGGCCGGCGTAGCAGCCGCCAAGCTTCGGTGGGCATCTCCTCCAAAGATGCCCACCATCTTCCGGACCGACTCAAACTGAGAGTCGGTCAAATGAGGAAACTCCCCTCTATCCATCCTGGCTTACCTTGTAGGAGCCACTGAGTATTCAGGTAGTCAATCTACCCGCGTAGGTGTGGATTGACTACAAGTGCTACCAAGTGTGACGGGGTCACACGAGCACCTTGCTTGAGGAAGCGTGCTATTAAGAGTATACAAACTCTAAGTGAACGGCGGTTCACTAGTCCCTGGTCTTAGGGGACTTAATAGCCAGTTTAGCGTAAGTTTTAGACTGATTTATTTATAGTTAATTAGGTTCATTTGGCCTGTAATACAAACTCCTAATTAACTATACTTTAACCTAATTATGCATATAAAAGGTAGATCAAAGGTTATTGGTTGGCCCTCAGCCACCAGACCTACGTGGCAGTAGTGTGGTCCACACCTGGAGTGTGGTCCACACCACTCACAACAGAGTATTTAAAACGAATACTCACTGAAGTATATCTACTTCTAAAGGTAGTACCCTTTCTAGGGTACCCCTTCATGTAACCCCGTTACAAGTGGTTCGTTTGATTTTGCGCTGCTGAAGCTAGAGAAGCCGAGCAAATTCGCGCCTGCGAAACTTCCTGCGATTAACAACTCGGATACCACGTCAGGAATGTGGACCAAGGTTATGGGCTGGGGTGAGACTTCGTGGCCCAATGGACCCGATTCTTACGAGCTGCGTGGTGTGGGTTTGGAAGTATGGGACAACCAAGATTGCGCACCTCTTTTAGCTGTGGACGACACGATGGTGTGTACTGGTGGCGTTGCGGGCAAAGATTCTTGCACTACTGACACGGGTAGTCCGCTGATCAAGGAAAAGGGCAGGGGTGACTCGGATGACATTTTGATCGGATTACACTGCGCGACAGAATAGATCACCCACCCACGTTCGAGTGCGTGGGCTGGTCAATTTTCTAAATTGCGAGCTGCTGCGTTGATATGATATTTATATTGCCGATGCAAAGCTGAGGTTTGTGCTAACAACTGCAATTTCGCAAGGCGAGGGGAACCTCGTATACAATTTTCTGTTAATCGCACCGCGACAAGTTAGATCACCCACATCGAGCATACAAAAATCAAGATAAAAAGAATGATGAGCAATTCAGTAATGCGTTTTATTACCGTTCTTAGCTAAGACCTCAACGCATCTGCAAGGCATTGACTCTACCAGAGATAGTAGGAGAGCGAGAGGGACCGCTTCCCACGCCTCAAACAGCGCTGTCTTCAGATCTTACACACTTTCGAATTGTCTTCCGTTCGCATATACTTTTCTGCTCAAAATAGACCACAAGTTCTCAATTGGATTGAGATCTGGAGACTTGGATGGCCAATTGAGTACAGAAATGTCCTGCTCCGAAAAAAATTCCATACTCGTCTTGGATACGTGAATGCTAGCATTATCCTGTTGATAAATGAAATAGGTGCCGTAGGTAAGATGTGCAAACGGGAGGAGGAATTCTGAAATCGTGTAAACATAGTCATCAGAGTTTTGCCTTCCTGTTAGGACAATCATTGGCGTTTTTCCTCGGGCACTAAATGCAGCCCACACCGTCACCGACCCACCACCAGCCTGCCGTCGCTTCGTGTGGCGAGGCTCTTTGCGCAGGTCGCGCCAATAGCGCTGAAAGCCGTCGGGTCCGTCAAGGTTCCACTTCTTTTTGTGGTGTTGCAGAACGCACAAATCCGTCAGATGTGGGTAAATATCACGCAACCACAACAATCGCCGAGTTAGGTCGGCGTTTGTTGGCCTGCGCTGGGTTGTCCCCTAGCGGTTCGGCTCTTCCGGGACAGCTGGTGTCTCGCTTCCGCCGAGTACCAACCAACCAAGCCAGCCAATAATACGTTATCCCGTGCTCTCCACCAAAGGATGGATGACGGCGCGTTAGCGCTTTTACGGGTCGCCGAGGCAAAGGCTACTCGGCTGAAAGAGTAACGGTACCCGGGCTGTACGGTATACCGACCCGCCGAGCTCGGCGCGGTTTGTTCTTCGCGCTTGGCGAGACACGCCCTTCCCCGGGCCAACCTAATCTCTTGGCGCTACCAGTCAGAACTCTACAAGCTATGCCTCTCGTGTTCTGACAGCAGACATAATCCGGCCCGTGCAGGGACTTACCGGAAGAGTGTACACGTGTTCTGGACCTAGAAAATTCTGCTCTGTTTAATACTAGGGGCTTAAGCCCCTTTTCTGATTCCTAATTGGTTCCTATACAAATATCTAGTGAAATAGAGTCGTTATAGATCTCGCCGACCTTTCAGCCCAGTCGAAGCGAGTGTTCCCGGCTCTCCCGATGGTCGTTAGCCCTTGTGCCTGGTCGCATCTTCTTTCGGTAGCTCTGAAAGTACCATAGCCGAGTCCTTGGACTCGACTTTCCCCTTTAAGAGGTCTTCAGCCGAGTCCGTACCGTAAACCACCGCTCCTAAGCTGCTTTTAAAGCCGAGCTCTGGTGCATCGCAATCTTGTACCGTAGGCCACGGCTCCTTAGACTCAGCCAAGGGCCAAACTTGATGTTCGCTACATCACAACTGCCCCGGTTATGATACGAGCCGAGCTGGTGAGTGTCAAAATCCATCTTTTTCATTCTCTCAAGTATCGACTCGCCACCGTTAACTCCATTCTTCGCTTCCTCCTCGTCATGGCGACTCCACCAGCTCCACAACATTCACAAGTACGGCCCTGCTGTCGCCTCAGTACTCTCCTTCATCCACTAATGTGTCAGGTTCTTCCACAGGCCCCAATCGTTCCCGTTACTTCCGCCGAGCATGGTTCGGAGGCGTCCGCTGAGCTGCCGGTTAGAGGGGCTAGCGCTCTCGGGGTCAGCAGTGGTCGGGGTAACCCGGTCATTGACCTGACAACTTCCCTTGAGACTGGTCCCGGTTCTGGGCCGTCTTCTCGCACGTCCTCCCCTCGTCAGCCGAGCTCGCCGGGCGACACCACTTCGGACGCCACCATTAAGTCGAGCTCGGTCGGCGTGGTTACCATGGACCCGGTATCTGCTCTCGTGACGGAACAAAGCGATCGTCACCACAACGAGCACATTCAGTTGGCTCGGTTGATCGCCCTCGCCCTGACTCAGCCACCTGAGCCGTCTGACTCGACTCAGCGTCAGGCTATTCTCCACGCCGAGTCAGCTGGCGCTCTGGTGGACATCCTTCGAGGCCAGTATCAGCCTCCTAACTCGTCCGCCGAGTTGGCTCAGCTGAGAGTTGATTTACACTCGGTTGAGGTGTCCAACGCATCCCTCCAGAAGCGACTGGGCTCAGCACTGGACCAGGTCGCTCAGCTGAAACTGCAGCTTGAGACATCCGAGCGAGAGTGCCACCTCTGGAAGCGTGAGGTCGGCAAATCAGTTGGTCTGGCCACTTCCCTCCGGAAGGCTTTAACTCTGAGCTCAAGCAGGCTAGGACTGCCCAGACAGCTGAGGTCACCGCTACTCAGTCTGCTCTCCATGCAGCCGAGCTCAAGCAGGCTAGGACTGCCCAGACAGCTGAGGTCACCGCTACTCAGTCTGCTCTCCATGCAGCCGAGCTCATGATCAAGAGCCGAGACGAGGACATTACGGCTCTCTCCAGGTCAATCGTCGAGCGAGATGAGGCCTACAAGATCCTCCAAGGTGTCTCGGCCAAGCACTTCCAGCAGCTTCAGGAGATCGTGCTGTCGTTGGATGATGATGGCTCCTACAAGCTCCGTCATGCGAAGAAGACTATCGACGAGATGCGGGAGACTATCCTCCGCCAGAAGAGGGTCATCAGTCGGCAAGGGTTTGTACCCATGCATGATCCTCATATGGCTGCAGCGTCTGGAGCTGGCCTGGACGTTCCTGGAATGGATCCAGCTTCGCTCAAACTGAACGCGCGGCTTTGCCGTCTGCTAGCCGAGCGTTTTCCGGAGGTCATGCAAATTCCGGACGGTGAAGACCGGGTCGTGAAGTTGCGCATCTGCTCGCGACAATCCGGCTCGACCGGTGTTCAGACCTCGGCTTCCGACTCGGCTGCTGTTCCTACGCCAAGATCGGGCTCGGCGGCAGCTTTACCGCCGAGTTCCAGTTCGACGAGTACTCAAGTCTCGCTTCGCCACCGCCCTTCACGGTCGATTGAAGTTCTCCGCCGAGTTCGGAAGGATAAACTCACGCCATCCCAGCGCTTGCGCGTCCTGGCCAACCCTGAGTCGGCTGCAGCTGCGGGTCCTCGCAAACGGAAGGTTGATCTTCCACCTTTGCAGCCTTATGGCCAGCCATTACCTGGAGAGGACGGGTACGAAGAGGCTGCCGCCCTTATCGGCCCTCCGGACGGTCGCTTGTTGGCGGCTTCCGACAGTGAGCTGACGGTTCCACTAGCTCGACCACTCCCTCGTCGTAGGAAGATGGCGGCGATTTCCACTTCTTCGTCCCAAACGGCTCTGTCCGCCGAGTCGATTGGTGGCGCAAGCCAGGAAGTGAGTCCTGATCATGATTTCGAGGATGCTCCCGAGGTAGTGGAGTCAAGTTCGGCGGCATCGATATCTGCAGCCTTCCCAGCCGAGTCGACTGCTGTGTCAACTCAGCCAAGCACTCCACCACCTTCCTCGTTGTCAACGAGCACACCTCCAGCGATGGCGGTACCGAGCGCACCCTCAGTGGTAACCTCCATTGTCCCTCCCGCTCCTACGCCGAGTTCCGGGACTCCACTTAAGGCCCCGGTATCATTGCCGGCTCAGCCTAGCTCGGCTAAGAGCTCATTGCCGGTGCCGTCGAGTTCAGTAGCTCGTCTCCTGGCTTGTAAGAGTCGCCCGGTGGTGCCATCTCGAGTAGTTGCTGCTCCTGCTGGATGAACATCGCCGCCCGGTCGCCCTCTCCGTACTGCTGCGGCTACAGCCCGCCAAGTTGATGCCCAGTTGTTGGAGAACCTCGGGACTTCAGACACTCTGGCCCTTCGTCTTGGAGATGGATTGTCTGGGGCTGTGGGGACTCAGCCAAATTCATCCGGATCAGTTTCGCACCCGCTTGAACTATCTAGCGACTCGGCGGATGATGATCAACCCGGTGCGGCTGATTCGGCGGTTGGTGCTTCGACCGCTGATGGTGATGCCCCTGCCGAGCCTGCTTCGACTACTGCGAAGCTTTCACGCCTCGCCCAGCTATTTGGGTCAGAGGATGAGAGTGACAGCGGTGACAGCGGAGATTCGGACTCGGCTGATGGGCCTCTTACACCTGTCGTGACTTCGTCTGGTCCGCCTCAAGGCAAAGTCCAGAGTTACTTGGCTGCTGGCCAAGTTCCCCCGGACCGCCTCCTGCTTCTGCTTCAGCTGGGCTTCCTTCTTCCCCTTCTCCAACCAAGAAACGCCGGAAAGAGAAGAAAAAGTACAAGCATAAGCACAAGCACAAGGCCGCGCACAAGGGTCGGCACAAGAGCAAGCGCGAAGATCGACACAAGGGCCGACGCAAGGAGACCAAGTCTCAAGCGAAGCGCCCGCGCTCGCCCTCGCCGGGAGAACCGAGTGCATCTGACGCTGGTGCTCCGCTCAAGAAACACAAGGTCTCGACACGTTCCCCGGCGGCTGCTAACTCAGCTACCGACTCGGCAGCCGGCCCTGAACCCTCTCCGAACTCGGCTGGCGGCTCTGGGGCTCCCCCAAACTCGGCTGGTGTGACCCTTCCGTCCCAGTTAAGTGTTTCGATCGCTGTGCTCCGTACTAGAGCTATGCAGTCGGCATCCCGCGACTCCCGGATCACTCCACAGTTAGCTCGGTTACGGGACTTGCCGTTCTTCCACGCCGGGTCTCGGCGTTGTTGGTTGAAGATTTTGAGCCATCAGTCAGGGAGAGTTCCGATGGAGTCTCACGGTGCTCGGTCTCGAGTTCGAGTGACGTTGTCTACACTAGCCGGGATACGGGCGTTCGTGGATGTCTTTAACCCACAGCATCCCTTCCAACAGTTGAGGCGCACGCTTCCTGACACTCCATCGTTCTTTTCGCCCACTGTGTTGGAAGATGCCCGCACTCGGCTGACTTCTCATGCTCGACCGTCGTCACTGATGGAGATACTCGGTGATCTGTGGGTTCGGCTCCGTGGCGATCTACCATCCGGCGATCCCAGCTCGGCTGCTGACTTAGCCAAGTTCACTCGCCACTTTGTGGCCATGTGTGAACGCACCAACTGGCTCGTGGAGGCTAGTGTCCTTATCGGGCTCCATCCATCTTTTGATCCGAGCATCTTCCCTGAGGAGCTTGCCGAGATTCATGGCGTTTGGACCCAATATCGGTTGGAACCCAAGCGTCGAGGCGATGGGCTCCGTGCCTTGATTGCCACCGCTGCGGATGGATTGTACTCGGCTGTGACATCTTGGTCAGCGGACGGGACCCCGACTCCGCTTGCCGGCGCCGAGGTGTATTTTGACCCATCCGTTCCATTATATCCTCTGGTGAACCTGCCCTGGGTTCCCGATAGCGCCCTCTGGTCGGAGGAGGTTCTGGCGGTGGATCATCATGAACCGTGGCGAGCTTAGTGGTTACTTGACCCGGCTCGCCATCCCTTCAATACTTGTTTCCGCGCGAGGAACCTGGAATTGATGATTTTCGCTCCAGAAGGCATGGCCCCGCAAGTGGTTGAGGGGTCTGTTGATGATGACGTGGATCTAGCCGAGCCAGTTCCCGCCCAGCCGAGTTCGACTCGCGCGAACCGCTCAGGGATCTTCATATTTGAAGATCTTGATGATAGCGGGGTAGGTTCAACTCGGCCCAGCTCATCACCGGAGCCTTCGGATGACGGTCTTGGATCTCCAAACCTCAGGGGTGCGTCGCCCACAACTTCTCTGTTTGGACCCGACTCTCCGGTTTCGTCGGCTGGGCTTCTGCTACCAGCGGTGACCGACTCGGCTATTGGTAATACGATTCCATCAACGAGCTCGGCTATTGAACTTCTAGCCTCGGCCGCTCAGACTGTTGCTGCCCAGCCGCCGAGTAGTCACCTTCCAGACGACTCAGCTTCTCCGGATCCGTCACGGTTGCAGGAAATTTTGTTTAGGCTCCATCTTCATATCCATTTCGCAAATATAATTATATATAGTTTGATGCAGTAGCATTTCGCCCAGCTCAGCCTGCTATCTTCACTGAGCTGGCCGGGTTCTTCCAGTGCAATGGATTTTTATTCTTCATCTGCAACTTGCACCATTTGCAGACGATTTTCCCGTTTCTTTTGGCGCAAATAATCAAAGAGTAACCCTCCACAAGACAAATTCGACAAAGGTTCCCAACTCGGCTCTTCATAGCCAACCCACTTCACTTTGAACCTTCGCTCATTCCTTGCTGTACTTGTGGATAGTGGTAACTCGTCGTCCAAAATGGCTTCGACTTCATACTGACTGGCGCCTTCATCAGGTTCCCAGCTGTCTTCTGGAAGCAATTCTTCATCAAAGTCGAATCGTTGGTCTTCCTCGAGCTCGGCTATAAGCCGAATCGTGGGTCTCTTCTCGATGTCAACCACTTTCTTCAACCGAGACACATGGATCACCGGGTAGAACCTGTATCCGCTCTTGTCTGGCAATTCCAACTCGTATGCAAACTCCTCGACTTTCCTCTTCACTCTGAATGGGTCATGCCATCTGTGCGCGAGTTTCTTAGTGAGCCCTTGCCTCACTCGTTCCATGAACAACCACACTTGGTCACCCTCCTTGAACAGCGACTTCGTAGACTCGACAGGGGTTCCCATCGACTCGGCGGTGGCTTCAACCGACTCGGCTGACGTTCCGCCCGACTCGGCGGTTTCCGAATTGCTTCTAGCTTGAGGCGTGGCTCGCTGTTCGACTCGGCTCAGCGACTCATTATGCTCCTTTGCTCGGCGGGCTTTCTCCTTCAACTGGTACTCGGCTGCTAGACGTAATGCAACTTCTCTTTGTCGGTTTGCTTCTCGGCGCCACTCAGCTGAAGCGGCCAAATCAGCCGAACTATTTTGGTCGTGCCTGACTGACTCCGTCATAGCCTTCATCGTTGATCGCGCATCCCAACCATGTACCAGGTAAAATGGGGATTCCTGCCGAGTTGAGTCTCTTGAGTTGTATATTGCGTATACCATCTTCTCGGCTATATCATCCCAGTCAGCTTGTAATGGATCTTCCACGTAAACCCGCACTGTCTGGATCATTGTCTTCACTGACCACTCTTGTTGACCGTTAGCTTGTGGTCTGTAACTCAGCGTGGCTCTTGACCTTGACTGCATCATCTTTGAGAACTTGTGGAACACCTCACTCATGAACCTGGGTCTCTGTCATGACGAACCAGGGACGGAGCACCAAACCTCAGGAAGATACTTTCTTCAAATACTTTCGCCACTTCCAGTGCCCCTGTCTCGGCCATTGCCTTCGCTATCACAAACCCCGTGAAGTGATCTTGAAACAGTAACAGAGCTGTGTTGCCCCGCCGATTTCGCGGGAGCGGTATGACAAAGTCCATCGACACGATATGGAATGATTGGTCTGATCCAATGTTGCCAGGAGAGTACCCTCTGAGATGAGGCTTGCTCTTGTTGGTGTCGCATGACTGGACGTGTCGAACCACATCTGCATATAATCCAATCCAATAGTAGTCAACGTTGACTCGGTGGTAGGTCCGCACAATCCCTTGATGGCCTCCTTCCACCGCGTTATGGCAGTTCTGCAGGACTTCATCGACCATGGTGGTTGGAACCACTAGCCTAAGGTTTAGAATCGGCTCGTCATCTCCACCTCGTTGACGGTTTCGATTATGACGGTATAACAGTCCATCTTCGCTGAGTACAAACTCGTCAGTCACCTTGCCGGCATTTCTGACTCGGCGGAATGACAGTTGACTCAGCTCGCCTCTCAGGTAAGCTTTAAGATCTGCCCACCGTAGCTCTTCATCTTGGCTCTGTCAATGCGCCGTCGTCGTTCAGCTTGGACAACCGCCGGGTCAATATCATCGGCGCTTGGTGCTCTTGAGGCGTTCAACTCGACTTCGTCCCTTTGTGAACTCGGCTGTGTGTCTCCGAACTCAGCTTCAACGCTGGTTTCAACTCGCCTAGCTGGCTGACGTCTTATGATCTCCAGTTCACTGTTCAGGTCGGGTTCGGTGGCTTCCGGCTGAGTCGAGCCTTCCTCGTTTGCTGGTAATGCCTTGTTTGTTTCTTTGCTCTCGTCATCTTGGAAACGGACTCGGCGTACCTGGCTACGAGTAATTGGACACGCTTTCGGACCTTCCTCGCAGTCATCAGTGCTGTCACCGGCCGTATACAAAATTTCTGGTATCCGATTCAGCGTCTTCAACTCGGCTTTTCGTTCAGCGTTCAGAACTACTCTGCTAATTTGGGTTTCCAATGCTTCTGTGGCCATTGAGTCGGCAGCCGAGTTGTATAGTCGTATCACATGTAGGTATTTGACCGAATTCAACTTTTTCGTCAATTCTTTGTGGCGTGCCAACTCGACTTGAAGCGTTTCCTTCTTGCAGGCTATCACCCCCATGGATTGCTGGATTGCAAGCCGCGAGTCGGCCACGATCACCAAATCTGTCACACCACGGTCGATAGCTGCTTTCACCCCATTGTTCATCCCTGTGTACTCGGCTAAATTGACCGTGGTCGACGGGAGGTACGCACTCGCAGCGATCTCAATGTCCCACTCAGGTAAGCGCCACAATATCCATGAACAGCTGCCATAGCCGCCATTCTTTTCCGTCTTCGCCGATCCATCAAAGGACAGTACGTGCCCCTTATAATGCTGAGGTAGTTTAGCATACAGGAGCTCAGGATCCATCCGGACAGTAGCCGCGTTCTTCGACGGCGGGGCAATGTGCTCCAGTGACTCGTCTAACCCCATGTGCGGGGTTATTGACGCTTGCAACAATTGGACGAAATCGACATCACGTTCTCGCACTCTCTTTATCTTCAGATGGTAGGGTGATAATAGTACAGCAAAACTTACAGCTCGGCCATATAACGTCGTGGACTGGAAAACCCATTCCAGCGTTGAGATCCAAGTGTACACATGTAGTACCTTGCCTGCCAGCAGTGTATGGCATATTTTCAGTAGCTGGAGGAGCGCTAACACTTCTTTCTCAGCTGGGAGATAATTCACTTCGTTTTCCTTCAACACCTTGCCGCAAAATCGTATGGGGTGCAGCTGGTCGTCATGCATCTGCATCAGGGTGCTGCTTAATGCCCAATTGTTGGCAAAAAGCATGATGTGAACCTCTTTAGCCGAGCCGAAATGGCGTAGAATTGGCGCAGTTGTCACTCGGCTTTTTAACTCGGCGAAAGCTGCTTGAGCGGCCGACAAGTCTTTGTTACCTTCGAAATCACTGTCCTTCAGCTGATAGAGTACTGCCCCGTACACAGCCATGTTTTGAATGAACCTGCCATAGTAGTTCAATGCCCCTAGAAATGCTTGTATGCCTTTCTTCGATTTCGGGAATGGGAGCTCGGCTATCGCAAGAGTTTTCTTTGGGTCAGCTCGTATTCCCTCGGAGGTTACTTCATGTGACAGGAAATCAACCTTGGGCTGCACAAATATGATTTTCGAAAAGCTGACACTGATCCTGCACTCGGCTAGCCGAGTCGGCAGCCTATCCAACGTTTCCAGACACTCATCGAAAGTTGCTCCACCAAAGCAAATGTCATCCACAAACGACCGCCGTGTAAACACGGGCGTCAAAGCCGATTGGTCGGGTTCTCCACACGTGAACATATCGCCTTCAGGGCTGTCAATCAATTCTTGGAGCGGATCAAGCTCGGTTAAAGCTCGGTTGTCAGCCGCAAATTTGGTCAACGAACTCGGCGGTTGAGTTGGGTCACCCCCTTGACTCTGTCGCTGAGTTGCCGCTACTTCTTCTGCTCGGCGGATCCTTCTAGCAAACTCCGACCATCCACCTTTCGGTTGGACATACCCCCATAATGCGTTATCAATCATTCTTTGGTATATCATGGGGGCATTCTTCAATCCAAACGGCATACGTAACCACTCAAAGTGCCCTAAGGCACATACAAAAGCTGAGATGCGCCGAGCTCGGCTGGTCATCATCACCGCCCAAAAGCCGCTAGCCGCGTCCAATGAGCAAAACCACAGGTATTTCTCCAATTCCGAGAGTAAATCGTTCACTAATGGCATCGCATATTCCATAATCACCGTAACTGCGTTCACCTTCTTGTAGTCGATACACAATCTGATATCCACTCCGTTCTTCTTGAGAACGATAACAATGGGCGAGGCCCACGGACTCTTCGAAAATGACACCAATTTCGTTCGTAACAATCCCTTGAGCAACTCGTATAGTGGTTTCAGGTACTTCAGTGCTACCCGCCGAGCTCGCAGCTTGATAGGCGGATGATTACCCACATCAATATCACACACAACTCCGTAGGCTGGCGGAGGTAAGGCGTTACCACTGGATATCATTATCTGCTCATTCCGTTTCAGTAGCTCAGTCAGCCGAGTTGCTTGTTCAGGAGTGTGGGCTGAACATTTCACATTAGTTCCATTATAGTCAAGTTCGGTAGGCACTTCCTCACTGAGATCGGGTAGGAAAGCTAATTCGTGAGCGTAATCCTCCAGATGAAGCGTCTCTCCTTTCCTCTCAAAGTGGGTGAACCGGTGATCGGACTCGGCTACAGGTTCACCATCGCTAGCACTTGCTGCTGCAGCAAGAAATCGCAGCCGAAGGTCTTCTTCAGGGTTGTTAGCTGTCGTATCTTCGGTAGCTTCCAGTCCATCAGAGTCGTCATTCCCTTCATTAGCCGAGTCGACTTGACCTTCCAAACAGGTTTCGGACATATCCAGCTGAGTCAGGTGAGACTCCGCATCTCTCTCTTCCCATATGGCACCTTGTTTGTTTCGACATTCACTCAAAGGCTCCATAGCCGAGTTAATTCCTTCCAACTCAGCTAACCCATCCGGATCATCTGAGTCAATTTCCTTCGACTCGGCTATGATTCCCGGTGTATCCGTCGCCTTCTTCTCGGCATCCACAGCGGCCCAACGCTCGGTGCACGTTAACTGTTTTCCCTTTTTAGCCTCAGGCGGTCTCTCTTTCACTCCCTTGGGCCAGTGATACGGTTTGCGTTCCACAGCTGGTGTCGTGTAGGACACGATAGAATTCTCACTTGTCGGGTGAGTTCCCACCAACAACACACGCTTCCCCGTGAAGGTCAGCGATTGTTGGATCAAACCTGAAGACCAGGAACGATCCCTTACACCGGGTCGGTTGTAAGCGCTTCTGTATACCGAGGTTGTTTTAGGTAACCCTTACCTACACCACTAGCCACGAGCTTAGACTAGGGTGTTATATTGCGCTTTCGCGCGTAACCCTGCAGTCCCTCAGAGGAAAGGGTACCGGCGTGTTAGGCCTTATACAGGGGTGTCGAGGTATAACCTCGACGGGGAGCAAAATATACACTAGGACCTTAATAGACCCTAAGTATACACGTAACGACACTTCACTGTCGCCTCCGATCTCTCGGCCACACCAACTCTTGGCCTGACCCGGATAAACTCTCGGTTCAATGTACCTTGAGTCTACCAACAGGCATCCCACACAACTGAGCGTGTCCTGGCACCTAAATAAGCTAGCTACACTTACCTAAGTCGGACTTGACTCTTGTTAGCTGAGGGGAAGACTGCGTTTTATAAACTGCTTAATGTGAGGCTCAGAGAGCCTCTGTATGTCATCCTATGTTTTGTCCTATGCCTATATACAAATATCAAGTGTAAACAAATCTCTGTAGGGGGCTCCGAGGTTTCAGAATAAGTACGACCGAGGGGTCGACAACTCACTCTTAAGTACGGATTTGGGACTGTACAGACGTGAGACAAGGGATCTGAGATGGGTACAGAGCCCTATCTCGGCCTAGTCCAGGAAGCCTCGGCCAGGTTATATTAGGCTAGCCGAGGCTCCCGGATGTCACTATTCCATCTCTGTCACTCCGTCGCGGGACGTATAATCCTCCAATGGGGTGAACCCTCGCTTTTCACCGAAAGGTTCTGTGGCGGTTGCCCTAGCGACTGGGTAGCTACCTCACGGTTAGAACCCAACACCACAACTGCCCCCGCCTCGACGTGAACCTGCGCAACTGGTGACCGTCGTGGCGCTTCATTCCTCGATTCGTCCTTCGCTCGCCATGGTCACTTCGTCGCGCTTGAGCGGGCCACCGCCGCGGCCCTCGGGCCTCCTGAGCAGGTACGTCTGATCCTTGTTGTTCGTCCGAGACCTTGATCCTAACTCTTGGTTCACCCCCTGCACTCTTAGGCGCCTGCCGACACGCCCTTAGAGCGCCAACATGCCTCTTCCGAGGCCTCAGGAGTCGCTGAGCAGGTGGCTGGGACCCCTCTGTCACCAACTCCCGCGCTGACGGTGGGTTCAGCAACTCGCGGGGTGTCAGGAGGGTCTTCGCCGACTTTATCGCCGTGCTCGCCTCCGACGTCTCCTCCTCCATCTTCTTCAGACGCAGATCCTCCCTCGACACCAACTCCCGCGCCGGCAGAGGATTCGGCAACTCGCGGGGTGTCAGGTGGGGGTTCTGTGGATGTCCCCGAAGGAGGAGGTCCTGCCGGTAGCACTACCGAGCAGTCGACTCTGATCCACACCGATCTTTCGCTCGTGGAGCTCGCCAAATTGATCGTCGGCGTGGCCCGTAATCCTCCTTCCCGCGTCGACACCATCTTGGATCGTCGCTTGCAGAGCGCGTCGAGCCTCGGCGAGGTTTTGGCCGCTGCCATCGCTCCCGTCGGACCCCTCTTCATGAGTCCGAGGAGATGATTTCACTGTGGGACGAAGTCACCCGCTGCCAGGCTCAAGTTAAGGACGCCGAGGACAAGCTCGCGATTGAGTTTGGACTCCGAACGAAGGCTGAAATGTTCTGCACTCAAGCCTCGTGCGACTTCAATGCTGCCTCCAACACTCTGCACTCCGTGCGGTTGGAGAATATCGCTCTCTCCAGGCAGCTCGCGCTGGCCAACGCTGCCATTGCGACTCACGCCGAGTCCATGGCTCAGCTCGGTCTTCGTGTGAAGAACGCCGAGGCCGACGCTGCCGCAGCGATGCGGACGATCCGAAAGGATCGGGAGCGCTTCAAGGCTGGTATGGTGGCGTATACCGAGCAGATGGCCAAGCTTCGGTCATATCTGCTCAGGAGCGACAGCCGGAATGACGGTACGGTGCCAGCTCGCATTCAAGCTCTGGTGACCGAGAACGCCGGCTTGCAGAGGGCGAACTCGATCCTCCGTCAGCACTCGGCCAACCATGGCCTGAATACCGACGCACTGGTCCTCGCCTCGGCGGGCATCACGGCCGACGACATTGATTGGAGCCTTCTCGGTCTGTCTCCACCGCGGGTGACGGTTGAACCTCCTCAGACCTCAAGCTCCGGTCGTTCTGACAGCATTTCGAGTGACGACGAGGCTTCGGATGCTTCTCAACCAGCCATCCCGCCGCCTCCAAGCACTTCTGGTAACGTGGAGGATGGATCCGAGGATTCACCACCGGTTGGACCACCTCTAAAGCGCCGTCGTCTCCGCCAACATCCTGCATCTACGGCCAAGCCTCGTTCGACTGCTTCGGTGGCTCCGAAGTCTTCGCTACCACCCGGTCGACGACTTGGTCGCCCTTCGGTGAAGCCCGGGAGACGGCTTGCTGTTCCGTCTTCGTCTCGGCTGCCGTCCGACGTAGGACCATCCGCTCGTCCTACTCCGACGACCCAACCCGTCTCACCGACATCCTCGTCTACTGCCGCGGCCCAATCTGCTCCGGCTCAAGCCTCGTCGGGGGTTCCACTTGCCACTGCTCCGTCCTCTGTCCCGGCTCGGTCTGCCGCGTCTGTTCCTGCGGCTACTGCCCCTGAAGTCGGCCCCGAGGACTCTGCGCCTCCAGTGGGTTCGTCGTCCGGCTCGGACTCTGAAGGTGGCGACACTGAAGAGCTGCCGGCCTCGGACGACGAGGCTAATGCTGCCGGTGCTTCCGTCCCGACGCCTGCATCTGACGTCGTGGACTTGACTTCCAAGGCGGCACGTGCCGATGCTTCACAGCCGGCTAGCAGCCCTTTCTCGTCTCCGTTGGTCACGCCACCTCGCAAAGACGGGCGTCCTGTCCGTGGGGCCTCGGTCATGTCTGGCCTTCGCTCCATGGAGATGGCAGAGCGGGAATTCGCTGCCGACGACTTCATCTTGGGGCTGTTTCGGTCAGGGTCAAAGTCCCAGTCGTCGTCTGGGGTTACGACGTCCGTCACGGCCGACAGCAGTGTTTCGGCCGACGCCTCGGCTCAGTCCCAGTCTTCGCTGCCGAGCTATAAGGCCGCCGCTTCTGTTGTCTCGGCTGCTGCTTCTCCAGCATCGTCACGTGCAACTCGGCCGACTCCTCGTCGATCTCGCTCTTTGGTAGCAAAGTCTGCCTCCTCTCAAGCTGGATCGACAACGTTCGTTCCACTCGGGACTGGGTCACTACAGCGCGGCCCGAAAAAGTTGGCCGGCTTGGCTGGCCCTTTCCTCAGACCAGGGTTTACTGCACCCGGTGCACAGAAGGCTTGGTCCAAGATCAAGACTGTGGAGCTCTCGGAGACGTTGCCGAAGGATGCTGTTTCCCCGATCTCTGTGGCTGGACTTGAAGCTCTGATGGACTGGGAAAATCCCAACCACCCGTGGCAGGAGCTCCGTCGAAAATTGCCTCGGTCTCCATGTCTTTTCGATGCAAGTGGTTTCCCTTCTGGGTCCAAGATCTCGATCCGGGACACAGGGCTCGGTCGCACCGTCAAGATGTGGCGCCAATTCCAAGGCATCTCGACCGACAGAACCGAGAAGGCGGACTTGGGTCTTGCGTTGTGGGAGCGCCGTCACTGGATTCAAGTCTCGGCTGTGGAGAGTTTCCTCCGACGACTTGAGCGCCGGCACGGCCGTCACGATCCTCTGGTTACCGCTCTCGTCACGAAGTGGAAGAGCTATAACAAGGCTCGGAACCTTCGTGCAGACCGCATTCGCCAGCAAATGGTTTACCGTGTCTGGGAGTGGAGCATCGATCGCGACAACAAGCCTCGCGAGAACCCGGCCGAGGTCTTGTTGGAGCCAACCTACCTCCAATACCCTTTCGAGGTGCTGGACTGGGCTCCGACCACGGACGATTGGGTTCGAGAGCTCCGGGACCTGGACGCTCGGCAACCATGGCGCAACTGTTGGGTAGATGCTCCGGCCGAGCACCCCTACAACACGACGTTCGCGCCATGCAATCCCAATGTGCCGCTATTCGTCCCTCGGCACTGGTCTCGGGCAAGCGTCGCTGCGTCCGTTGTCGTGGACTCTACCCTCGATCCGGCTGCCGTTAGTGCACCGTGGATCACTGATCCGTCCGACGAAGAAGCTCGGCCGAGCAAGTGGATCCAGTTGTGGACTCGGTGGCCACTGGGTCTCAGAGCCAGCCTCCTCACATCGCGGGTCGCCTCCCGCCGATATCTTGAGTGCAGGTTTGGATGTCCTCGTGGACTTGGCTACTGCCACTACCGAGATATAATCTCGGTCGTGAACCTCCGGCTTCGTTGTCCAAGTTACTCCAGTAGTTCTCAGAGTACAGTAGCGTAAATTGGTAGCTTGGTTTCTCTATCGTTCCTTCGTCATAATTTCCAATTCACTGGTTCGTTTACTTTTTCATCATGCAAATATGCAGTGTTCGGTACAGTAATCTTCATCACTCCTCTCTGTAGGCTGTACCGGCCCCACAGAGGATTCTCATTTTCAGTACAGTAGCTTCTTTTCGTCTGTCACTGCAGGCTGTACTGGCCCTACAGGCAGGTCAATCTTTGGTGACGTTCCATTTAGTCCTCGTCGGCGACTTGGACCATTTGCAACCGTCGGTCACTGCGCTTCTCTCGCAAGTAGTCATAGAGAAGACCTCCACACGACAAATTGGACGCAGGTTCCCATGTTGGTTCGTCATATCCCAACCACTTCACTTTGAACTCTCGGACGGCTCGTTCGGTGCTTGTGGATAACGGGACGCGGTCGTCGAGGATAGCCTCGACCTCGTATTCGCCGGCGAGTTGATCAGGCTCCCAGCTATCTTCGGTAAGCAATTCCTCGTCGAAATCTAGCCTCATTTCCTCTGTCACCTTCGGTGTCAACCGACTCTTCGGTCGACTTCCGAATTCGTTCACACCTTTAAGTCGCGATACATGCACAACAGGGTAGAACCTGTACCCGCTTCGGTCGGGTAGTTCCAACTCATACGCGAACTCTTCGACCTTTCTCTTCACCCGGAATGGCCCATGCCATCCGTGTGCTAGCTTCTTCGTTAGTCCTAGTTTCACACGTTCCATGTACAGTCATACGGTTGCCAGGCTCAAACAATGGCCTCTGTACGACGACCAGGGTGTCATCTGCTTCTCCTGAGACAGAGTGTGCCTCGTCCGAAGGCTCGGTCTGACCAGTGCTCGGTATAGCCGCTTGTTCTCTTCCACTAAGTGCTTCATTGTGTTTCCGAGCTCTCCGAGACTTCTCGGTGGCTTGGTATTCCTTAGCCATTTCCAGTGCGATCTCCTGTTGTCGGTTCACTTCTCGGCGCCATGCTAATGCGTCAGTTTGCTTTCCAGACCCTCGTTTGAGCGACGACGTCATCGCTCGGAGCGTTGACTGTGCGTCCCAACCATGAACAAGGTAGAACGGGATTTCTTTCCTCGTTGCGTCCATCGAGTTGTTGATCGCGAAGATCAACTTCTCGGCGATCTCATCCCAGTCTTGCTGGAGCGGGTCCTCGGCGTACACCCGCACTGATTGCATGACGGTCTTCACCGACCGTTCTTGCTGGCCATTAGCCTGCGGACGGTAACTCAGGGTCGCCCTTGACCTTGATTGCATCATCTCGGCGAAGGCTTGGAATACCTCGCTCATGAAGCGTGGGTCGCGATATGACGGATCAACGATGAGCACCGAATCTTCGGTAGACACACTCTTCGAAAGCTTTTGCCACACAGAGCGCAGTTGTGTCGGCCATTGCCTTTCCCATCACGAAGCCTGTGAACGCGCACTGGAAGAGCAAAAGCGCTGTATTGCCCCTCCGAGACTTCGGTAGTGGTATGACAAAATCCATGGACACCAGTTGGAACGGTCTCTCGGCGAGTACGTTGCCGGGTGAATACCCCGGAACTGTGGTCGGCTCTTGCTAGAGCTGCAATCGGGGCAAGACCGTACGTGCCTTTCGACATCCGCGTAGAGACCGATCCAATAGTAGTCTTGTCTGATCCTGTTGAAGGTTCGGACAATGCCTTGGTGGCCGCCTTCTAGCGAGTCATGGCAGTTTTGCAATACCTCTTGGACCATCGTTGAGGGCACTACCAAGCGTAGAACAGTCTCTTCTTGTTGTCGGTCGCTCTTCCGACGGCTCGTTCCAAGGTAATGCAGGACGTTGTCCTCGCTTAGCGTGAACCGGTCAGACATTTTCCATGAATCTCTCGCTGCTCGATAACCGAGCTTCGAATCCTCGCCACGGAGCACCGTCTTAAGGTTAGACCACCTCAACTCCTCGTCCTGGGCTACCGCTATCCGTCTCCGACGCTCTCGTTGGACCGACAGAGGGTCTATGTCGTTTGCACTCGGAGCTGTTGAAGTTGAATCCTCGGCGCTCGGTTGCTCCTCTCGCACGTGGTTTGAGCTTTGGTAGGCGTATCATTCGCTTTGTCTTGACTGTCCGCTTCTTTTCGGTCGACTACCGAGGTCTCGTTGGCAAATCTGACCCGCTTCTCGTTAACTTTAGCTTGCTGCCGGGTAGTCACCGTTAGTCGTCCGGTCTCAGTGTCGTCTCGCACAAAATCGAAAAAAGTTCTGCGATGGGGAGAGCCTGTTCTCATATAGGCTCGGATAGTGTTGATCGATGGTTTGTCCTCGGTCTCGGCCTTGGCAGTTGGTTCGTAGATGACGTCTTGAATACGGTTTAGCGCAACCAATTCTGACAGCCTGGCCTCGGTTGACACCACTTTAGAAACCTTGCTCTCGAGTGTTTCGCTTGCAAGCGAATCTGCAGCAGCATTGAACTCTCGGACCACGTGCAAGTACTTCACCGATCGGAATTTGGCTATGAGTTCTCGGTGGCGGTTCAGTTGGGTCAACAGTGACTCCTTACGACATGCGATCACCCCTAGGGACTGCTGGATTGCGAGTCTCGAGTCGCCCACGATGACTAAGTCCTCGGTCGTGTGCTCTAATGCAGCTTGTACTCCGTTGTTCATTCCCGCATACTCGGCGAGGTTCACCGTGGTCGCCTCGAGGTAAGCACTCGCAGCGGTCACTATAGTCCACTCTGGTAATCTCCACAGTATCCATGCACAACTGCCATAGCCACCGTGCTTTTCGGTCTTAGCCGAACCATCAAATGACAGCACGAAGCCTTGGTAGGACCTCGGTAGCCGTGCGTACAGCAGGTTCGGGTCCATCCTAATGCTCGGTGACCCTTTGGTTGGTGGTGCGACTTGTGCTAACGAGTCATCTAAGTCGACGAAGCTCGTCAAACCTGCTTGGAGCAACTGCGCGAATGCGCAATCTCGTTCCTTCACCCGCTGCACCACTAAGTGCCACGGGGACAACATAACTGCGAACTGGGTCGTGCTTCCGAACAATGTTTTGGACTTATGTACCCAGTCGAGCGTCGAGAAACGCGTATAGACGTGGATGGTCCGACCTGCGAGCTGAGTGTAGCACACTTTCAGCAGCAGTAGAAGGGCCAAGACCTCCTTCTCGGCCGGATGATAGTTCATCTCGGCGTCCTTGAGAACACGCCCGCAGAACCGAACGGGGTGTAACTTACCGTCGTGTTCTTGCATGAGAGTGGAGCTCAGCGCCCACTCGTTCGCGAAGAGCATGACGTGCACCTCTTTGTCTCGGTCGAAGTGCCCCAATATCGGGGCGTCCATCACCTTCTTTTGGAGTGCTGCGAAGCTTCGTTTGGCCACCGTGAGGTCACCCCCAGGTGCAAAATCTGCGTCCTTCAACTGGTACAACGCAGCGCCGTACACTGCAAAGTCTTGGATGAACCGACTGTAGTAGTTGAGCGCACCCAGGAACGACTGCATACCTTTCTTTGACGTTGGGAAAGGGACCTCCGTCACTGCCTTGATCTTCTTCGGGTCGGCTCGAATGCCCTCGGACGAGACTTCATGGGACAGGAAGTCCACCTTGGACTGCACGAATATACTCTTCGTGAAGCTGACGCTGATCCGACACTCTGTGAAACGTTGGAGCAGTCGTCCAGCGTCGATAGACAGCCGTCGAACGTCTCGTTACCGAAGCATATGTCGTCGACGAAGGACCGTCGGTCGAACACCGGAACCAGCGAAGACTCGTCCGACTCGCCGTTCGCAAACATGTCACCCGTGGGACTATTCACCAACAGGGACACTGCGTCCATAGTAGTAGAAGACTCTCGGTCGGCCTCGAACTTGATTCGAGCCCTCGGTGGAGCCTCTGAAAGCTGGTTGTAATCCTCGGTAGCGACTGTCCGGGCGTCTTTGGTCTGCTCTTCGGCTTCACGTATGGCTTTCGCGAATTGCGACCACCCGCCCTTCGGCTGAACAAATCCCCACAGGGCATTGTCGATCATCCGCTGGTAAATCATCGGTGCGTTCTTGAGACCAAATGGCATCCGTAGCCACTCAAATGCCCCAGTGCGCAGACGAATGCAGAGATCTTCCGAGCTCTCTGTGTCATCATTATGGCCCAAAATCCGCTCACCGCATCCAACGAGCAGAACCATAGGTAGGCTTCCATATCCGTCAAAAGGTCGTCAACGAGCGGCATGGCGTACTCCATGATCGCTGTGACTGCATTCACCATCTTGTAATCAATACACAGACGGATATCGACACCGTTCTTTTTCAGAACAATCACAATCGGGGACGCCCACGGGCTGTCCGAGAAGGTGATTAGTCCTGCCCGTAGCAATCCTTTCAGGAGCCCATACAGCTTTCCGAGAAATCGCAACGGCGTCCTCCGAGCCCTCTGTTTGATGGGCGCGTGCCCCTGCACGTCAATATCGCACACCACACCGTATGCCGGTGGTGGTAGCGCATTACCACTTGAGATCATGATCTTCTCGTGACGCCTCAACACATCAACAAGCTTCTGTTGTTGACCCACGTCCAGGTCCTTGTTCTGAACGTTCGGACCGGTATAATCTAAAGCAGTAACTGTGATCTCGGTCAGGTCAGGCAGAAATGCCAATTCTTGTGCGTAGTCGGTGAGCTCGATGTCGTTCGCCAAGTGCTCGGACACGTCGTTCTCTTCAGCGTCACGTCCCGACACAACTCTTGCTGCAATCTCATGCATCGCGGACACGAAGGTAGCGTTCAATATGCACTCTGGATCTTCAGTAGGACACGGGGTATGTGTGGTTTGGTCGTCTGGCTCGTCCAGAATCTGGACCGAGGTGCCGATCTTCTCGGATGTCACCCCAGTTGAAGGCTCGGTGCACGCGGCATCGTCTGTAGCGTGAGTCGAGGACTGCCTCTGAGCTTGTTCGAACACTCGGTCGCCACTCTCTGACACTGGTATCGTGTACTCCGATTCCTCGGTCGGTATCCTCTCGACTGCCACGCCGTCCCGTGCATCTGCAACGGCTCTGAATGCAAGCGAGTCGTCGCGTCGACCACATTCCCTGCCGGTCGTGTCTGTGGCTTGTGCCATATCCTCGGCGCAATAGACTTGGAACTCGTCGACCGGACCCAAGTCTTCGGCGTCTCTAGTGAGAATATTCCGAGGTGTCGGATACTCCCTGCGCTCGACCGCAGGCGGTTGGTCGGCTAGCCAGCATTCGTAGAGCACGCGTTCTCGTTCAAACAGTGTCTCGTCACGGCTCTCCGCGTAGGCAAGGATCTGCCACTCCTTATACTTGTTAGACCGTAGGCGTACGTACCCAGGCTCACGCGGAAGTTCTCCTATTGGTACCCATAACACAACCGACTCATGCTTCGAGCAATTAGCGACGCTCGGTGTCACATTCGTCAGCCGGATCCACGTCGGGTGCCCCCGTCTAAACCTCGTTACCGTCGCGACGAGTCTCTCCGTCCGTCGGATCCAAACTTCGTGAGTGTCTCGAGAGGGTCGTTTGCACTTAAGCCGGAACTCTCGCCACTCATGACCGGGGATATACAAATCCTCGGTCGGTCCACCAACTACCTGAGTGCCATACGGCTCATTATCCGCAGCGCTCAGCGATTTAATTAGTGGCACCATCACTTCATCTGGCAGTCTAGCTGTCCCGTGGAACAGGTCTAGCCGGACACCTGCCGGAATCATGAAGTCCGTTCCGAGGACTACATCGACTCCGGCACTGTGGTTCATGATCCACATCTCAAACTCGTACACTCGCTCCCACCCCAGGGTGATCTTCACGAGCGCTCGTCGACGAGTCTCTAGCACTCCAGGGTTAATTCCCCGTACTTCCAAGCTTCGGCCGTGGTCTGGGACTTCACGCAACCGCAACCTCTTGGCGTAGTTCGCCGAGATCACGCTGACGTTGGCTCCAGTGTCCAAAAGAATCCTCGTTCGCACATCATTTACCGCCCCCTTGACCAATGCTCTCATTCTCTTCCTCTTGTCGTACCGTTGGGACGACCACCACCCCAATCTCTCGCCCGGGAGCAACTTCGTCCTCGGGACGAGACTTCGGGGCGATCGATCAACTCGGGACATACTAGCAATCGAACCCTCGGTCTTGCGGCCACTAGGTTCGCCGCTACTCCACTCCTTCACTCCACACTCACTGAGGTACACACCTCTCTCCCTTTCAATTTCCATCGTTTTCACACTCGTAATCTCTCGGTCTTCGGGCCAATTTACTTCACCCGCGAACGCGAACATATAGTCGGCGTCTATTGCAGGTTCGGTTAACTGTGGCAGCCCGATTGGGACCAACCCAGTTTCAGTTGGCGGGCTGCCTAGTTTAAATGATTCCCGAACACTAAGCTTTGCAGCTCAGGCGTGAGATCTTTCTTGTCGACCTTCGATCGTAGGAGGTTGGTGAGCTCATTTAGGGCGTCACACTTTCCGGCGTCGTGCACTTGTTTGCACAACTTGCATCGCCTGTAGCAGTAATGCACAGAGTGCGACATACTGCCACAGGCTGCACAAGGACCGAACTGGCGCTGTCGGTTGTCTCGTCCGTAGCCTCGGTCTTTGTTGAAGTGACCATTACCGCTCCTGGGGTGTCGGTGGTCGGACCGGGCAAAAGTACCCTCTGCAGCAGCCCGGCGTTCACTGTCGTTGGCAGCTGCAACATGACCGTATTCACCGTCAGGACTAGAATCGCTGTCGGAGCTCTCACTGGAACATCGGTTGCCGTCCCGGCGCCGTTCGTCGCTAGATGTCTCGGTGCTGTCATAACCATGATGGCGCGTCTCTGGGTGGTTCGATCGGGACCTAGTAGCGTCGTTCACATTCAATGCAGCGACGAGGTCAGTTAGCGCGTTCGCTACCGTGACTCTCGGGCGTGAATCGTCGCGACGGCGTTCTCGGTCATGTCGGTCACGGCGATAGCTGTCTCGCGAACCCTCTGTGCGCCTACCATCATGTCGGCGGCTGTCTTCTTGGTTCTTCGGACGGCGTCCTGACGGCTCTCGGGATGTTTTACGTTCCCGACGACGGAGGATGTCGTTGACCATATCTTCGAGGTCATGAATGTCCTTAACTCGGACGTGACACAGACGCTCTTCCAGACCTCGGTCGTCACACGTATCCAGAAAGTGTTCCACATGGTCCTTAGCGTCGCGTCCACCGTTCTCGAACTGCACTCCGGCATTGCGGGCATAGCCGTTAAGCCTGTTGAGGTAATCACACACGTGCTCTCTGTCCTCTCGTTTCGCTGAATAATACCGAGCCTTCGCAGACTGAGTAAACCGTGAGCAATAGTACTTGATAAATGCGTCGCTCAACAACTTCCACGTACGACGAGTCTTGCGTGGAAGTTGTCGGTACCAATGTAGAGCTCCATCTTGGAGACTGAGTTCGAACGCCATGCACCACTCGTTCGGTGACGTATGCGTTCCCTTCATCTCGTAGATAAAGGTTCGGAGCCATTGCATGGACTTCTCGCTCTTGTTCCGGAGTCCAAAATAGGCTTGATGTTGCCGAGTGGAAGGTGGGTTGCGAGCTCAAGCCTCGGTGTGGAGCTTTTAGTCTCTGCCTGGCTCAGCTCGCGAATCTGGGACGCCCACTCCTCGGTGAGGTCTCCATCGAGATACTCGAAGTCACCTGAGTCACTATCGCTGTCCGACGAGTCTTCTGGACTATCGTAGTTCCTGGCGGGACGTCGGCCGGTCTCTTGACGAGTGTTCGGAGTGGGGCGTAGACTTTCTGTCTCCTCGGCTAGTCGCTCAGATCGACTTGCAGACCTCGGTGTCACCATGTGCGAATCTTGCATGTACGGTGAAGCCTCGGCCGTAGCCGTAAAGACGCCAGCATCGGTACCCTCGTTGACACGCTTCTTGGGAGTTTGAGGAAGCGGGACCTTTGATGGGTCCGCTGCTTCCGGTGCGCGTCGGGCTATAGGTTGGCGGCCTGCCCCAATCTCGGACACCCCGAAAGACGTCCGCAACTTCTTCTTCCACTTTCGCAACGCTGTGTCGGCATCAGTTGGTGTCCAATCCTTGAGTGCGGCGTCAGATGGAAATCTCTGAGGCTCGCACCCCATAGCACGGAGGAGTAGCACAGTATCCTGAGCCACTTGTCGAGTGCTCGTTGAGTCAATGGGTACAGCTAGCTCACCCCCGAGGTCCATCCAGACAGCCTGGCGGACCAGCTTCGGGCCGAACAGTTGCATCCAATTGCTCCTAGTCTTCATGAGCTCCAGGCAGCGACCTAGAACCTTGTTGGCAGTCGGCGTATCACCATTGACTGGTGGCCGGTTGCCTGTCGACCGGGAAGTTGCCTTCCCGGCCATCGCCGACGGCTTCAAACCATCGGACCCATCATCACTGTCCTCGGTGGCCGGTTCAGGACCAGCTACGTCATCCAGCTCTTCGGTGAGGTTACGCGCGAGCGACCTCACCCCTCCGCTGCGGCCTACAGATACCACAGCGGCTTCCGAAAGGTCGGGCATTGCCGCCTTCTCTTCCAGGTACTCTTCCTCTTCATCTTCCTTGGCGTCGGAGTAGCCAACCGACTCGTCGAAACTTCCTGAACGTTCGGCAATCGTCACCAAACGAGATGTCGGTGGTGTCGACAATGAACTTCCAGGGTGCACCGTAGGCTCGGTGCGTGTTCCACTTGACTTCATCGGTGTTGCTGGTACCGCTGACTTGCCTCCTTTCGCCATTTTCTCTCTTCTTCTCTCTCTCGAATGCTCGTTAGGGTAGAACCTAACACAACCACAACACACAGAAGGTCACACCAATCCCGGGTCGCGGCACCAGTTGTCGTGTAGGACACGATAGAATTCTCACTTGTCGGGTGAGTTCCCACCAACAACACACGCTTCCCCGTGAAGGTCAGCGATTGTTGGATCAAACCTGAAGACCAGGAACGATCCCTTACACCGGGTCGGTTGTAAGCGCTTCTGTATACCGAGGTTGTTTTAGGTAACCCTTACCTACACCACTAGCCACGAGCTTAGACTAGGGTGTTATATTGCGCTTTCGCGCGTAACCCTGCAGTCCCTCAGAGGAAAGGGTACCGGCGTGTTAGGCCTTATACAGGGGTGTCGAGGTATAACCTCGACGGGGAGCAAAATATACACTAGGACCTTAATAGACCCTAAGTATACACGTAACGACACTTCACTGTCGCCTCCGATCTCTCGGCCACACCAACTCTTGGCCTGACCCGGATAAACTCTCGGTTCAATGTACCTTGAGTCTACCAACAGGCATCCCACACAACTGAGCGTGTCCTGGTACCTAAATAAGCTAGCTACACTTACCTAAGTCGGACTTGACTCTTGTTAGCTGAGGGGAAGACTGCGTTTTATAAACTGCTTAATGTGAGGCTCAGAGAGCCTCTGTATGTCATCCTATGTTTTGTCCTATGCCTATATACAAATATCAAGTGTAAACAAATCTCTGTAGGGGGCTCCGAGGTTTCAGAATAAGTACGACCGAGGGGTCGACAACTCACTCTTAAGTACGGATTTGGGACTGTACAGACGTGAGACAAGGGATCTGAGATGGGTACAGAGCCCTATCTCGGCCTAGTCCAGGAAGCCTCGGCCAGGTTATATTAGGCTAGCCGAGGCTCCCGGATGTCACTATTCCATCTCTGTCACTCCGTCGCGGGACGTATAATCCTCCAATGGGGTGAACCCTCGCTTTTCACCGAAAGGTTCTGTGGCGGTTGCCCTAGCGACTGGGTAGCTACCTCACGGTTAGAACCCAACACCACACTGGTGGTTGTCGGGATAGCCAGGCTGCGTACAACTCTTGTTCTTTGTACAGAAAATCCTTGTCGATTGCTGATTCGTACGCGAGTACTTGCCAATCCCGGTACTTAGCCGAGTTCAACCGCACGTACCCCTCTGGTGGCAGCATCCCATGTGGTAGCCAAACTACAACCGGGAAGTGTGCCGGGCACCATACCGACGTTGGCCGTGTGCTGGTCAAATAAACCCTGGTCGCCTTGCCTTTAGCATTCATCACTATGGTGGGTATCCAATCATCAGTCCGCCTCACCCACAATTCATGGGTCAACTCACTCGGCTGTTTGCGGCGGAGCTTGAACTCGGCTGTCGCTCGGTCTGATAGACAGACTGCTTCTGTAGGTCCGTCTGCCGTCTGTAACCCATATGTTTGATCGTCTGTATCTTTCAAAGACCGCAACAGCGGGACCACCACTTCATCTGGTAACTTAGCTGCCGAGTTGTAGAGATCCAGCCGGATTCCCGCAGGGATCATGAAGTCTGTGCCTAGTATGAGGTCGACCTCGGCGTGATGAGGCATTATCCATACCTCAAACTCGTAAACCACTTCCCAGCCGAGTGTAATTTTTACCAATGCTTTGTGGGTGGTCGACACCTTGTCTTTACCGATCCCTTGGATATCAATCTGTTGGTCTCGGCTGGCGTACTGCTTCAATCGCAGTTTTCTAGCCAGTATAGAGCTCACCGCCGAGACGTTTGCACCAGTGTCCAGCAATATTTTCACTCGCCTGTCATTCACAGCGCCCATTACGAGTGCGCGCATCCGAACTCGGCGGTCAAACTTCTGTGACGACCACCAGCCGAGTCGCTCACCCCGAAGTAACTTCACCACCCGCGGTCTAGGTGTCACACCATCATACCGCCGAGTCGCCGCTGCACTCACCATCGCCGAGTCGTCTTCATCCGACTCCTCGGATTCGCGTTCATTACCGTCGCTATCACTCATTCCTTCGTCCGTCCCAACCGATCCCTCGGGCCATCCTGCTTCCCCTACGAAGGCGAACACGAAGTTTGCCTCCACCGCAGGTTCAGCTGACTGTGGCAGCCCGGAAAATTCCAACCCAGTCAGTGTTGGCGGGCTGCCGAGTTTAAATCACTCGGCGTGTAGAGATCTTGGAGTTCTTCTGGGACTTTGGATTTATCAACGTTATTCTTGACGAAGGAAGCCAACTTTTCGTAGCGGCGGAAGAGTTCACATTGGCCGACTTCGTGGACTTGTTTGCAGAACTTGCAACGTCTCCGACAAAAGTGAGCCGAGTGGCCCATGCCCCCGCATGCGGCGCAAGGACCATATTGCTGTCGTTCTCTCGAGGTATCCCGGCGATCTCGTCCCTCAGTCGGTCCTCTGAATGGTCTAGCCGAGTCCTCGGGGTCCTAGCCGAGTCGCCTCGGTCACTGGTGAACCCGACATCGACATAATCAGTGTCATCTTCCGACTCGGCGTCTTCATCCTGACCATGTGCACTGTATCCATCCGAGTCTTCAGAATCATATAGCTCGGCGTCTCGGCTTAGTTGCCCCCGGCCTGTTTCAGTGTGTCCTGTTGATCCGTACAGTTCTTCAACGACATATTCCGCAGTATTTATCCGTCGATCCCGACTCTCTTCTCGGCGTCGATCACTTCTACGGTCTTCTCGGCGTATCTCTCACTTGTCATCTCGGCGGCCGTCGCGTCTGTCATCTCGGCGTCGATCGTCCCGTCGGTCGCCTCGGCGCAATTCATCTCGGCTTCTTCCTGAAACTAGCCGATCTCGTTGTTTCTTCCGCTTTTCGCCCAGAATCTTCTTGTTGATGATCTGCTCGACTCGGTGGATATCATTTAGCTGAAGTGGGTACAGCATGTCCATGATGTCATCGTCACCGCAATTCAGGAGGAATTGCTCGACATGGTCGGCAGCATCGGCCCCACCACGTTCGTACTGGATCTTCGCCGTTCGCGCATACCCATTTAGCCGAGTCAAGAAGTCGCAGATCGTCTCTTTATCCTTGCGCTTAGCCGAGTAGTATCGCGTCCTGCCGATTGGTCAAAGTGTGAGCAGTAGTAATCCAGGAACGCCTCGCTCAACAGGTTCCACCGCGTTTGAGTCTTCCTCGGGAGTTGGCGATACCAACTTTTCGCCGTTCGGCCAAGGCTGAGCGAGAAGGGTTCGCACCAAGAGTCTTGAGGCATACGTGTGCCTTTCATCTCGTAGATGAACCTCTTCAGCCACTGTAGTGAGTCATCGGATCGATACCGCCGACCGTCGAACTGGGCTATCTTGTCCAAGGAGACATGCGACCTCACTTCGAGATACTGGGATCCTCGCTGATCACCCCTGTCGTTGCTGAGGTGATAGATCTGGTCTTTCACCGTTTCATCTCGGCTTGGGCGGTAACCACGGTCATCGTCGGAGTCTTCTTCCGCTTCAGCCGAGTTGTCTTCTTCGGATTCCCGCTTGTTTCGGCCTAGCCGAGTTCGACTCTTCTTCGGACTCAGCATGTGCGAGTCTTCGAAGTACGGCGTCCCTGCTGTCGCCCGGAAACGCTCACCTTTCTTCGTCTCGGGTGTCTTCATCGTCGTGATCTTGCTTTGGTTCGTCGCTGGTTGACCACCCTTGGGGTCCTTCAGGTATGGGGTCATGCTCGGTATTTCGCCGAGTTGAGGCTCCATTCCGCCGAGTTGATACCCTGCTCCGCCGAGTTGGGAACCACCATCTGAAGCTGTCAATAGCCGGGGTTTGATCTGCACTCCGAAAGCCTTCCTCAGCTTTCCCCTCCAACGTAACAGCTCCACGCTAGCCAAGTCAAGATTCCAATCACTTAGAATCCACGGACTCGGCCGACTGGTGACCCGGAAGCCCATTGCTTTTAACAGCAATATTGTCGTCTCGGCTACTTCCGCGGTGTCGGACCACTCCATTGGCCCAGCCAGCAAAGGCCCCAGTGATGGCCATCTAGCCTGCGCCAACGGGACTGGGACGAATAACTTCATCCATTCACTATCTCTCATCATCTCTCCGCCGAGTTGCGCTAACACCTTGTTTGCACTCGGCGTATCCGCATTTCGTGTCGCTCTCGGAACAAGGGGCGGACGTTTCCCTTGAGCGACACCTTGATCTTCGTCGTCCGCATCTTCACCGAACTCAGCAGCCAGGTTTCGCTCCACCGGACGCGGAACTCCCATCCGGCCCACTTGGAGCGATAATTCCCCAACTTCGCCGAGTAGCTCAGCTGTCGTCTTCACGTAGCCGAGCTCGGCTTTTTCTTCATAGTCTTCATCATCCTTCTCTTCATCACTTGCATGACCTTGGGCGTCCTCCTCCTCGAACTGGACACTGCGAGATCCGTCCGCCGTCGCGTCCATCGTCATCGCAATAGCCGAGTCCGCCGAGTCGGTAAAACTCGCCGCGCTTATCCCCGCGTGGGGAGAGCCCTTGGCCGTCGCTGGGCTATCTTCACGTAGCGTGCTCGTTCCCCCAGTCATCCTTCTTCTTCTTCTTCTTGTTTGCTCAAAACTTGGTTACCTTGGTACCTGCGAAAAACAAGCGCACCCTGTTCCCGGGTCGCGGCACCAGTTGTGGTGTTGCAGAACGCACAAATCCGTCAGATGTGGGTAAATATCACGCAACCACAACAATCGCCGAGTTAGGTCGGCGTTTGTTGGCCTGCGCTGGGTTGTCCCCTAGCGGTTCGGCCCTTCCGGGACAGCTGGTGTCTCGCTCGCGCCGAGTACCAACCAACCAAGCCAGCCAATAATATGGTATCCCGTGCCCTCCACCAAAGGATGGACGACGGCGCGTTAGCGCTTTTACGGGTCGCCGAGGCAAAGGCTACTCGGCTGAAAGAGTAACGGTACCCGGGCTGTACGGTATACCGACCCGCCGAGCTCGGCGCGGTTTGTTCTTCGCGCTTGGCGAGACACGCCCTTCCCCGGGCCAACCTAATCTCTTGGCGCTACCAGTCAGAGCTCTACAAGCTATGCCTCTCGAGTTCTGACGGCAGACATAATCCGGCCCGTGCAGGGACTTACCGGAAGAGTGTACACGCGTTCTGGACCTAGAAAATTCTGCTCTGTTTAATAATAGGGGCTTAAGCCCCTTTTCTGATTCCTAATTGGTTCCTATACAAATATCTAGTGAAATAGAGTCGTTATAGATCTCGCCGACCTTTCAGCCCAGTCGAAGCGATTGTTCCCGGCTCTCCCGATGGTCGTCAGCCCTTGCGCCTGGTCACATCTTCTTCCGATAGCTCTGAAAGTACCATAGCCGAGTCCTTGGACTCGACTTTCCCCTTTAAGAGGTCTTCAGCCGAGTCCGTACCGTAGACCACCGCTCCTAAGCTGCTTTTAAAGCCGAGCTCTGGTGCATCGCAATCTTGTACCGTAGGCCACGGCTCCTTAGACTCAGCTAAGGGCCAAACTTGATGTTCGCTACATCACATTTTCATCAGAAAAGATAATGGAGTCCCAGATGGACCCGGCGTCTTTGCGCACAAGCATGGCACTGGCCCACTCCTTGCGTGTCTTCATGTCCTTGGCAGTGAGGGGGAGTGTGTTTACCATCTTAGTGTACACCAACCAGTCCACCTTTGCTAAGGTGCGCTGGATGGTGCGCACTGAGACGGAGAGCTGCAGCTCCGACTTTAATTGCGAGGCCGATGAGTCGCCTTTGGCAGCAGTGCGAACGAGACGGCGGGTCTGTCGGTCGGTGAGTGCTGGTGCTGGACCCGGGGGGGCTTTTCGGGGAGGAGGCGGGGCTGCCGACGTGACACGCCTGACCGTATGCGTGCAGCGTCCTGTCCTTCGAGCTACTGAGCGAGTGCTCAGGCCTCCTTCGCGCAGACCTTGAATCCTCCCCCTCTCGTGCTGGGTCAGCCGAGGTTTCTTCGTCTCCTTGTGCACAGTCGTTTTTGATAATGCTGCTCTCTACTACGGTCAAAACGAAGGCGCCAGCCACTCGCTCATTGCGGAAGGCTCCATACCATCCATTCTCCCAGATGACCCACATTTCTATCTTGATTTTTGTATGCTCGATGTGGGTGATCTAACTTGTCGCGGTGCGATTAACAGAAAATTGTATACGAGGTTCCCCTCGCCTTGCGAAATTGCAGTTGTTAGCACAAACCTCAGCTTTGCATCGGCAATTTAAATATCATATCAACGCAGCAGCTCGCAATTTGGAATATTGACCAGCCCACACACTCGAACGTGGGTGGGTGATCTATTCTGTCGCGCAGTGTAGCAAGCTGGGGTCGTGATTGTGGTCAAGAAGGTTACCCTGCTGTGTACTCACGCGTTTCGAGCGCGGTCGAGTGGATAAACTCTGTCACAGATGCCCCATAGGCAGTTTCGACTCAGCTTTTGACGAAATTAAGGAATTTTTACGACGAAGCAGCTTTATTTTGATGAGAGCAACTTTCTACCTACCCCTACGTAGTATTGTAGCAAAGTTTGCTAAATAAAAACAGTAAACTAAGATGTGGTACTAAGAATTTCAGACTCACTTCGTTATATTTTTGCGATTTGGCCAAGTTGTGCTCAACTTGTGAGGAAGTGGGGCTAATGAAGCGATTGAACAAATTAACAGGTTTACTGGGTCTTGGTGACGGAGTTGATCCACTCAACAGCAGCCGACACACGCGAATACACGGCAGGGACACCCTTGTCGCCACAACCAGAGCCCCAGCTCACCAGACCGATGAGAATGTCATCAGCGTCACCCTGACCCTTCTCCTTGACGAGAGGGGCCCCCGTATCTCCAGTGCACGAGTCCCTACCAGCTGCACCACCAGCACACACAGACGAGTTGTCCACAACGAATAATGGTGCACAGTCCTCGTTGTTCCACACCTCGAGTCCGACGCTCTGGAGCTCGTTCGAGCGAGTTCCGTTGGGGAAGCTGGTGTCACCCCAGCCCATGACCTTGGTCCACATGCCGGCAATGATGTCGGAGTCGTCCGCCTTAGGAAGGTTGATGGGGGTGTACTTGCTGGGCTTCTCCAATGTCAGTAAACCGAAATCGTACGACGCGCTGGTGGAGTTGTAGAGCGTGTGGTTCAGAGCCGACACGACCTTGATCTGTTCACCGTCCTTGGTGCCGTTGATGTAGTGCGCACCCACAGCCACGAAGTTGGGCTGTTCGAAACCCGTGCATGCCGCAGTCGTAAGCACATGCTTCGGGGTGATCAGAGCACCACCACAGTATGTGTTGCCGTCTGCAGTGGAACGGACTCCAGCCGTGTATGCTTTCGTACCGATCGGGACCTCACCTCCACCTAGGATAAGCTGGCGTTCGACGTGTTCAGCGGCAGGGTTGGAAACAAAAGCTCCAAGAGCGACCGATGTAGCAACCAGAGTGGAAATAGCCTTCATATTCGTAGGTGGTTTTAAAGATGCTGGAATGCGCTTTGCAGTTAGCGGCAAAAACCGGAGTGATTTAACGTTTAGCCTTGACGCTGCTCAAGCCGATTGTGTTGACGATGGGATTCATTGAGGAAGCATGCGTTTGTCCTTACTTCTGTACTTCAGTATTACGTGTTGTGAACCCCGCATCAACTCGATTTGAAAACGTGTGGGGAGGACTTGAAGACTACATCTCCAGGCTGAACAACGCAGGATAAGCCATATGCAATTGCACGACAGAACTAATCCAGAGATTAATCGAAGCCGAATAAACCCCGTAACCTGGATTTACAAGTGTAAATACGATACAATACGTGTTCATTTCATATTCGATACAAGTTGAGGGCTTCGTCTGCATCACATCGACCGCAATTGAGTCTCCCAGACGTGATACGAGAAAGTAAACTCGAGCATACCGCTGTTGCTGGGGTTGTAAACACCAGGTATGCAACACCTGTATAATCGTAAGCTTTGAACTGCGTCCTCGACGAATCGAGGATCTCAAATGCTGATGAACCCAAAAGCCTCACTCGGCTTTCGTTTTTGGGAAGGACACTCAAACACGACAGCACGAACAATTCGGCGTAATATTCGGAGCATGGCACCGAATTGTCATATGGGATTTATCGATGTGATGGAGTTCAAGGAAACGGAAGCTCTGCAGGAATTCAGCAAGATTTGGTCTTGGACTCCAAGACTCCCATGCTACATGTATTATAGTTCGGCGTTTGATCGCGGAGACGCGTTACAACACTCTTTTATGTGTACTTCCACTTGGAAGTCGACGACTGAATCGATAATGTTGCCCAGCGATGCCTCTGCTACTTTTCTTGATCGACAAAGGTAGCTCCACCGAGGGTTACACAAGCATCGACCTGCTCACCACTCATATCACACCTGTTCAACGTCAAACCACCAGCCATCAAATGCCGCAATGCCTGGAAATGGACGTGTACCGTACAATCATAATACTGTACGAGTGTATGGCTGCACGATTGTGTGTTATTAATGCTAGGCTGGCCACATGATCGCCAACCGTTTGCTCTTTCGAATGTATAACTACTAGGACTTCTGCAACTTTAGATTTGTGGACGTGATACATTTTTTGCTCGAGGTCTTTGGTCTCCACGCAAATAACCGTTCATAATCCAATAATTCCATGAATCCAATTACATACTACTACTAGTAATTGAAAACCGAAGCCGGCCTGATTCATTCGTATTTTGATATACCGCTGATGCTGCCGCACCACTATTGTATACCTAAATAGGAAGTTCAGTTCGATATATTCGCAAGCATTTAGCGGTTCTCTACCACAGTTTGCCAACCTGTTTAATCTAAGTAGGCGAACAACATTTGAAAGGCAGCTCTAGACGATCGACGATTGAAATAGCTTCTTACAGTCTCCATGTTAGCACGTTTGACCGGGGGCTTTTTGCAAAAAATGGAGTTCCTGGAATCTTTGTTGCAAAAGGCGTCCTTCTTCTCGCCTTCTCGACTGCTTCTGGTTTTTGCGGAGTTCTAACGGAGAGACCTTCGACAGCCTGCACACTAAGGGAGTCAACAACACACAGGCACACACTGACTGCAGACAAGCAAACGTCTATTTTCAAACACCCATCCTGTTATCATACCAACCTCTAGATCACCTCTCTCCTTCTTTCTCCCAGCCTTCGAATTGACCATCGGTGGACGATGTTGAAAATTGTTGGATAGTTCTTCATTAAGAACTAAGTTTAAGAATCAATTTTGAAACAGTCATCGCCTCTGTGCGAAACAAAAGCACGGACGTATTCGCCTCTTCATTAAAATCACAATCAACATAACTGGTAGGGTTCTTGGTCTCCCACATCAGCAACAGCGACTCCAACTTCTGAATACCTTCTAATGAATCATAGAGCTCCTCGAGAAGGAGAGTGCGAGATCGATATGCTGCGTTTAGCGATATCGTAACTCCACGTAACCGCTTGATATGTTCGGCAAGAATACGTCCACTAATACGTGACCACTAGCTACTAAAGGTCGGTTGAGCTCGTCTTTCCGTACTTGAGAAGCTGTTAACCGTGATCGTCCAGTACACCTATTGTGAACTAAGTTACAATGACTGGTAAAGTAGTAGCCGCTCCGTGCTTACCCCTGTGATCCTAGCATTATAACTTCGAAGCGGCAATCCCTTCACCGGCACACTGATACCTTAGCATTGCTCCCCCTCGCTGTTCTGCCGCTAGCTTGACAACCATATTATCACTAAACGCATACTGGCGCACCACTTCTGCTATCTTGTATCACCACCCGCTCAATTTCTAGGTCTGCTTAATTGCGTTTGCACTAATTCGCTTAAGCACCATCCGATCCGACATGTACAAGACACCTAACAAGCGCATCCGCCTCACTTGGGATGAGAAGGCAGGCATCATCGAAAAGACCACTCTCACACTATGCATGAAACATGATCCACAAGGTTAGGGCCAAGTTCTTGCGGAACTAAAATCAATACACAAGCAGTGTTCCTATTTTTGTTCATTCCGCGATTGCATCATACACCCTGTAAACTTATATATATCAGACGTTGTTTATCGACGCAGATTCCTGTATTACATCAGCACCCACAAACAAATCTTCCCACTATTTTCGTTCTTATTTTCGGATAGGTATCCATTGGTAATAGGCGCGACAACCATGGCAGCGTTCCGTGCTAAAGAGAGCAATGGCCCGTTGGATTGCCCAAGTGACACTCTTTCTACTACCTCAAGCTCGCTGTCATTCCCGTCATCACATGAGGCTGTAGATAGCATCAATATCCTCGACCTTTTACCCACTTCAGCCCCCAAACACGACGATTTCGTCATTCACCGGCGCCCGATACCAAAGCCAACCCCACAACACAAAGTTGTTGTCAGTCGCTCGCAATCTTCCCCGCGGAAAGACCCATGGAGAAGTAGAAAGGGGAGAGAACACCACACTCCTCATGTGCCACAACGACGGTTGTCCAATGCGGAAAATAAAAAGCAGCGATGGAAAAAACGGTTAAATGAAATGGCCGAAATCGACCGGAATCCACCGCCGCCACGACAGTCGCGGCCGCGGAGAGCAGCGATACGAGCGCAAGAAGAGTGGCGGAATGATCCGCGCACCAAAGACAATGGATACCATCGATTGCACCAGCGGTTAGAGGAGAGAGAATCCTCTCGGGCTCGGATCCTTGAAGCGGCAAGAAGGAAAAGTAAACACTAGCTTCCATTACCATTGATAAGTTGCAGGAGCAAAGGGCACAGCAGGAAATGACTTTCCGTTCTGCCTTCAACCCTCAACGATCATTTTCCAAGAATATTTACTAGCCCTACAATGTGATGGTTCGTTCTTGACAACTACGACGAATAGTTCCTCACAACAAGCGTTTATTATGACTAATAGAACATAATGATCGACATTCTCGAGCGCTAGGTAGTCACGTGGTCTATTCCAGACGGATAGTTGGCAACGGGTCTTCAGCAACAAACACCACAGCAATTATGGATTCATGACGATGCCATAACGCCATATCAAATATGGGTAGTGTATTGAATGGTTCTACGACAACTTAACCTATACTACGAGGGTCGACGAGATGACAGCACATGCAGAAGATGCCAAATGGGCAAGGAAATCTAAACTCATATCTTCTGGGAGTGCCCGCATGCGAAAGAGGATGTTGACTCTTACTGGATCGGAGCCCTGGCATCAGAAAGTGAACTTCCTAGATTCAGAGATTACTGCCCATCTCGAAAAGCGCCACCGATCTCAACATCGATGAAAATGCGACTAAAACTAGACACTGGGAGTTATACATCTCAATTTGAAGAAGTACTCCAGAGAATCTGGAGAGTATTAACAACAGTTTGCTACACGATCTTATGGGTGCAACGAAACAGAGAAATTTTCGAGGAGAATTAATGTCAATGGAACAAAGCTGCTACGACTTTCAAGAAGCAGGAATAAGGCAGTTGGTAGTCGCCACAGAGAACAAATGTTACCTGAAACAGTAGAGAAGGGAGTGTTATTGAGCCAATGTCTCGACAGTTTTACTGAACTACCCGACCAACAACCGAGGGAATCAGTTGCAACCATGAGGCTAGCAAGACAATCGCCATTGGTAGAGTAAACATCGGTCACTGGACTGTTGAGAGTGGATGGGGAATGTCGACACGTGTAACGGGTTGTACGAAGACGAAGATTGTAGCAATGAGTGGTGCAAAACACCCGGAGACGCTAACGAGGTAGGAGAAGTCGAACGGTCACTAAAGCAGCAGAGAGAAGAGGGTCAGTCAGAAATAAGAGCTGAAAGGCAGGAGCGGGCGAGCTAGTGCCGAGATCGTTCGTAAAGAGCCGTCAGAATATACGTAGTGCTTGCCAAGTTGGCTGGTATAGCTGGGAGTCACTGTCACAGTTGGGAAGTGGGTCTGAAGAAGAAGCCAGACACACTAAGAACGACCTGAAGACGGAGCCAGGCGTGAGACGTAGGCCAGAGCGGCAGTGAATCGCCCGCAGATCAGCCTGATAGTCTTATCCCAGTGGGAGAAAGCTTACTGTAGTGATGATCAGAACAAAATTAGGATTTTAATGATGATACCGTAGGTATAATCAAATAAAAACCTTTACTACTACTAGTCACGTGGTCGATTCGAGCAAAAGAAGTGAAGTCACGCTCGCGAAACTGAATTTGTTCTGCTGCACCGTTCGATTATGGGTTTTCAAGTCTCAACAAGCAGTAAGTGGTATTCCAACCTGAGTCAACACGTTAAACGTGACTGAAGGATTCAGCAATAACTAACGATAAAGAAATCAATCATGACTCATGATTCACGAGATGCTCATTCTTCGCCTACTTGGTAATGGTTGAAACTAACAAACGTTAAGCGTTATGATTGTGTTGGACTCATCTGTCGAATGTTCAGTACATTTGATGTTGCTTGGTGCCTGTGGTGCCGGAAACAACCGAGTTGATCCACTGCACAGCAGCCGACACACGCGAGTAGACAGTAGGCGATCCCTGGTCACCACAGCCGTAGCCCCAGTTCACCAGTCCGATCAAAACATCATCGCGGTCTCCTTGGCCGTTTTCCTTGATAAGTGGGCCGCCAGTGTCAGCCACGCAGGAGTCCTTACCGGCTACACCACCAGCGCACACGTTAGTGTCGTCGATCACGTACACCTGCGAGCATTCATCGTTGCCCCAAACCTCAAGGCTAACGCCCTGTAGCTCGTATGACATGGTGCCGTTGGGGAAGCTAGTGGCACCCCATCCCATAGCCTTGGACCACATTCCTGGTTTGGTGTCCGTGTCATCAGCCTTAGGAAGCTTAATGGGCGCGAACTTGCTGGGCTTCTCCAGAGTAAGCAGGGCAAAGTCGTAGGCACCACTTGACTTATTGAAGTCCGTGTGATTTTGAACCGATATGACCTTGAGTTGCTCGCCGTCTTGCGTGCCGTTGATGTAATGCGTGCCCACCGACACGAAGTTTGGCACGTCGTGGGTAGTGCACATCGTCGTGGTAAGCACGTGAGTAGGCGAGACCAACGAACCACCACAGTAGCTGTCGCCACTGGCGGTTGAGCGAATGCCAGCGGTGTACGTTTTCGCGCCGCTAGGAATGATTCCTCCCCCAAGGATAAGCTGACGCTCAGTGTGGTCAGAGTTGGCAGTGATGGCTCCGATGGCCAGCGAGGTAGCAGCAATCGTCGAGCAAACCTTCATAGTCGTGGAGATTGGAATGTAGTGAGCAGTAGACGGCAAAATCCGAAGTGTATGCCGTGTCCATGAAGTTAGCAAACGTATAAATGGATAACGCGTGTTGTGGTGACCAAAACCAGAGGGTTATGGATAGGGGCGACAAATATCGGCGGGATAAGCAGAACTGGAGGTACAACAGGTTGGGATTTGAAAACTTGTGGATTCGCATTTTGAAATCAACGTGAAATGAGCAATATTCTAGCGTCAAACTCACCACAGTAAGACAGTATAGGTAGGTATCGTGGCACAGTGGAGAATACAAGTAAGGAATCTCAGAAACATGGTTAGGAGTGCTTTTCTATGGCAGGCTGCGAACCTGGCGACAAGATTGTCTCTAAAGCTGCATCGTTGTATATCCTTCTAGTAGTGCGGACTACTGACTCCCTGTCTGCGTGCGTCGTCAAACTTGCATTGCGTAGATAACCTTGATGGCATTGTCTATACAAAGTTTTAGGTGGATAATTCCTTCACGGAAAACCATTTAACTATTTTGTTTAGCACATCTTCCTTGTCATATTGTGTCAAGGAAGGCTGCACAAAACCAGCAATATTATACGAAGAACTACAAAGTATTCCTCTTAGGCCCTTCGCATATAATTTTATGGGTAGTGTGTGTACAATGAATTTGCTATGTGTGGAACTGCAAAGAATTACGAAGGGAAAGATGCACAGTATTAGACACGTGTGTAACTTTACAACACGACAGAATTGATCCGAGGATCGGCTTTCCTGGCTTCGTGATTACGGTTACGTAAGGACGTCAACGCCTCAGCGTGTAAAATATGGTTCCTGAAATTTAGCTGCACATTAACCCGTTAAGTGCCTGAGTATGTACCCTTTAACCCTTTTAACCCTTTTAACCCTTTTAATGGTTACATTGAAGCCACTGATCAATTTGAACATGCCAAAACACTAAAGCCGTGTAAAAAATCAATCGCAGTGTTTGGCGGGCTTAAATTTTCACGATCTCTGCCGTAATTTACCAGGTATTTCAATCACCTATTTCACAAAATTTTCCATAGAATGACGAAAATACTACTATTAATACTACTTTTTCGGACTACTACTGCACAAGTTTGCGATAGATTCGTCCAAATACAAATCATTTATACGTTTTACCAACACCTTGTCATTTCCCTAGGCCATGCATGTGCCATTGATGATGGAATCAATCCACGGTCTAGCGCTTGAGATGCGCGCATACACACCAGGAGCGCCCTCAGTACCGCAAGGCGATGGACCCCAGCTAGACAGTCCAATCAGTACGTCCTGTTTTCCGGTTTCAAGTATTAATGGACCACCTGAGTCCCTTTCACACGAATCCTTGTTCGCAACACCACCTGCACAAAGCATCGAGCCGTCCGTGTCCATCATCTTGGTGCAGTTTTCATCATCCCACAGAGGAACACCCACTCCTCGTAATTCGTAGGAGACTGACCCGTTGTTCGCAGTGTAACCCCATCCGAGCATCGTTGCAGATTTCCCAGGGGAAAAATCCGCGTCGTCAGCTGAAGCGAGCTTGACAGGAGCAATGGAGCTAGGCTTTGCCAGCTCCAAAATTGCGAAATCGCTCGGAAACTGCCCGGACTCGTAATCAGGATGATTCATGATCGATACAACTTTAATTTGTTCACCGTCGGTTGATCCATTGATGAAATGTGAGCCGATAGAAACCCAGCGAATGTCGTAGTTACTGCTGCAGTGCGACGCTGTGATCACATGAGTCGACGAAATAAGAGCACCGCCACAGGCATTGTTGCCGCTAGCAGTGGTGCGGATTCCAGCAGTGTAAGTCTTAGTACCTGCCGGAACGATGTCTCCACCGAGTATCAACCTCCGCTCTATGGCATCTGTTGTCGATACACAAGCGAGTACAAAGCACAAACCAGTAACTAAAGAAGAGATCTTCATGAGCGTAACTGTGTAGGAGGTAGAAAGCAAATCGAGGAATGAAAGCGGGAAGTATTAACCACCAAGCCACAACTGCTGTGGTGTTGAGCAGGTATTTTAGTAAAAGTAGGTTGTTGCACCGTGCAACAACCTACATTACAATCAGATGGTTGGTTAGATAATTAATGTGCCGTCCGGTTTTCGCGAACAAGGTTTGCTGTTCGTTGATCGCGTGAAGACTGTATGAAATTGTTGAGCAAAACAAATTCATGAAGATTTCACGCGATCGATGAAAGGGCACTCCACGGCGTCATCCTTACCAGTATTAAGTTAGCACTATGGCGTGAACTACACCAGGAAATTTACTTGTCGACACATAGGGTATCACATGCTTATATATAATAATGACCTCCACGTTTAAGCAACATTTTTTTGTGAGGGCAAAGTCAAGTTCTTGAGCACCAGCAGTTTCTGATTACGCGGTGTGTCGCCTTCATAAACAAAAAGCTGTAAATTGGGGTAGATCGCGCTCCTAAACTTTACGGAGGACCACCGTTGCACAGTACTGGGATAGATGCGGCTAGTCGATTCCTACAGTACAATGAATGCATCTATGAATAATAGAAAATCGACAGTACGCAAAACTACGCTATTCCATGTACCATCATTGATGGTCCATCAATAAGCACGCGCCCACAGCACATGCATTACGGTGCAAAGTGGTAGGACGAGCAGCATCAATCGTGAACCACCCTAACTTATCCAATCACTTGTCAGTCCTGGGACTGGAGAAATTCAGCAAGTTCATGTCGGCAAAACCAGATTGTAGCGGACTGTAAGTCAGTCGAATTAGCATCAGTCCTGGTAACGGCACTGCATTGTACAAGTAAACAGTTTGAATGTGGCATTCGAGGGGTCAGCGAGATATGAACGAGGTCGCCTTTATCGGTCACCCAAATACTCCGTTCGTCGTTGCAAAGGACAACTATGATGTATTCGTTGGTCTCAGGAACGTGAGTCAACAATTGCCAAATCCAGGTCCAATTTCCGCGCAACTCCAAATCAGTGTTTTTACATCCATCAAGTCAACGTACCTCATTTTGTCACAGACCAAGATACAATTCTATCACCTCACTTATCTTGACCATGTCGTGGCTCAACCGGGACGAGTTCAGTCACAGTCGCAGCAGCAGCAACAACAGCATGGCAGACGCCGAGTTGTTAGGCGAACGGCAGCCGCTTCTAGGCCCGGAGAGTCCCGCCACTCGCACTGCCGCCGCCTTATCTCCTAGCACCGGCCGCTCGTCCTTATTGCGTCAACGATTCCACCAGGGAGAACAGAGCCGCCGCCAATGCACCGACATCTTCTTCCTTGGATGTTTCGCCACGTACTGGATCGGGATGGTGGCTCTAGCCATCACTGCTTTCTCGCACGAGAGCAGTGTGAGTTTCGCGCAGGAAATTAAGAGTGGCGTGGATTTCCAGGGCCAAGCGTGTGGACAGCATGAGTTTGTGTATTTCCCAGATTTTGAGAGCAATCCGGACTTTGGTTTCTGTGTGGACAAATGCCCACGAAAAGATGGAGAGACGATGAAAGTGCAGTTGCCATTAGAGTCAGCAAAGAGACGAGGTAATGGCACCCACGAGTTGCAAGACGTAGAGTTCACGTCGTACGCGACACATCGGTGGGCGTATGTATGTGCACCAGCAAAAGGTGAGGTAATTGATGTGGCGTGGGGATGAGATACTGATGATAAGAATGCAGTGAAATCGGAGCAGGTTATGATTCAACAGTTGCAAGACACATGGGGACGCTTTGTGGGAGCGCTAGGCAATGTAAGGGAGACTGTTGTACTACTTGTGGTCTTTTGCTAACATTATACATAGTGCTGGCAGGTACTGATGATTGCATCTGCAGTTTCGTTGTCGACAGCGGGGTTGTACCTGGTGCTGTTGCGATATTGCGGCTGTATTAGCGTTTTATTGTCCACGGTGGCGATTGAGTCGACACTTGCATATAGCAGCTGTCGGCTACTGAAGGCGGCGTCGGACCCCTTTTCGTATGCAAATGATCCAGTCATGTTGAGCTCTCTTCAGATCAGCTCTGTTGTCATGTGTTGTGCGGCGGTTCTCTTCTTGCTGTTTGCGATGGTGAATATGTCGCGACTACTGCTGGCTGGTGCATTTATTACGCATGCATCTCGAGCGCTATCCCAGCTCAAGCGGCTACTCGTATTGCCGTTCATCTCCTACGTGTTGCTTTTGTTGCTCTTTGGCTGGGGAATACTCGTCACAGTCTGCATTTTTGGTGCTGGCGAAACTTCTACTCGAATTGCTACCATTTCAGCCACTTCACCGTCGTCAATCCGGGTTGTAACCGAGTCGTTTCAAGTGAGCACGAAGTTGCGTTGGCTATTTCTCTATCATCTTTGGGGCATGTATTGGTCGGTGAATTTTCTACTATCGATTGGAGAGATGATCACAGCCACAGCAACGTCGATGTGGTATTTTTCACCAGAGAACAGGATTACTGGATTGAAGGACTTTGAAGAAGCAGATCCGGTGTCCTATTCCGCAAATACGGCAGTCAAGTACCATCTCGGAACATTAGCTTTGAGTTCGGCATCTGTAGCCCCAGTGGAGCACATCCGATCCTTCTTCTTGTACCTCGAAAACAAGAACGAGTTCGATGCCAACACGTTTACAGCGCTCGCAGCTAAGTGCTGTTGTGTAAGTTGTGTAGCTTGTTTTCAAGATGGGGACATTGTAAATCTGATGATATTGTCATGTTCGCTGTGATCAGTGCTGCATTTGGTGCTTCAAGCATTGCCTCAAGTATATCTGCAAGGAAGCAGTCTACGTCACTGCAATTCAAGGCACAAACTTTTACACATCCGGAAAGGTACTTACTCGAAAAAAATTGATGATTGTCAACTCTAACCATCTTTTCTACTTTGCAGTTGGCGTACACGCTAATTTCCTCCAATCTGCTCAGAGTAGGAGCTCTCAGTCGAATTGGCCATGCATCAGTGCTCCTTGGCAAACTGATCGTATGTACGACGACGTGCCTCATCTCGTGGTTTCTTCTCGAAGATGTAAGTTGATACGGATACCGAATATTCAAGATCCTTTATCTCACATAACGATCTTTATCTGCAGGTGCCTTCGCCGGTTCTACCATTGGTCGTCATCATGCTATTCTCATATAGTGTGGCTCACGCCTTTATGACGGTGGGTTTGTTTGATGAAGACAAGTATCACGAACTCAATTGCTGATAACTTTGTTGTGACAGATCTACGAGACGTCGATAAACATGCTGCTCATGTGTTTCACGCTGGATGAAAACCTGCACGGTGGTCGCGGCAATTCAGCCCACGCATCAGCACCATTGATTCGGTCGGTGAACGATCATTTGCGACCCAAGTGGCAAACGGTTTTGTAGTCTTGTGACTTGCCCTTTTGATAGTTTATATATCGCCGTTCGCGGTCGTTGCATGAAGAAGTTGCAATAGTAATAAGACTTTTTTCGTGTCAACCACCAGTGTCGATGCCGTTTCAGTAGTTGCGACTACACGAAAGGTCGTGATATATAAAGGAGACATAAATGGCTACACCCACAGGGACTTCAACATTTGCTGTCCTAGCAGAGTTTTGGTACCTCATACTGCTCGCCTGCAACCAAGTTTCGAATGGTCCTGAAACTTTGACGGCGAACAATCAGCTGCCACGAACCCAAGCGGCTGATGGCGAGGCTGATTCAGAGTCGCCAAGCAGCTCATCATTTGTCTGCACAACGCATAATGACTACCTGTCCGTTTGCACATGTGCTTCCAAACAACACATATTACCATATTGAGGAGATTCACCGTGAACATCAGGAGCATTGACATCGCAGGATATTCCTGCAGCCTGTATCCATCGGATTGAACCCGTTGTGACAAGGTTTCGCTCCAAATGCCACGATGCGTTGCCTGCTCCCCACCATCATTTTGACCATGGAGTTCACGGTCTCTGTTCAATGGAGTCTTGCATGTATCCTTGCCCGTCTTTCCTCGCCGCAAATCGTCTTCAGCGGAAGTGAGAGCTCCATTACCTCTATCTCCCGATATCCTGATATAATCAGAAATTGTGATGACCACAAAACAAGCATTTAAGCTTAAAGAAATATTCTCATTTAAATTTCAAATCATATAACCCGTGATAATGATTGAAGTACCAGGTTTCTGAACAAAATCGACTGCCGTGCACAGCTCGAAGCGATCACAGCTTGCTCTCTTTTGGAAATAGCCTCTTCGTCGGGTCTTACAAACAAGCGATGCCGAGCAGAGCCTGGGGAAGCCATGTTACTGCGTGTACAATCTGTGAATCACAATGCTCAAACTCGCCACTTTTTCCTTCTTCGACCGCACAATGCCAGTGTCCTTATCTGACCACAAAGTGTCGCAAAACGGCACAAAAGCGAAGTCCTCACTGAATCAGTGCTTTCCTTACATTTTCCAAGAAATGTCACTCTTCCAACTCTACTGATCTTAGTTATGAACGCGCCGTTCATCAGACACAAACTCACACATTTTCTATTTCCGTGGACGAGAGTTTCCAGGCGCGGATACATGCGTCATATGTGCAATCAGTACATTCGCTGTACACGCTGCTGATATCTCCTAGCGGCATTTACTTTCCCATTGGGATCGTGGAGCCGCATCCGTTACGTCGTGGTGTCTAGATAGCCTGTAGCTGCATCCTTAGCTCGTCCTGATCCCGCATCGATTGTCCTAAGCACTCAAGTACTCTGATTTCTTCATCTCCAGGCTTCGTGCAATGGAAACTGCGTCTGCAGCTGCAGAGTCGATGCCCAAGCGCTCGCAGTCCGAGCAGCAGCTCGATGCCACAACAGCAACAAGTTTAATACATTCCAAGTCGGAGTCGGCATTGCAACCAAAGCACGAGGACCAGGAGCCGTCACGAGACCAAGAAGGCGAGCAATCGAGTGAAGCAGACGTGGTCGTGCACTTACAGCAGCTGGAACAGACTCAAGACCATCTGGAGGAGACGTCGCGTGCTGCATCGTGTTCGTCACTGTCGACGTCGAGTGGTGTAGGCTCGGCGTCCTCTGCGGCGTCACTTCATCGACGAGCGTCGACACAAGCTCGCATCAATAATCCACTGCGAGGAGATACGAACCTCAAGATTTTTCTGCCAAGTGACAATTTGGCGTTGAAAGCGATTTTGTCACCGAAAACTTCGTCGATGGTGAAGGAGGACGAGACCAAGTCTGGAGAAGATACAGGAAATACTGGAAGCTCGTCGAATTTAATTGACAAGTTGTTGTTTCGAAACGGGGCATCGACACCGATGACTCCGAAGAAATCGATGGGAAGTGTGGTGGAGGAAGATCTGGAGGCGATGAGCGTTGTTGTGATGAATCCGAACCTTCCACCCCCGCCATTCGCTAATATGTACGCTTGCGAGTCTTGTCGTGAAGATATTGGCTCGCTGCTTTCTAAGGGACGACACCATTGCCGAAATTGTGGCGGTTCTTTTTGTGCCGACTGCACAACCAAGACTATCGTTGTACCTTATCAAGCTTATTTAACTCGAGGAGAACTACGTGTGTGCGATGGATGCTATCATCGTATTCTGAACTTTCAGAAGCAGGTTAAGAGCACAAGTGTCACGTGGAGTGGACTTCAACCGCCACCAAATGACAAAATCATGCGTGAATTCGAGCTTTCAGAGGACGAGTCTCCAGTTTCAATTTTCAACTGCGCGCTGTTCTTGGAGACCACACCATTTTACGGACATCTCGTATTCACACGGAAACGATTATGTTTTCAAAGCTACATTGACTCCAAGAAGCGGAAAGTTGCGTACTCCCAGATCGTATCGCTACTGAAGCCACAGTTCTACTACATCAATGGGTTGCAAGTAAAAACCAAGCGCAAAGAGACTTTCTTCCTTGCTGAATTCAACGGGCTCCGGGATACATGTTTCTTACGTCTGGACCAGCTTATTCGGGCTTATCAGGAGGCTAGCAAGATTAAAGGGATGGGACCTGGTGGTAAGTCGCCTAGCTCCAAGGAACTTCGAAAGCAGGCCCTCGACCGCAGACGCTCGTACAAATTGATTTCGGAACACTTAGTGTCTTCAGTGGGGGGTACCGGGAGTTCATGCAAACCGCCTTTGTCTTCTTCATCTCCTATTTCGACAGTGGGGTTTATTGATGTGGATGAAGATGAGGACGCCAATGCTGAAGTACCTCTCAGCGATATCGTGGAGGACGGTCACCACACAGATGATGGTAAGTCAACAGCAAGCGATGAAGAGCCATTCGAGCCGTTGCCACCTGATTCGCTGCTAGAGAAAATGACGGTTCTTTTAGATTGTGATTTGCGAGCTGATGTGAAGCGAGTATTCGATCTCTTGTGGAACGATGGTCCCGGTCAAGAGTTTTCGTACGCGAACATGGAGAAGGCACGCGACATTGACATCGACATCGAGTCGTGGAAAGCTATTGACAAGAATGACGCTGCAAAAGCTGCTGAAATTCGAAAAGGTTTCGAAATATCCAAGGAGGACGACTACACTCTGTATCGCACCGTGCGTTCTCAGCACCCACCCAAAACCTCATTTCCTGGTCTGCCACCGTACGCTGGCTGCACCAGAACACAGCGATTTCGTCTGGACAAAAGTTCTAATGGAGGGGACAAATGGGATCGTTTTGTGATTACTGAACTAAACCGATGAGCAAGATTCCATTCAGTGACTACTTCGAGGTGGAAATGCGCTATGTGTTCTCTCGTGATGGTAACAACTATTGTCACGTCCAAGTTGGTTTGGTGGTGAATTTCCTTAAAGCAACTTGGTTCAAATCCCAAATCAACTCGTCTACGCGATCCGAATCAAAGGAAGCTTTGGAGTCTTGGGCCAAACAGGCGATCGAGTTCCTGGAGTCACAACGGAATCGGGTTGTCCCGCTTTCACCAACTCTTAGGGCATTGTCTTCTGGTAGTTTCTGCGAGCTCGAGTCTGAATCTGGTAGCGGCATCCATCCAGTACTCAAACGTGGAGCCTCAGGTGCGCGTCCAATTCTCAAGCGTCTTAAAAGTGCAGACACCCCAGTAGCTACTGCTACAAAAACGGAATCCCCTGGGACAAATGTCATGAACCTTGGTCAGCCGTCATTTCCTATCGTGCAATGGATCCTTCTGGGGTTGTTACTGTATAGTCTCATGCTGCTGCGAGGACATCAGATACAGATGCAGCAACTCACTACTGCGACGACTAAACTTCTCGAACATCTACAAGAGCAGCAGAGTATAATGCACACACAAACATTGACGATGCAGCAGAGGTGCGAAGGTCCCTCTGTAGAAGCTGCGATGGAGACACTTCAGCGTTTCGTGGACGCCTCAACAAACTAGCCTTAACAAGACCATTGTAGATTGACATTATTAAGCCGAATGAACACCAATATTTTACCTCATGAAAACCAAAGCGCTGGTATCGCTACTGCGTTGTCGTAGAATCATTCGGTCCATTCCACTTTGGTGAAGTAAACTCTGGTTCGGGCCTAGAATGATATTTTTCCTTGCGAAAATGCATGTGTACCAAATGTCTTCTTGGTCAATAAGGATCAACTTCGTGCTTAACGGCTTGATTGATACTGATCAAGACGAAAGTGAGCAGTAACCAAGGCCACATCGAAAAGTGCAAAGCAGTACAAAATGGCTTTTCGTGGATTGGGGAGTCGACAGCCAGACCAATCTCGCTTCCTCGATCGTGCTTTATGTAGTGCATTCCACGACAATGTACGCTCTGGCAACATAAGCGCGGTTCAAGAAATGCTTATATCGGAGCCACTTCTATCCAAAGCGCGGACTGTTGATAGAGAAACACCACTTTTTCTTGCAGCAACGCACCCAGAAACAAGGACAGCCGTCGAGATGATTGGTTTACTAAGGAATAACGGAGCTATCCTCGGATCTCGTGATCTACATAAGCGGAATGTGTTGCTTTTTGCTTGTCACTATGGCGTGGAGTGGGAAGTGATTGAGTGCGTGATGAAATGGAATGCCTCCAAAGGCGGTGGAATTCTCAAATGGTCTCATTGTGACGAAAATGTCCACAGCTCATTAGTACTCGCGACGTTAAATGGGCACACGCAGCTTGCCCTGCGTCTTCTGGACGAAATTGATATCGAGAAATACCACCAGCAGAACAACCCACTCCAACTACTCCAAATTGTCATTAAATCGGGTAACGTGCCTCACGCATTAGCAATTGCTAAACATACGAAGATTCAGGCAGCTATCAAAGCCGGAAAGGATGAGGGTTTTATTGATCCCTACACGATAATCAAAAGCACTGAACTCGCCGTTCGACATGGAATGACGGAGGTCCTTTGTCTAATGAACACACTGAACCACCCGCGAGTATCCAAGACTGTGTGGTATCACATTTACCATTCGTCAGAGATGAATGTTGAGGATACGCACTCTGAAATCTTAGGAATTGCGGACCAATACGCGAAAGACTGGCGATGGGGTAAAGTAAAGGAGTTGTTTCTTGTCCGCTACCGCGGACGTGACGCTGAAATCGCGAATCAAACACTTCGATCGCACTTACTGGTACGACTTCCTGACCAACTGTTCCGCTTGGCCGTGGAATTCATTCAGCCTAAAGAAATTTCCAAATATGATGCTCGGGAAGGAGAGCTCGAGGGAAACTTGAGGCACTTGTGAAGCTGATGTTTCCGGGGCGTGACTGAGAAATCCGCCCACAACCCACACATATTCGCAAATTTATTATTTAGGCTCAGGTAGCTAAGATGAAAAGGAAAATTCACAACACGAGATTATGTAGCACTTATCAACAATCTCCAAAACTTGTTTGATGGGTGAATCGTCGATGTTAGAGCCTCACAGACTGCGTGTGCCTCCCGGCGATACACATCGTCTGAGGTGGCGAAACAAAGGCACGTAGTAATGTAGATATGACTTTTATCCAGTCCCAGGGAGAACCTTTCTCAAAATGCACATCCATTTTCTCCAATTGAACCTAGGCTCTAGAATCAGGGCTTCACTTGTTTATCCGAACATCCAACTTCTCTTCATACTCGAGCGTTTCTACTGTAAGTCAACGAAAAAAACTGGTACTGTACCGGTACATGTCGAAAAATATATTCTTTTACAATGTTTCATATTTCTTGTTTTATTTTTTAAAATATTTTTTTTAAAATGTTTAAAGAAATAGTTTATTTCAAATTATTATATTGTTTTTAGACGTTACACTACAAATCTGTTGACCACCAATAGACAATGACGCTGGCCTTCCGCGTGGTGTCCCGCGTGTCATTGCTGGGCTCTCGCTTGTCTTCAAGCACTAACGTATCTCGTCTGCGAGGCACTCCGCACCTCAAGCGTAAGCTGGGCCAGCACCTCCTGGTGTCCGATGGCATTTTGGATCAAATCGTGGCCGCTTCGGAGCTTTCGAGCATTTCTGACACAGTGCGTGTGCTGGAGATTGGGCCGGGAACGGGCAACTTGACGTCGGCACTGCTGCAAGTGAACCCCAAAGTGCGAGTTCATGCAGTGGAGTTCGATCCTCGCATGGTGGAGCAACTGAAGCTGCGGTTTGCGACCGAGATCGAGTCCGGCAGCCTCGTGGTGGAGCATTCCGACTTCGAGGACTTTCGCTTTGTAACGGACACGAAGCAGGAGGGAAAACACAGGAGAATGTTCGATGCCTGTGTGGCGAACATCCCGTACCAACTCTCGTCCCTGGTGGTGTCCAGACTTTCGAGCTACATGCACCAGTTCCCCACAGTCTTCAAGTGCGCAGTGCTGCTGGTGCAAGAGGAGTTTGCGTTGAGGTTACTGGCCCAACCGGGTAACAAGAACTACAGTCGACTAAGTGCCAACACGGCGCTAGTGGCAGATGTCACGTCAGTGGTAAAGGTGCCGAGACAGCACTTCTTACCGCCGCCGAAAGTGGACTCGAGAGTAATTAAACTCGTGCCACGAGCTGCATCGACGCCCGCACTGCCTGAGGATGAACTGTTTTTTCAAAAGTTCGACACTCTACTGAGACTGTGCTTTGAACGAAAAACAAGACACTGAGAGCATTGTTACTCGCGAAGACGGCGAGATCACAGTATGTGGTGAAGGAGAGTGTACTGGCTGAAGAAGATACGCATCAGGCGATCACGGAGCGTGTAGAGGCAGCGTTAGAAGCTAGCGGTCTTACGTCCAACCGAGCGGTGAAGGTTTCTGTGGGTGAGTTCATGAAATTAATGCAGGAACTGCATGATCGTGGGATTGATCTGCGTCCAAGCACCACACGTCATTTCCGTGATTGAGTGTCAAATGGAGCGTGGGCCTTGCTGCAAGGCATAGTCGAACAGTCTGCGCTATGGCGATCGATTCTCAAATGGCAATATGGATTCATATAATCTTCCTATACTTATTCCTCTCTCACTCTTGTACAAGCACAGCTCCATGCACGCTTGCACTGCTGTTTCCAAACACTGAGGTGTCGTCGCTCAGCGTCTCCATTTTTTCTCGTTCATCCTAGCTTTTCTACATCTTCAAAAGGGTCTTACAGAAGTGAAATAATTAGGCTCGTATACTTGCTCGTCGCCACTCAAACATATGAGCGACGGCCCGTATTCAATGGGTGCCGCCGCTCTTCTGGCGCTTGCTAAGGTGGTGGGTGTGATGTCGATGATGCACATGGGAGACACGAAGTTCTTCTGCGATGGGAGACTCATCGTCATCTTGCATCCCTGTCGGACTTACTCGCTGCCGCTTGTGTAAGTTGTTCGAGCTGTGTTCGCCACGTGTGGATCCTCCTTTTCCACGATTGGGTGATGATCCCGACGTTCCTGTAGGTGCTGCACTCTTCGACAAACCCGATGATGTTGGCTTGGATTTGCGTGTGACGACCTGGAGGAATCCATCGCCCACTTCAGCGCACAGCTTTTGCTTCTTCAAACTCGGGAACAGCGGCTTCACATTGTTGCTACAACTGTTACTATCGGTCTCGTATTGAACCCCGACGGCAGCGCGACGTTTACGCGATTGCGGCGTAAGATCTGCGAGGTTGTTGTTTGATGGGCTTCGTACTCTCAGTGGAGATTTAAACACTGCCCTATTCCTTTCCCCCACCGACTCATTTTCTTCTCCGTCAGTGTCTTCACTTGCTTCGTGTTCACTTGTTTCCTGTTCTTCACTTTTCCGCTCAGGCGTATTGCCAGAAGAAATGGACACCTGACCAATACGTTGAATCAGCGACAAGGACGTCTCATTGCCGTCCTTCTCGGACGTTGGCGATGCCATCTCCGCTGCCGGTATCGTCTCACTCTTCTTCTCATTCTCCTGAGTCGAGACCTCCTCCTTCTCTTCAACCAAAATATCTGTGTGTTCTACCTCTCCTTGTTCTACTTGTTTTGTCTCTTCTGTCTGTTCTACCTCCTCTCTGCTTCTCATCTTCCGTGTGAGCTCCTCAATCGCCGCGAACGAGTCGAGTCCCTGGCGCTTAAGCCGCCCCAGCTCCTGCTTCACAATCAACGCACGCACTGCGTCATCGTAGTTCATCTGGAACTGCCGCATGACGCCACGCACAGCCGCGGCCTCAGGCGGCTCCGTACTGGCCACAATGCGACGTAGCAGCAGCTTCACCGCCTCCTCGCGCTTGGTGCCGCCCGTCAGTAGCAGCTGCAGCTCCTGCTTCACCACGCTCTGGAACGTACGCTGTGCCTCCAGCATGCGCGCGCTAGGAAACGCCGTCGCGCGGGTCGTAGGCGCCGTGCGCCGCGTCGTCGTCGGAGCCTCCATCTAACTCGAGAGAAGACGGAAAATGCGGCTGCTAAAAAGAAAATCACGCTTAATGGCCAGTAAGATTCAATTTACACCAATTACACGAAACATCACGTTAGACTTTTGTCTAATCAGATTTAAGATTTGATTTTCAACCAATCATAGCACATGTTGAGATCAGTTACGTCGCTAGAAGACACTTCCAGCAGCTCCAGCTTCAGCCATGGCCCGCCGCATCTCGCAGAAGCGCAACGCCAAGACGTATGAGCGACCAGGACTGAGTGAAGAGGAGATTGAAGAGATCCGTGAGGCTTTTAACCTATTCGATACGGACGGCAGCGGCACGATCGACCCCAAGGAGCTCAAGGCGGCCATGCAATCGCTGGGCTTTGAGGCCAAGAACCAGACAATCTACCAGATGATTGGGGATATTGACAAGGACGGCAGTGGATCCATCGACTTTGAGGAGTTCCTGGACATGATGACCGCCAAGATGGTCTGTGGATGGAGTCATATCTTTTGGTTGACTGCTGACTTCACCCTCTGAACTGCTTGTTGACTGTGTTGCAATGGACAGAGTGACAAGGACTCGAGAGAAGATATCCAGAAGGTGTTCAACCTGTTCGATGATGATCAGACGGGAAAGATCTCGCTACGCAACCTCAAGCGCGTGGCCAAAGAACTGGGCGAGACTATGACGGACGCAGAGCTACTCGAGATGATTGAGCGTGCCGACACGGATCAGGACGGAGAAATCAACGCAGAAGAGTTCTACGCCATCATGACGAAGAAGACGTTCACGTAGATATCACACAGACACAGAGAGACTAAGGGACACAACAAATACACCATCTTCATATAACTCGGTCTCCTCTAGCACGATTCAGCTTATGTTCGCTCTCTTTTCCTGGTATTTAGTCTGCGACGGCGTCATTGAGTGCCACGCAAATAACGGCCTTGTGGTGCCCGCTGTACTGACGGATAGCTTCACCCTGACTCAGATCCCAAAGTCGAGCGCTTTGGTCCGACGAGCAAGTCACCAAGTACGACGACACAGCCGAGAATGCACAGTCCCACACCCACCGCTGGTGGCCCTGGAGTGTGTGAATTAGTCCAGTACTGCTTGGTACAGGCGGTGCCGTCGGGCCGAGCGTGGAGCTCATGCTGGACGAACTCATCTGCCGCTGCGAGCTGATAGATCCATTGCCGTGCATTTCCGGCTCAGCCACTTCTGTGTTCGCAGAGGCAGCCATGGCAGCCGGAAGACTCCACACCTTAGCTGTCTTATCCGATGAACACGTTGCCAGGAACTTGCCGTTTGCACTGATCCGTGTCTTAAGGATGTAACCATTGTGTGCTTGAATCGAGCCATGTAGTTCGTAGTGGCCCTCCGGCTTAGGACGATAGAAGAAACACTTGCCATGGTTATTGGCCGCCACGAGCGCACTGCCATCACGCACAATGTCCACTGACCGGATACTGCTCTCTCCTGTCTCCCCCGTCGGTGGCTCCAGCTTAGTGACCATCGCGTTCGCCGTGAGGTCGTACACACGCACGAATCCGTTCTGGTCTCCCACCAGCAGCTCTGCCTGGTTCGGATGCAGCACCACCGAGTTGAGCGGCACCCCAGCATTGTAGCTGCGTTGACATCCAGGAGCTCGGAGGTCCCAGATCTTGACGCTACCGTCGTCCGAACACGAGTACATCCACTTGCCGTGGCGCTGGAAACCAGTGACGTGACGTTGCTGGCGTGGCCGTCGTAGCTCGTCACATGGTTCGGGTTGTTGCTGTTGATCTCGAACAACCGGATGTGGGGGTTGCCTGCCGCCGCGATATATTTCTTGTCCGGCGTGATCTGGAGGCAGTTTACTTGCTGGAAGAGCAATAGAGAGCGTCAGACGTGTATCAATCGTTGCAACTTGGCGATTCCAAGGCGTAGACGACTCAGAGCAGTGCCAAACGAGGGGACAAGCAGCGTACCGAGTCTGGGTACTTCACTGTGCGGTTGCATGTACCCGAAGCAGCCTCCCAGAAGCGGATGGTGTGGTCGTAGCCCGCCGTTGCCAACACCACGCCCGCCATCTTACTCGAAATGTTGACTTGGGAATTTGTAAAGTTTTTGTGATTTTTCAGATATTTTTGGACATTTTCGTTTTCTTCGAAGAAGTTGAGATGAAGGTGACCAAGGTGGTCGTGGCACTCGCTGCGCTCTGTGTGGCGCTGTGGACGCCCGTAACAAGTAGCGAAGGTTTTACAGAGGTCTCTGATGAGTCTGTGAGGCGAAACTTACGCCAGGAGAGCGCTCAGTTCGCTACAAAACCCGATACGACAGGAGTGAAGATGGACTCGACCAATCCACTGCGACGTCGCGACCAGGCGCTGGTGTCCGCCCACCGCGTGTATGATCCAGTGTCTGGCTTGGCCTGTGCACTGGTGGGGGAGTGTGTGGCGTGTCCGGAGTCTGAAAAGGACGAGAGCTTCTGTCGCGAGACAGGATACCGCCAGGAGCTGGAGTGCCCTCGACCGAAGGACCCGAAGGATGAATCGCTGCTGACGAAACCAGAGGACGAACGAGAAACGAGGTTTAAAGCTTGTTCGCCTGAAGACACTGCACGACCAGGCGTTGCAGTGGTTAAATTCGAGGTAAGAGAGTTGGAATGACTGTAGAGGGGAAGTGCTCACTCTGATGATGATGCAGGCGGCGATGGCGGTCATATTAGCTGTGTCGGTAGTATTACTGCGACGTGAACGAGGGAAGCACATGAGCTCGTTCGACATGCGAAAGGATCCACGTCAACGTACTGGTCTGTTGGCCTCCAGCGACAAAGGCTCCGACTAAATTGCAGCACTCAAGTAATCACTGCTCAACTGACAGATGCAGTTATAATAGACTAGACGCAATCTGTCATTCAGCTGCTGAGCCTTGGACGACCTAATGTTAAAAACAGCCATGTATTCCCTCTTGATGTCAAGCCAGTGTCGTCTATTTCTTCGCTCGCTTGATCACTCGAGCTCCTGCTACTAGTGCATTCTTCTTTTCCGCTTTAGCCTTCTCACGTGCAAGTTGTTCTGCCCGTTTCTTGAAGATGCCTGAGAGTTTGGGCATGATAGGGGGTGCATCCACGCGTTCACCAAAGTTCACGGGCGCTGCATCTTCGAAGAAGTCCTTCTTGGTGTTACCTGTGGTCTGGTAGTCACGCTCGTAGCGTTCTTGCTCTGTCATCTTCTTGTCACGCGCCTTCTCCTTCTTCTTGGCCAGATAATTCTTGCGCTTCTCGCTGCTGCGTCGACCCTGCTTGGCCGCGTCGTAGATGACGCGCTTGACTTCCGTGCTGATACGCTTATTGAAGTCACGCATGGACTCGCCGTCTCGAATGGATCCAACCTGCAGTTTCTGCTTCTTCTTCGAGCGGGACGCAGTGCCATCGCCATCTACAGCCGAAGTCCGCATGACGTACTGCTCCATGGCCTCGTCGCTCAGCATCTTGCGACGGCGCTTCTTGGAGCGCTTAGACTCGGTGGGTGGAAGATCGTACGCTTTCTCTTTCTTGCCATTCTCACGCTTGCCCTTGAAGAACGGATCGCACTGCTTGAGCTTCCTCTTGGCACTCACTCGACCCATGGTGGTGATACTTCTGGGACTGATCACAATCGACTGGCAGCGCTGTATCCCCCTATTAGAGCAACCTCAGTTCCTCTAGTGGAACTATTTGATGTAGCATACGTAATAGTTGACTTCAAGGTGCAGTTTCATAGTTGCCTTTTTAGCTCCTAGTTGTACGTTTAGTTAAGATGTTGTACTCGCGCTCGACGTCCATGCACAACGCGCGTCGCAGGCGTGCTAGGCTGACGGCCTCACGCCTGCGACGCTCGAAGTTGCTGACCGAAGTGGCCATGCGGAAAATGAACTTGGACCCGGAGAAAACCTTGCGGATGGAGTTTATTTCGGAGCAACTCTCACCAGACGACGTCAGCTTCTTCCACCACATCTTCCGCCAAATTGACAGTGAGTGTTGCGTCTACTTCAGCTGGCAGTTGGAGAGTGGTGAACTGAATTGTTCTTGATTGGTCTACAGGTGACAACTCGGGTATTATGTTACGTTCAGAGCTACATGACGTAGGGATCGACTTCATTTATTCGAGTAAAATTTGCATTGTTCTTACAAATTCGCTGTATATACTACAGGCACTTACACTTCTTGGGATATCTCCAAGTGACAAGGAGCTAGATGAGTACTTGCTCATCGCTGACGCAGATGGTCAGTTGCTCAACAACTTGTAACTGGTACTTTGCACTGATCTCGAGCATCCTGCGAGCAGGTAGCAAGGCCATCGATCTCCGAGAATGGGTTGTGCTGTGTGGCATGATCGTTACCCCTCCACACGACGAAGACGACCTCCTCGGAACCTTCCACGTACGTCTCAATTACTGTGACGCAATTGAAAACCAGTACCTAAGTGCTTTCTGTCCACATAGTGTCTCTTTCCCAACGAACAAGACATTCCTGTCGTCGTATTCCGCACCAAGATGCAGCGTCTCCTCGAGAACGCATATGCTCATCTCCCAGACAGCAACCAGCACGAAGTGAGTTGCTATGTCGACGACATCATCAGTGCACTCGACCCAAACAACACTGAATGCATCGATGTACAAGAATGCATCCGCATCCTTACTACGCCCTACCATTCTACCGAGTAATTAGTAGATTATCAGATGGTGTGTCCCACTTCAAATTGACAACATCATACCGTTATATTTATCTTCAAAATTGTATTTGTCAGAAAGAAAGAAACGATCGCCTTCATTCTCGATTCCGCATTCTTGTGTCGTTCTACCTGCAGGATGGTGAACGGATCGGCGCCTGTGGAGGTGGATGAGCACACCGCTGACCTATGGCGCGAGCTAGTAGACAACAGCGTCGAGTGTGAGCTGTGCAACGAGCCGTACGACGACAACGACAGCGAGGACGGCCACATCCCGCGCCTCTTGACATGTGGTCACACTTACTGCCAGGTAGGGCGTTCTACCCTTCTACCCCTTCCCCCACTTCTGATCTAACTTCAACTTGATATCTGATAATGGTAGAGCTGTTTGGACGGTTGGGCGACGGTAGGTGCGAGTCACGCAGGCGCACAGAGCGGAGAATTGGCCGTGATGGAGTGCCCTACCTGTCGTAGAGTGACGCGCTTCGACGGGTCGGCGGGTGCACGCGCTCTACCGAAAAACTTTGAGCTTGTACGTGCTCGTCAGGAGATGGAAATGCAGACACAGACGCAGCTGAGGAAGCTGAAAGAAATGTGGACGAACCAAGTGAAGGAGAAGGAGCAGCTGGCGAAAGAAGCAGAGGAACACGCACGCACAGCGCAGAGAGAAAGTGTGCAAGCCTCACAACGTGCCAAGTTCCTGGCTAAGCAGGTGGAAATCAATGAACAGGAGAAGAAACGAGCTCAGGAACTGGCTGAGGAAGCGAGACACCGTGCTCTTGTGGCATCGCAACAGGCTGAAGCTCTTCAGGCCGAGACGGAAAATCTGAAACGTCAGCTGCAGAATGATGCGGCGCAGCTTGCACGCGTACAACATGATGCATCGAGTGCTGCGGCAGTGGCTAAAGAGCTACATTCAAAGGCAGAACAGCTACAGCAACAAGTGGACTGTGTCCGAGCTCAGCTGTCTTTGCATGCGGGAAGGCACGACCCTAGTAAATTGGTGGTGCTGGTATGTGAACCAACGACAGTGGGCTCCTGGCTGCTGCCGTACACGAGGTATGCTGTGATTAGCATTGCCAGTGACACGACAAAGGGTGCACAGACAATTGATCCTTATCAGGCTGCGAAGACGTGGACTCGTCTACGCCAAGTGGAAGAACCAAGTTCTTCGGTGAAGGTTTACCGTCGATACAGCGATTTTGTGTGGCTGCAAAGGGAACTGCAGCGTCAATTCCCATTTGAGTTGGTGCCCTGTGTACCGGGGAAACAGCTCTTTTTTAACAAGGAGAAAGAGTTTGTTGGTGAACGCATGCGGTTGTTGCAAGCTTTTCTGCGTGGTGTGCTAAGACAGCCGCTTCTCGCAGTGACCGAAGAAGTGCGCGCTTTCTTGCTGTCCACGACGGAAGAGTTGGAAAGTCTTCGACGCGCCACTTCTAGCTACTACAGCACTGTGGATGGCGATGACCTACTTTCAGTAGATGAAGATTCGCCCAACGATGAGGTAGAGTCTCGAAGCTCGTCACCTCCAGTTAGCAGTCCTCCTTCGGCTTCGAAAGATGCGACTATGAACAAGCGTAGCAGCAGCTGGAGTGCGTGGGGTGCTGTATCGGCCATAACGTCGAGTGCTGCTAAGCTGGTCACCACAACTGGCACGGCCCTGACTGGAATAGGCACGAAGACAGGTACCGCAGGCCTTCCGGAGGATCCCGAGGTGGAGCTGTCGAAAAGCTTTTCGGAGGTGGACGATGCAGACCCGACAAGGGCATGTATCGAGCGCCGACGCAAATACATTGATGTGGCGAGATCGTACCAGTCGGCAGCGCAGAAGGGAAGTCAGCTATCACGTGCCTCACGTCAGCAGTCGCACCACCTCCATCGCATGTGTGAACTGCTTCACGACATGAATAAGTTAGACCAAGGTCATGCGAGACGACGCCGACAGCGACTTGCAGCATCCGAACACATGAGGTCTCAAGATGACGAAGACGATGACGTGGAAACTAGACCCTTTGACGAGCGAGCATCTGACGTATTTAGCGCTATCTCGCTCAACACGAAGAACGATGCAGACTGCATGGAGTATGCACTGTTGGAGATTGTTCGAACGCAAACATTGGAATTGGGAGGCATTGAGGATGCTTTTGCGCGTGTACGCCGTCGCGAGGAGGCTCTCCAAGCTCAAGAGGCATTGAACGCTTCCACAAGCAGTCCGACAATGAGTGATGGAGCTTCACTCTCCGCATTGGCCCTGAAATGCGATGAGCTAGCGACTCACAGGCGTGAGTTGAATGAAAAAGTGGCAAGGCTGGATCCTGTTCGCTCGCACTTCGTGTTGGACGTGCTTCGAAAGAACACGAGTGAAATGCACAAGCTGGCCAAGACTAAACGGAAACTCTTTCAGGCTTCACAGCAACAACTTATCGGTGTGGGTCGCTAGATGGACTTGCAATCCAGCACACTGAAGGGAGCAATGGTAAGTGTGTATAAATATATAGGGCGTTTGCCAAGGTGATGTTTATGCTACATGACGCGCTTCTTCACTGTTGTCTTCTTGATGACATTGTTGGGGAGATACGAAGAGTATGGTGGGGCTACCTGCTTGCAGTAGGTCTGCATGGATGGCAGATCAGCGTTCATGGGACGATTCAGGTACGTCATGTGCTCTTCTGCGGCTTCGCCATCACTATCCTCCTCGTCTTCACTTACACAGTCATCTTCATCGTTATCAACGTGATCTTCTGGATGTGGATAGCTGCCGTGCACGACGCTGGTGACGAGGCTCTGGAACGAAGCCATCTTGGACTCGACGAGTGCGACGAGAGCTTGGTACTCGGACAGCGGTGCAGTCGCTGTACCTGCCGCCAAGTCGAAGGCACGCGAAAGACTTGATGTCAATCCCTCGCCGAACTGTACCATCTGCAGAGCGGCGGTGTGGGCTCCTGTCGTGCGCGGCTCAGCGAAGCAGCGCATCCACGCCAGCTTCGCTTGTACCAGCAGTTGACGAAGCTGAAGTTGCAGCTTGGTGAGCCGTGCCTTGAGCTCCAGTTTTGTCTCGATCGAGAAGTACTGCGCCGCATCGCCGTGAGCGCCTGGAACGCCTCGTGCTGGTGTTGCCCGCTGGCGTGTGGACGAGCCGCACGTGATCGCTGCGGTGATTGGGCCGCTAGATTGACGTCGGAGCTGCGCCGCCGGGTCCATGGTGATCGTCGTGTGGCTCCGGTGCGTTAGCGAGTGCAAAGTGGCACTCAGTGACTGCAGTGGACTTGTTGAAGTTGGCTTTGTCAGGGTAGCTCACTGGATGATCGATCAATCAAAAGCGACTGCGCCAACGTCAGCAACTTGGATCAACCTAAACATAGCAAGCGAACGACAGCGTATGCGAATCAGTGTATGCGTCTCAGCGAGGTGAACTTCAGCGCATTCCGTTTCGAGTCGGCCTCGCGTGCGAGCAAGTTTCTGCCCACTTGGACGTGATTTGCAAGGCAGTCGCTTCGCGAAAAGACGACGCTAGATTGCTTATCTAGCCCAGCTCCATGTCTCTCCAAGTGTCGATGATGGAGTCCATCATAGACAGCATCCACTGCGGAGGCGAGGAAGGCTCTTTCTTCCCATAGCCGTCACGGCTGGACGACATCACAGCAAGTCCCGCGCAGCGACCACGCGCAACTAATTTTCAAGTGCGCAAGCCCCATCGAAAGGCACCGCGCGTGTTCCGCGAACGTCGCAGTGAGGACACCGTGATCCAAACATTGTCGGATCGCATGGGACTGCCACTGCTTGCACTCAAGTCCAAGATCTGCGGTTGGATCAGGCTGAGCCGGCTGGCAGAAGGTCCACCCTGGACGCACAGAGACCATCGTTGGCAGTGGACTCATTGCGCGGGCGGAACAGCAAAATATCTTTGAAGCTTTGGACGAACGTATCGGAAGACGACAAGGACACACACGAACGAACATGCTCAAGACATCGTCCCAAGTGCCTACTGAAGTAATGCAGCGTAATGCTCGACGATCGCCATGCCATTTCACTATGTCTCCAGGAAGGGTCAGTCGCTCTCGTATTGGTCCAATTTCCACATCTCATCCGTCTGTCATTGGCTGAAAAGGTTGTTGCGACGTTGTGAGGAATTTTGGCCCATCGCTGGCCGTCTCGCAGAAGAGAGCAGGAAGCGTGAGAGAAGAGACGGCTCCCGCTTTCTCGCGTCGGGCGTGGAGGAACAAGCTCTTTCGCTCAGTCCTGGGCATGGCGACGACGCAGTGGATGCAGGAGGCTTACGGCGCCTTTCGAACGGACAGCACGAGCTCCGAGAGCATGTCGGACGAGGCGTCAGACGTCTGTCGCTTCATCCACAACCAGTGCGAGAAGGAGCTCTTTAGTAGCGAGTATTTAAGGAGCAACAAAGCAAGTGGCCACAAGAATCTGCGGTGTTTCCCCCACTGCTGCGGCGGACACAACCCCAAGAGTTTCTGTGGCTCGGGACTCGTAGTCGAGTGTTTCCTGTCCAACTGCCAATTGGTCCTCGGGCGATTCGAAGAAGTGGCCAAGCAACAAGCTACGGCCAAGACACTTCCATCTCCGACGGCTGCAGTGGACACAAGTGTCGGACGGACGAGTCTCGTGGTTGGGAGGGAATATCCACGTCAAGAGCTTTTCGATGATGTCAAGATGCCCGATCAACCATTTGGTCGGTGGTTCCGAGGCACTGCCGTCCCCAATGGCGGTGCAGTGGGAACGACGTGTTTCCTACTCAATGGCAATCGCCAATCCTGGCACTATGGATGGCAATCATCGAGACTTAATTGCAAGAATTTGCACGTCTTCAAGGTTTACGTCTTTGATGCAAGTGCTAGTGGAAATGCCAACACTTTGACGTGTGTAGCTGCATTGGCGTCACCGGCGTTCAGGATCTCATCTAGTCGCAAGGCCAGAAAGACGTTCCGCTCACCAATGAACCAGACAGCTTTGACTAACGGCACGATACAGAATACGGTGGGATTGCAGAATGTGTTGCCGAGAGGACCTGGAGCTGTTACGCCGCCCGGATCGACACAAAATGCAAGGAGTATTGATGAGTTGCTGGGAAGTGGAAACAACACTGCTGCTGCCAATGCTGCTGCCATGTATGCAGCAGCTCAACAGCGGCCACCGACTGGTTTTATGACGGGACAACGAGACCCCGCACGACGTGAGCGTAAGCGCTTGACACGCTCCGCTTCGCTCAAGACGGATTATTTCTCGACGATCTCGTTCCCTACGATTCAACAGCAGCAGCAACTACAACAGTTCCAGCAACCCCAGCGACTGTCGCTTTCTGCAACTCACCCACCGCATTTTGAGGGACTCCAGGAGAATCGCGTTTCGACACCATCACTTCCAGGTGTTGGCTCGTTCCTCAACAGTTCTGCTGCACCTAGATCAACCGGAGGCAACCGAGCGTTCCATACCCGACGGTCTTCTCTGGCGGCTCTCCCGATGCCTGTTTCCAATCCCTTGACCATGCCCCGCCAACATCAAAGACCAGTTCCTGTGCTTACTCCGATTACAGGTATGATGCAACTTCGACTGGAGAGCAACTCGCCTTATGCCACCACGCCGATTGGTAGCTCAACTCCATCGTCTTCCAGCTCTGCGTCTTCGTCGTCTGGATCGGGGGCCCCTGTTGCCAACACCACACGGCTTACAGCAGCAGCGCTGCACCAGCACGCGTACGCTTCTGCCAGACCGTACCCATACGCCCGTCGTGATACTTGGTCGAGTAGTTTGCAAGGCATGATCCCGGAAGGAGGCGGCATCCCCATGATGATGATGTCGCCCGGATCGTCACCCGACAGCTATCTGAACCGTAAGCGCAACCGCTCCACGGACTCAGACAAAGCAATTACTGCTGCTATTGAGGCATCTGAGAAGATTCACCCCACGTTGTCACCGATATCGTCACCTGGCTACACGCCTCCAATGGTGGCCCCTGTCCCGACGGACAGTGAGCTCTACCGTCGTGCACGCATCTTGCAGCTCGCATTTACAATTGTGAAACGTATCCATCGCTTCGAAGAGGTTGCAGCAAAGCAGAAGGAGACTACACCTAAGGTGTATCGTCATTCGTTTGAAATGATCACTCCTCCGGTGCCGACGACACCCCCAGCTGTGGCTTCAAATGAGATGCCAAGAGTCCAGCGCAAGAAGTGCACACTGGTGCAGATCCCTCTGAGTAACCCGAAGCTGCTGTATTTGTGCTCGAACCTTGTGACAGTTTGCTCTTTATTGATTAGCTCCGGACTGTTGGAGGACATACGTCAGAAGATGCGCGACTGTGCTCAGGCTGGACGTGGTGTATTAGCAGCTTATGCACAGCTGGTAGACTTGTTGAACGATTCTGTGGAGGCTCAGGTATCGCGTTTGCCTCGCCGTATGCACAAGTCATGGGGCGATGCAGAGTCGGCTGATGAGGGTGAGTGGGATCTTTATGAGATGCTAAAGAGCTGTGAACCATGGCTTATGCAGGAGCAGTGGTGGGTTGTGCTGGATGATGACGACCAACAGCAAGCTGGAGATAAGGAGGAAGGCGCGTTGCGCCCCCTCCCGTACATGCATGTGTTCGCAGACTATTACCGTGCCATTCAAGATGCGGTACCATCCCCACAAGATTTGGAAGTGGCAACTTCACTGCGAAAGGCAGCACTTACAGGTGCCACTGGCCTGACGGGCGAGTGGAACCGCCAAGGCGAACCTGATGAACATCATCTGCAGCAGCCGCAGCGTGTTGCTTCTGTGCGGTCGGCAACAGCAGCTTCTTCCTTGTCCTGGTTGGCGCGATGCATTCACGCACACACGACTAAAATCTTCCATATTACGGAGACGGAAACGACTATGACGCTAACACTTCCCAACAGCTTAGTGTCGGCAGACGCCGTGTTCTTGTTACAGCTAGATCAGCAGGAACCTACCGTGGTCCTTCCTCATGACTATTTCCCCTTTGGCTGGTCTCGTAAGCGCTCGCTAATGGCTTATCGAGCTTGGCGTGTGCGTGGTATTGGCGATTCCAACGGCAGTGCGGTGGCTGTTCAGTTCATGCGCTGGCCTGATGATAATGAACTTGAGGCAGTCGAAAACGACGAAGAAGAGGAGGAACTGGACGATGATGAGGCAGAAGATTCACCTGAGGAACCCGAGGAGGAACCTCTTGGTCGTCGTTGTCGCCAACCAAAGCGCCTGCGCACGCGCATTACCATTTACTTCTCGGTGTTCTCCGCGACTACACTGCAGCTACGCACGATTGTCGAAGCAAGTCTCGCTCCGGCTGCAGCACTGCCAGATACTTCGACGGCGCAACCTACAGAAGCGGACATGCTGAAATACTTCAAGTCGCCATCGTCTTGGGAAATGCGGTCGCAGATCTCGCAGCAATACACGAAGAACCTGTAAATATCAGTCGGTATCTGATTGACCGAGGTTGATCCTACAGACCTGACACTATCACGCCATCCTATCCAAGCCAGCCGACTTCTTCTCCCCCTTTGGCTTTCTCTGTGTATGTACATGCGTGTGTCGATGTGTTTTCTTGGAAGTCGAATGGGAGAGCAGATATCGCCCGACATATTCTCGTCATAGATAGGTAGGTATAAGCAGGAAGGTCAGGCGCGCTCAACCTCGGCACAAGTCACAGAGGCCACTATAGCTCAAAGCAGCGAACATGAACAAACCCAGATAGTGAGTTACTACCACGCAAATCAAAACGCTTCCATCAGTTGTTCAACAGCAAGCACTCATTTTGTGGTTGGTGCTGCCATATTTGCTGTCGTCGTTGCTGTTGCCGCTACTGGGGTTGTTGCAGCTGGTTTCGCTGTAGTTGCAGCTGGTTTCGCTGTAGTTGCAGCCACTGTCGGCTTTGTGGCCATCATCGTCGGCTGTGCTGCATGTGCCGAGGAAATCGCTACTGGCTTGGCTGGCACAACTAGTGGTTTGGCTATTGGCTTGGCTGGCACCACTAGTGGTTTGGTTGGTACGGCTATTGGCTTGGCTGGCACCACTAGTGGTTTGGTTGGTACGGCTATTGGTTTTGCTGTAGGAGTTACTGCCCGGGCAGGTATTGTCAACGGCCCAGCTCGAGCAGTCAACGAGGTTGTTGTCACGTTAGTAAGTTGTCTTGACAACGTCGAGACGCCGGTTCCTACAGGACGCGTAAATGACGCAGGCTTGACTCCGACATGCGCATATGAATATGAAACAGGATTCCTGGCTGCTACCGCTGCTTTGGCAGCCGCTGCAGCTTTCTCAAGTGCTTGTTGCTGAACGAATTTTTTTCGCTCCATCTTTTTTCGCGCAGCCGCATCTTGGCTAGCCTTGACTTTCTCGTTATACCCCGATAATACACGAGCATACGAAGTAAATCCCAAATTCTCCATGCTCTCGACGACATTGGATCCAGAAATCGACAAACCCACACCCTTTCTCGTTCTCCGATTCTGCATAACGGATAGATCGCGCGCTTCGCTCGTGAAGTATAGAAGAAACTCTGTGACACATTCTTGCATGAATGTCACTGCGTCATCGCTGATATTGATTGAATCTCGAGAAGATTCGTGTTCTTGAGCACTACGTGCAGGAGATATGGCTGGAGAAGGAGTTCTACCCTCACCCTTGACGGTTGACCCAGCGGTTGCTGTGTCCCCTTCATGGTCGCCAGGCAAAACACTATACATGATCTTGGACACGATCTTAGGAGGTAAATACATCTTGTCGTCAGGCTCGGAACTAGTTCGAGTGGCCAAATCGAGATCGTAAAACTGCTTAGCAACACGAGGAGAAATCGGAGGCACTGATGTCGTTGAAGATCGGTAGCCGGTAGTAATTGCTGACGATGACGCACCATACGATTCTGTCCGTGGTTTCTTGATCGACCCGGGAATTTCAACCTGCAACGGGCGTTTATAACTTGCTGCCACCATCGCAGCTGTCGTCGCATAGTTACTAATGATACCAGCACTTTTGGAAGCTTCCAGCTTAGCTGCATCTCGTTTGGCTTTCGCCTTCTGGTTAACTTCGACCTGCTTGGCTTGTAGCTGGGTCTTTAATTCCGCGTACTCACGCTCCACCGTTACCATATCACGTTTTACTGGAATTCTGACGGCAGGTGCAAGTATTATCGATGGTGTAGTAGCTGTTGTTGTAGTCCCTGTAGTTGCAGCAGATGCTGGCGATTTTTGTTCAGCATTATTTACTGGGGTCGTATTACCAGGAATGGACGTGCTAGCAACACCAGTCGTCGAAGTGGGGATGTTGTGTCGAACAACGGTAGCGGGAGTAGCAGCAGAAGCGGAATTGGCAGAAGGGGCTGGTGTAGCAGTAGTAGCATTAGCGGTTCCACTAGCTGGTGTAGTTGCAACAGTAGCAGGAGTTGAAGCCGCGGCAGTAGCAACAGCAGTGTTGACAGCGACAGCAGCCTTTGCAGCGGCTTCCTGTTGAGCAATCTTGTTTTTTTCCCGGAGCAAAAATGCCCCCAGCATTTGCACGATTTTTTGTGTGATAAACTCGGATTTGGCTTGGAGATCCGCTGGCCAGCGATCTTGCTGAATCAGCATCGGTCGACGGTGCGCTATGGAGTCGCGATAGTCTCGTTGTGCAATTTGTAACAACATCAGCTCTGTACATCGGTGCAACCACGACGTCATCTTGTCGAGAGCCTGGCGCATTTCGCTATCTGTCCTCGCGTTAGCAACTCGAATGCAAACTCGTGCTAACGCCTCCAGTTCCATATCAAATGATGTCTTCAACTTCCTCTTTGCTGCTGCATAATTGGATGATGCTGTTGTAACACAAGGCTTTGTTGGTACTGTCGTCGACGTCGTTTTGTCTCCCTTCTGCAACTGTCTGTGCAATTGTAGCTGAGCATGCTGCTGTTTCTGCTGTTTCTCCAGCATATCCCTGAGCATCTGCTGTTGTCTCATAACCTGTTGCTGTTGTGCCAACAAACTGTCAGCAATAGACGTCGCCGTGGCGGTGGTTACAGTATTTCCCTTTGGAGCTCCAGTCTGTTTCAACTGCTGCTCATGAAGCCTCAAGAGCCTCAAATGTTCCTGTTCCAGCAGCAATTTGTTGCGTAGCCACTCTTCATTGGACCTCTTCTGCACCGCCTGGGCTGCCATTGCCGCTTGACGCTGTACATTTTGCTGGAGTCTGGCCAGCTGCTCCGTTCGGAGTTTCTGCAGGTCCTCCGACGTCTTGGCCAGCCCTGCAACGCTTGAAGTAGCACTAGTATTACTGCTGCCTATAGTACTGGACGGCGTCATGGCGATACCCGACTGTGCCTCGAGTTGCTTGGTCATGGCTTGATATTGTTGGACCTGTTGCTGTGCGAGTGCGAACTGCAGTCTACGCGCGTCCTCTTGAGCCCGGAGAGCGCGGTCCACCGTTGACACATCTGCATCTGAATTAGCAACGGATCCTTGAGCTTTTCCGCTCGTTTTGGCTCCTGTAGAAGCTATAGAAGTGGAGGAACTAGGGGGAGCAGGTTCTCGAGTCTTTACATCGACATTTTGAGGCTTGTGCTCGGAAGTAGAAGATGAGACTGGTACTGAGGGATTCACTTGTGTCTTGGCTTCGTCTGGAGCTGGGATGGATGATGTAGAAGTCGCTGCTGGAGCTGGTGGAGCCGCGGACGCGGACGTCTTCCCTGTCACCGCCGGTTGGTCCATCGGCTTTACTTATTTTGTCAGAGTGTACCCTAGGGTACGCTTTGGTTACGGTCGTGTGGGTCACATCATCGAACGAATGGCTACACTGATAGATCGTACTTAAATGAGATAAAACGTAGCCATGTTGTCTTCAATTAGCTTTTCAGGTGACAAAAGTTCTGATGCTGACGTAGTGCTCGTTCCTCATCAAACTCGCGACTGCAAGTGGCACATTTCCTTTTCACAGCAGTTCTAGGCTGGAGTTTCTGCCAATGTGCATCGAAATCTTCTGTTGTAGCGAAAAAAAGTTGGCAGATGGAGCATTTCTTCGACTCGGAGGCTGGTGCTTCTACACTTGATACCATTGTGGAAGGAGCTGACTTATCGGGCTCTGATACTGTAGTTAATACAGTCTCCTGCTTTTCGTACCAGTCCGGCTTGATCAGCGGGTCCTTGCCATGTTTAGCGAGTTGATGCTGTTTTCTGGCGTCCTCCTTTTTGAATGTGCGGTCACAGAATTCGCATGGTAGTAACACCTTCTTGGGTGCACCACCTTCTAGCTCATGTACCATGTGCACGTGCGTTCTTAAGCCCTGCGCAGACTTGAAACTCCTGTCGCACTGAGTGCAAGAAAACTCCAGTGGCAGCTCGCTCTCCGCCTTCCGCTTCCGAGACACTGGCGCTTTCTCTTCAGGCGTTAATGATGCAGCTGGAGCTTTCGCTTCATCGCCGGCCACACCTCCCTTTTGACGTCGAAAGATAAACAAGGTACTTTTCTGCTTTTTCCTCTCGCCATGGAGTGTCACATGATGAAAAGACTTGCCATTCTGATGCCTTTTGCGTTCGTACACCAGTCCAAACACTTCGTCATTATCCACGTCATCAACCTGTCGATGCAGTCTCAACCCTGCACTCAATGCTCTCTCTACTGCTTGCCATCTTTCCGGTTGTCCTTCTGCCAGTGTCAACAGAATTCCATTCCCTTCATCCTCCTCGTTGTCCTCCAGCACCTCCAGTGCTGAAGAGTAGAAATGCGAGAGCAAACTCTGATGACGGCGGACATTTTCCTCTCCACAGTGAGGGTGGTTGAACACTACCGAGTCAAACTTTTTGAGCTGCTCCACCCCGAGCGACTCGCAAATGTTCGTAGCATCGACACGATGCAATACCGACGCCCCCAAGTCCTTCAACTGAGCACAAATACGCTTACACTCAGGGTATTTAGCCACTAATTCGTCGTAGCTGTCGTAAGATGTAGCAGTCAATTGCAGGGATGGGTCATTCCCATGCTGCTTGGCCAGCGCCAGTGAATACGAAAAATTTCCATCACCCACAGTGAGAACGCGACGGCTTCTGGACTTTAATGACTGTGGTGATGCAGCACAACGCTTCTCATGTATCAATTCAGTTGATTTACCCTCCGTTGACGGTGTCATTGGGGGTACGATCTCCTCTTCCTGCGTCATTGGCGTTAAACAGTGCAGTGGAGGAGCGGGCTCTCGTGTGTCCAGACATAATTGTCCCATTCGGTCTGTCGTTTACATTAGTCAAGTGTAACGAGTGTAAATGATTGCTAAGGTCTACATGTCCTGAAAAAAGTGGCTTCTTTTCTAACATGGCTACATCAACATGGCAGGTTCTGCCAGTGTTGTTGGTCATGCATCATTAGCTACACATGAACCAGAGCGACCTCGTTCCATCCGATCCAGAGTGTAAAAACAGCTATTGATGGCGTTCCAGTGGCACATGATGTCATCGTGTCGTTCTGTTGGAACGGCCATTGCTGGCTTCAAAGTCGGCGAAACTCCCGACGTTGCGTGGTGTAGCTCATTTTCCTAATTGCATCGCTTCGTGTTTTCTGCGTTGTCCGCAATGATGCCTAGCAGCGTACTGAACATTCGAGGGTTGGTCTCCATCTCGCCAGGTCCGTTGCTGGGCAGTACGCTGGCGTTCGTGGTGTTCTGGGCCATTCGCCACGGTCGAGAGCGCAGATTGAGCTGGACGAGCACACCACTACCACCTCGCGGGTATCGCCAGCTACCGACTGCATCAACGACTCATGTACCGGTTCGAGTGGGAATGACGGCGGTGCAACCGACAGAAGACTTCTACGAGTGGGTGTTCACAATGACTACGAGGTTCCATGGTAAACCATGGCTGTTGCATCGTCCAGGACGACCCGATGTGCTTGTAGTGAGCTCTCCTATAGCATTCGAGGACATTCAGCGGACATTTGCTGGGCAGTTCGACAAAATTGACAATGAGGCAGAAGGATTAGCGCGTGATGTACATGGTGGTGTTATCGCTTTGGTGTGCAGTGGAACCGTCCGTCCATCCGTGAATACGCAGCGACAACTTGCAATGAGTGTGTTGGGATCTCAAGCACTGCGTCAACAGGCCTCTGTACTAACTAAACAGCACATCAAGTTGTTAATGACGGTTTTGGAAGATGCAGCCGATGCAGGTAGACTCAAGCCTGGCAGTGGGAACAACACGTTGGATCTGACGAAGCTGATGAAGTCGTTTTCAATGGAGATTTTCACTGAGCTGGGATTTGATCTGCGGCTCGGAGCACTACGTGGTGAAGCCAGTGAATTCGAGAAAGCTATCGACGACCTGCAGAAGCGTGTCGCTGAGAGATTGAAGCGATCTACACTAACGTGGAAGATTGAACGGCTATTAGATGTTGGTAATGAAGCTGCGTTGAACCACAGCATTAACGTGGTGAAAGCTGTTGCAATGGAAGCTGTTGAAGCAAAGAGGAAACGACGGCGAGGTGACAGTTGTGATGGTCCGATCGCTGGGAGTCGCGTGGACATGCTTGACCTCCTTCTGGGTCAAAAGTGCAACAGCAAAATCTTGAAAGACCCCGAATTCTTGGCGGAATTCGTGTTGAGTTTTGTGGTGGCAGCTAGAGATTCGATGGCCCACACATTAAGCAAATGTCTTCAGAGTCTTGCCCAGCATCCAGAGGAACAGAACAAACTCGTGGGTGAATTGAAAGAAGCAGAGAAAGAGGGCAAGGATCTCCAATCAATTGTGCGTCTAGAGGCTGTGGTCAAGGAGACACTGCGGTTGTACCCGGTCAAGCCTTTTATTCGACGCCAGGCGAGACAAGACACGATTCTAAGCGATGGGACCTTCGTAGCTGCAGGAACGGAGGTGGCGATGGATCTCTACAGTATGGCTCGACGGGAAAACGTGTGGGGTCCAACCTGTGCTCAATTTCGACCTCAGCGCTGGATCGACACTACTACTGACAGACTTCGGCCGACTTCGACCTACAAATTCAACGCTTTTCTCGGTGGTCCACGAGCGTGCGTGGGAGCTGATATCGCTATGACTGAGATCAAAACCGTCATTGCAGCAGTGCTCAACACTGTTCGCCTTGAAATGGTTGACATCAACGCGTCTGAGATGAAAAAGGGTTCTACTATGACAGATAAGACGTTGATATGGAACTTGCCATCCGATACAAATGTTCGAGTTCGGGTCAGGCGCCACAGTCCACCAGGGTTATATAGCTAACTACTTCCTCTGTCCGAGAATATAAGCGGGCTTAGAATGATAATCTCGTTTTAAGCCCAAAACCGATTTATAATACTCGCGGATTGGCTCAAATTTAAGCGCTGCGCTTAAGGATTAATTCGGTGGCCGTCCGGCGGGATTTTATTGAGTACTGAAGAAGTTACAGCCGTTCACGTATAGTTAGTTCTAGATCTACCGCATTCCAGTCTACGCCAGTTCTCCCCATGACTTCTTCACACGCTACAGGCCCCGGCAGAAGAAAGAACCTTACCCCCAGAGAGCGTGCTGAAGCTGTCGCCTTCCTGCTTGGCGTCAGTAGCGAGCTGCAACCCCGACAAGGCGCCATTCGGGAGTGTGCAGAAAAGTTTGAGTGCAGTGGCGACCAGATCTCGCGCCTTTGGCGCCGAGCGGTCCAAGACATCCAGGCGGGCAACCCAATCAATTACGACAGCGGCAGGAAGGGGAGGAGCGGACGCAAGTCGCTCCTGACCGAAGAGTTCCGTCACGACCTCAACCATGCCATCGCACTTATCCCCCTCGAAGATAGGACGGAACTTCGCACTTTAGCGAACAAACTCGGTATTCCTAAATCTACGCTGCATGACTACTTTATGGCTGGTGTGTTTCGCGTTCACACTGCTCGAGCTAAGCCAATGCTTACAGATGAACAACAAGTTGAGCGAGTGAAGTTCGCAACTGGATTTGTGAAATCGGCGTCTGGAAGCAGAATGATGTTTGACAGCATGATGGAGTATGTGCACTTAGACGAGAAATGGTTCTACTTAAAGAAGGACAAACAGCGGTTCTATCTCGGAGAGCAAGAGGAGGACCCTCATTTCACTTTGAAGAACAAGAACTATATTGTGAAAGTGATGTTTTTGTGCGCTGTGGCACGTCCTCGTTGGGTTGCTAAGGAGCGCTGCGTGTGGGATGGAAAGATTGGTCTGTGGCCATTCGCTGTGTATGAACCGGCACAGCGATCTAGCAAAAATCGTGATGCTGGAACGTTAGAGCTGATAACGTATACCGTGGACCGTGACATTTATCGACAAGCGCTTTGCCGGATGGTTTTACCGCGCATCAAAGCGGTATGGCCATCAGGTAAGCGTGTCGTGCTGCAGCATGACAACGCCAAGCCACACGTCGCCGCCGATGATCCCGAGGTGCTGGACGCTTGTCGTGAGGGTGGTTGGGATGTGAAAATTAGCCCCCAACCGGCCAACTCGCCAGATTTCAATGCCAACGACCTTGGCTTTTTCGCTTCACTACAGTCGCTACAATACAAGAAGAAAGCTAAAACTATAGAAGACCTAGTCGACAACGTTGACGCTGCTTTCCGTCAGCTCGAGTACACTAAGATCGACAGTGTATTCCTCACGCTGCAGTCGGTGCTCCAGGCCACGATGCGAGTCGACGGCTGTAACAAGTACAAGATTCCCCATCTGTCCAAGGACCAGCTACGTGGTAGCAACGGTTTGCTTCCGCTTTCCTTGGTCTGCAACGAGAATGTGTACCGCAAGGCAATAGCCTACGTAAGTTCGGCCGAGCAGAAACCCACTAGTGAAAATCGAACTTAGCGCTTATATTTTCGGACACCTTTCATACCGAAGCCCGCTTATATTTTCGGACTGAGGAAGTATTACCTAAGTAACTACATACCAATCTCTTCGCAAGTACCTATCAAGTTATCATATCCTATATAACTGTTAAGATCCTTATTTATGTAAAGTTCTTGTCGTTGAACAATCGTCTCAACCATCAATTCTGACCATGAGCTCCACTGCCTACGCTTCGGATGGTGGTAGCTCCACGGAAAGTGAGGACGATATCAAGTACGAGCAGTTCGACGTAAAATCCGAGCCAAAAGTCGACAATTCTCCTGAAGCTGTGCCGTTTACTGATACCCCAGTGGTCAAGTCGGAAGCTGAAATTGTCGAGTCCAACGTGACATATGAGAACCTCAACGAGATGAAGCCTGAACTTCCAGTCACCGACGCAATTCCGACTACCAACCAAGCGGAGCAATCGCCTGAGACGTCGGATTTGCCTCCATGCTGTTCGGCTTGTGGGTATCCACTGTTGGTAGTCTCCCAAACAGAAATTCTGAAAACCACGAACACGTTGGATTGCAAGTGCTGTCTATTGGTACTACCCGAGTCGAGTTACTCCAAGACGCAACGGGGTGAAGGTCGGAAAGATATTCGCAAATGCATAGCGTGCACCGGTAACGTCCGTGGTGCTCAACGACAAGTAAAGCCCACCAGGGAGAAACCCAAAAAACCTAAAGGTCAAAAACCCTCGAACAAGGAGAAGCGCAATCAAGAAAGACACTCAGTGTTTGTTAACAAAGTAGCGAGGTTGAAAATGGCTATGAGAGCGCTACAGCGGAAACGGGATGAAGTTGGCAAATTGAAGGCCACCAAGAGACGGGAGGAATATGAACAGCAGCTTGATAGGGAAGAGCAAGATTTAGCGAGACAGTCTGCGTTGCTGAAGAGGGGCAATCCATCGCGTTTTAAGGAATTGATGGACGAATTGAAGATTAAGAAACCTCCGACGTACGAACAAGATAAGAAAAAGAAGGCGAAAAAGGCAAATTCGGAAAAGAAGCCGCGCTCGAAGCGCAAAGCGGATACCGTTGGAAAACAAGCGAAAAAGAAGAAGAAGGGACCTGCGGTGGATTCGTCGGTGTACGACCCACCAGCTTCTACAGCTGACGATGTTCCAGCACGAATTATTCCGACACGATCAAGGACGAGAGCGCAGCCGCAACCTGTCATTATTGAAGTCAAGAGCGAGGTGAAGGCGGAGCTACCAAAGGTGGAGCCAAAGATGGAATGAGTCGCAAGTGTGGAGTGTTACGATATCTGATCAGTATTTTTCGTTTGCTTCATCATGTCGCCATTGAATACATGCTGTCTTTTGATTTCGTGGGACAGGCTGTAGCCACGAAACCAGGCAACAATTTTATGCTCGAATATATCGTGGTATAGCTGATATTGCTCCATCTATCTACCTAATTCCTCCCACTTCTTCGCTAGTTGCAACCTCACAAATTCTGCATAATACACATTTTCCATGAGTTTATCTTGGGGTGTGTTATCTAGCAGTAACATCGACTTGACGTAGTCTTCGGGTCTGTCAGCCGCGGCCCATATCCATACCTTCACAAGCTTCTCTTCCTTGGTACCATCGTAGTAAACAACAGGCCCAGTTAACGGGTTATCGCTCCAAAATATCTTGTCATCGTACTTCGTTGCATACCGCAAATAAGTGAGGAACCGGTCTGAATTCTTGAGTTCTTCTATCGATAATGTATCCAAGCCGAGTTTTCTCCAAACATTATTCGTGGAGATTCCATCGTCAATCATGGCATTTATCTTTGTGTCTTCAATGTTAGCCCAGAATTCTTGCAAGCGCTTGTACTTCTGTTGACCCATCAAAGCTGTTCCAGTTTGTCCAGTTAATCCCAACTCTTTCATGACGATGTCGTCAGACGCGCTGACATCAACCCAGTGCTTCAATTGAGATCGGTCTTTAAGCCACGAGAGCACGCCTCTTTCTTCGGTGTCGTACAGTTTCAAAGTAGTTCGGAGCCGCTTTCCTCCTTTACGGCTCGCCAAGCCAGCATGGGCCACGGCCTTCTTGGTTTGGCTGTATTCTTTGTCCGTAGCGAATACTTCGCAACAGGTGAGGAGGACAACTATCGTCCCCAGTACGACAGTGTGTAGTTTCATGATCCGCTCGAGTCAAAAACAGCTTATAGTACTTTAGGTAACTTGGACAATGGTGGATGCTGCGTATGGATTAGTCATGCCCAATCCCGTTTCCCATCACAGACTGTACTATGCTCCCAGATACAGTAGTTCTGTGTTGTACAGTTGTAACAATTGAGACAAATTTGACGAAAAACTTCATTCTCTATCAGACGACTTTCTGATCGAAACTTTGGCACAACAGTAGCTTGCCACAACCAACAGCTACGGACTCTAAAAGAGCACAGGCAGGGGCATGTTCGAGCTATCAGCTAGCCAGCTTAAAGTGATATTGCGAGCTAGTGACCGAATTCAAAGTAACGCAATAAAAGTACGAATATAACAGAAAATCAAAGGTGGTTCAGGTCGTTTTATGTGAAGTTTAACTCGCGACTTTATAACACGTGAGGCGCATCAATCCTGCCATGCTACACACGGACAAGAAAAAACGGATCAAGATGACCCCACCTTTTATTCTTATTAGTGGGAGTCGAACCTCCAAAAATGGTCAAAAAAAGTGAGCAAGGGAGTGCCGAATTTATAAGCAGAAATTAGTGATGTTTTGGGCTGCGATTGGAAGGGCATTCGGAATGCCAAACCATAAATAAAACGCGTTCGGAATGCGGCTGAAAACAATGAGATCGGCACTTTCGTGCACGGGGCGTCTCGTGCTCGTGGAAAGCCTGTTCGAGCCTACATACCTCGACCGAAGGCTTCACACAGTAGTTAAATAACTAAACGCACGGACTGAAAGTATAATCGAATAAATTAAGGCAAAATTAGCCTCTTGGGACGCGTAGATCACCTTCACCGTGGTGGAAAATGCGTTCATTCTATAGTCATAGCTCGTATCAACGTAGTTGTCAGCGTTGGCCTCAGTATCTCCGTCCCGGTCCCCATCGGATTCTTCTTCATCGTCACTCGAGCTCGAACTAGCATCGTTCTCGTCCGATATCGCCAATGCCTTCTCTGTTTCGTAGGAATCATCAAGAAGACGCTCGCCTACGAGCTGGCGAGATGGAACCGTAAGGCCAGCACGCCCAAGCAGCGCTAAACGTTTGAACGTGGGATGGTCGACAATTCGAAATGCACTTCCAGTGCAGTACACGAAATCTGCTACGGCCCGGCTGAAATCCTCTTGAGAGGGCAAGGGATTTTCATCCGACTCAGTTGTAGACACTGAGTCAACGCTGCTACGGCGAGACTTCCGGTTTTCTTTGTCTTGCGAGATTCGAACCCATTGGTCCCTCTCGCTTGATGTCCAGCTCACGCACTCTTGTAGTATATGACGGCGAAGCTTGTGTGGTTTCGGGTTCATGATCTCTTCAGGGCAGCGCTTGCAACTAGCTTTCTCCAGCTGCGCCTTGTTCTTCGTTGTGTCATACTGGAAATTACTCCAGACATCACCTGGTGGCCTTCCACCCATAGCGCTGCATGGCATAACAACGTTAGCTTTTAGTAGAGGCGCCACTTACTACCATATCGATGACGGACGACCTCGTAACCTCTTGCAGGCGGCAACAGGTGCAAGTTGCAGGTTTAAATTTGAGCGCGAACTTGAAGTGAAGAATAGTCGGGAACCCAAATTTAAGAAAATAAATGTCTAAATTACTGAAAAGAGACACAGGCGGTCATTTCGTCGTCCGAAGGGCATTTAAATTGAGTTTAAACCGATTGGAATGGTTTGGCATACGAAACGCATTTCGTCGACGAAACATCCCTAGCAGAAATACACTCGAAAAGTAAGCAGAAAACAGCGAAGATCCTGATCGCTCATTATTGCCTATAATTCGTATTTAAACGAGAATTCCCCATCTTCTCCTCCAGCGATTCCTCCGTGAGGTTGTGGATGTGGTGTGTGACGGGGTCACATGAGCACCTTGCTTGAGGAAGCGTGCTACTAAGAGTATACAAACTCTAAGTGAACGGCAGTTCACTAGTCCCTGGTCTTAGGGGGCTTAATAGCCAGTTTAGAGTAAGTTTTAGACTGATTTATTTAAGGTAAAATGCCAGTCGTGGCACGGTTACGATACACCACAGAAATCACTCGAAAACGCACAGTAGACCGCAAAAGATAACAACCGGCTTCATACTACAGCGAAGTATAATGCAGAAGATGTATGATGCGTATTTTCGCTGTTCATTATCAATACAGACAACGAAATTATGCCGTACTTAACTCAAGCATCTATTTGTTACCAATTTTGGCCGGACCAATTAGTGGCACGATTTAGATTACTCAGTCGTAGGCACCCGCTAGCAACCGCTCTTTCGTAACTAACCGCCCGGCAACGTCCACAGTCGAGCGCTTCCTCTTCTTTCCTGTAACAGGGACAGGGGGAAGCAAGAGAATCCCTGTACGAACTTCATCGATGACAGCCTCTCGGTGCTTCAACCAGTCCGCGGTTCCAATCTTGCCCTTGACCCCGCCGCCCTTATATAAGGCCAAGCGTGCCTTGAGCTGCACCATAGACAGCGGCCATATGCCACACTCTCTAAAGCCATTAACGGCGCTTGAAGGCTTGTCCATGAGGGCTCGCTGGTAAGCGGTGCACACCATTCCAACTGCTGTCGTCTTCCTGATCACAGGATCGCTGATGGCGCAAAGCCGCTCTAGCATAAGATCATGGACGCAGTCCTTGTAGGGCTTGAACAATGCGACGTCCAGGGGCTGGAAGAGGTGCGTCGCATTTGCTGGTAGAGCAACGAGCATGATGCCGTACTCGACACAGATCTCAGCCGCCTCTATATAACAATATCCCGTTAAAACCGATATGGATATAAGCTGGTATTTACAAGGGTATCCATCATCGACGCTTACCCGGCGTAATATGTGTCGCACTGTTGTCCACGATCAACACCACTGGCTTCGGAAGGTGGGCGATGCTGTCCCCGAAGAAGGCTAACCATTGCAGAAAGATCTTCGTGTTACTAAAGCCTTTTGGGGCCCCCGTAATCGCAGCCCCATGTATATGCAGTGCCATTATGTCTTCCTTGAAAAGCCGCACACCTGGAACGACACCGAGAGGGGGTACCGTAGCGCCATTAGCACTTACCGCACCCACCACAGTCATGTGGAAGCTTGGCTTCGTCTCCTTGCGCCAGACGTTGGCTGATCCACGCACAGCTACGACTTTCCGCCGCGCGGTCTTTGGCATGAACGACGTTTCGTCCATGTTAAAGATACGTGTGGAGTCGATCTTCAGCTCGATGAACATCTTCGCCAAGGTGTAGAACAGCGTGGCCACGCCGTCCTCGTCCACTGCGTTGCGCACGCGCGCAATACATTGCGCAATCCGGTTGCTGAGGAAGGGGTGGCGCTGGAGAAAACGGCGGTACCAACCACCAGTCAGTATTCTTGTAGGAGAAGCCCGGGTGGGCATGGCCGCCCCAGTGGCAACTGCGAGCATAGCGCTCGCCTTTGCAATGATGTCCTGCCGGCCGACAGGCATGCCGCACCGCTGCATGGCAGCGATCCACTCAGCTAAATCGCGCTCCAGCTCCAGCGGTATAACGGGCTTTGGGCCTGGCCGCGATGGTAGAGTGCTGCCACCGTCAGCAGCCCTCTTGACAAGCCGGAAGAGTGTGCGCAAAGGCACCCGTGATGTCCTCACTACCGCAGCCTTCTTCTCCCCGGCGGCGACACGCGCCACAGCCAGATCCACGTCTTCTTGGTTGTAGCGCTCCTTCTCCTCCCCCATCTTGGCACTCGTGAAGTGTGTGGCGTGTGGACACTGAATCCAAATGTCCTCTATGTTTTAATTAGACCTCTTAAATATTATCACAGTCCTCAAAATCGTGCCAACAACTGATCCAAAAAGAGAGTAGCCAATAGGAAACGAGATTGAGAAAATAGAGCTATGTCATTGGCAAAAAGTGTACGTCGAGCCACGAATTGGCACCGTGCCACGATTGGCATTTTACCTTATGGTTAATTAGGTCATTTGGCCTGTAATACAAATAACTAATTAACTTTAGTTTGTTCTATATATGCATATAAAAGTAGGTCATATACTATTGGTTGGCCCTCAGCCGCCCGACCTACGTGGTAGTGGTGTGGTCCACACCACCTACAGTAGAGTATCTAAAACGAATACTCTCAGAAGTATATCTACTTCTAGAGGCGGTACCCTTACTGGGGTACCCCTCATGTAACCCCGTTAAACTTGACGTCCTCGCGACGCCATGACTGGATGCGTTGACTGTATTACTCATGTCTAGGAAGATCTGTAGCGAGCTGTAAGCCAGATTCAATGGCTGCGATACACAGAGAGACGGAGAATCATCTCGTTTTGCGTTATTTGCTTGGTGTACGAAGTAAAACGCAGTAGTTGGTGACAGAACGGGAAAATGTGCCTATTCTAAAGAAAATGAATGGTAGGTAATGTGCTTGGTTCGCCGAAGAGTACGATGGAATCTAATATTCCTAATATCCATTCCATTGCTAGTCTTTCAGAGATCTCATTCATCGATTTGGGTCGTCGACTGGCAGTGAATTTTAGTGAAAATGGACAGGAATCCATTGTTGTCATCACCTTTGACGAGGTCTCTGGACACCTTTCCATTGCTACCAACGGACTTGCGTCGATTACTGGCGCTGTCAGGTCATCCCTTTCCTGTTGGTTCTCCATCTTCTTCCTCTTCTGTTTCATCACCTGATACCATTTTCAGTTTCGTCGCTGGATCAGACAAGGGAGAGCAAGATTTTTTACATTCAACTAGAACAACTCGGTGGCATTTTGGGTCTTGCACAGTCACTTCATGTCGATCTGGAACGAGGTTTGAACGCCAGTGACAACAATGGAGATATATCTCATCGTGCCGAATGGTTTGGGGTCAACTACGTCGCACCGCCACCCGCTCGTGGTCTACTTCGACTCATGGCCGAGGCAGCCTTTATGGACACCATTAACGTCATTCTGGTAGTGAATAGTGTCGTCGCTATCGCGCTTGGTATGGCCGTAGGTGGCAACCCCAGTACGCACTGGATGAAAGGTACCTGTGTGTAGTGGGTCTAGAGACTAAACACACTGCGAGGGAAGCTGGCGCTTCCTAGTAACCCAAATTCTATTATGAGTCCTTGTAGGTAGATTCTGTTCTGCTCATTCACTATCTGGCCTATTGTTGTTTCCTAACTCCTACCAGCCCGGCATCGCATCTCCCGCGATACCCATGAGTGGGTAGAGACTTTTCAACAAGTAACCCCCCACTACACTGCCCTCCCAATGTCTGTAACACTCATGTTTGCCCACTCCGCACATTCTGTTGTGCTCTCCATAGTGGCCGGTCTTTTGGCCTCGACTTTGAGTTAATATGTGCAGCAATATACCGCTCGAACTGTCTGTCGTTCGTAGTAGACGCAAATTGAGTCAATAGAACAGGAATATCCTTGACCAGTTGTTGTGCCGACTCTTATGAGTTTTCAATTGGTTCAAGTCCTTTCCATCTCACAAGAATTGTGGTGGAGCAAATAAGAAATTTTCCGACTTCGATCTTGACCCGTCAATCAAGATCGAAGGGCAATTAATCCTCGTTATGGTGATCCCCTGTATAGTGACACTCACTATAGTGACCAAGTGAATGCGTGTGCCATCATCCCCTCCAAAACCGATTGTACCCACACGGTATCGATCTCAGCAGGTAATATCGATCTTAGTTCTATTATGGGTATTAGGAAGCCAGTGCAGTATGGATAGCCACAGATGGGAAGCATAGGACATTAACCATTAATTCAGAGTTGTTTTTATCTTCTACTACACAAGTCTTCCTTCATCTACGCTATTCCGGGTAGGGATATACAAGATTGGCCCTCCCGACGTCACGCAGGATCAAGATCGACACTAAGTAGAGACCCTACGCCCAGATTGCTTGGCTGGACGTTCGTCAACCCTCAAATCTCAAGACCCCGCTATCGGAAGCGGCAAGCACGTATTGGAACTATTGGATAAAGGTCACACACCGACCACAAGACCCCCCAAGCTAAGATCGACACTGTCTTGGATCAAGATCAACCCAAGACACCTAAGATCGAAGCTCGATAACTACATGGCGCAGCGAGTAGAAGTATCCCCCCTGCTGCCACCTCTCCCGCTGTCCTGTCAGACAGCAAGATCAACAACAAGCGCATATATTGAGATCACCCGAGGAGCGATCTAGTCCCACCGACGGGTACACAAGGTGAGATCAAGAAACTTCACGGAAGATCGGAGTACCCCCTCCGTTAGTCGGCAGTTCAGGCGCAGTGTGCAAGAGGACTCCTGTGATCTTGCGATTTCGCAGAACCACTTCGCCACAATGGTGCGCGGGCCCGGATCTTTGGGTGACTCGGGATTTCACCGTGAGTCCCATGAAGTAGCGCGTGCTGATCTTAGATCAGGGAAACCAGCGTCGTTGGAGATCGGATCACCAACGACACCGCTGAATCAAGATCGATCCGCGGATCGGCAGAGCTTTGGGAGGAGCTCTACCGACGGAACAGAGGAAGGTCCGATTATGGACCTAGAAGAGAAGCCTCTACCTCCTCCCAGGTCCCTTCGGGGACCCCAGCAGATTCCGACTTGCGTCGCGATCTGCAGGACGAAAGTCCACTGGCGAAAGCCATCCAAACGATCGTCTCCAAGTCGAACACAAAAAAGAAGTCAGCAAGATCGAAACCCCTACGGAAGAAGATGAAGCATCAGGATCAGACGCTGATGACTAAGACGATCTTAAAACAGTGTGGACTGAGGAGTCACTCGAGATCGCATACCACAAGAAGGAACTTCACACTTTCTTGATCAAGAACCCCGTTATGCAGATTATCAAGCCGAAGATCATCAGCGATCTTAAAGGCCCAGTGCAGAAACCAACTGCAAGATCGAGCAAGCTTGAAGCTGCGAAGGTGCTATTATATCTGATCAAGGAAGGTGGATCATCGCAGGATCGTTCGACGCTAACGATCTATTCGATACGAGGCTCAGCACGATCAACACGGCCTTAACGTCGATCTTCGATCAACTGAAGCCCTTGGTGGGTGAGAAGAACGTACCCTCCAAGGTCGCGACAAGATCGACTGACGACATGCTAAAATCGCTACCAGCACTCGTATTGGAAGGTCAGACAGGAACATCCTCGCATTACGAGTCGGCGACTGAAGAAGTGGATACTGACAGTGCACATGACCCACCTCGGATGACGCTAGGCCCTTCAGGTGCTGCCATGCTAAGGCAGCGTGGAGATCATGAGGCTAAGCGAATGATGGATGTCATCGCGCCGACCATGGCACAAGGATCGAACGCGAATCTGGAATCGTACTTCCAGGCGGCGATGAGCAGATTCTTGAAGGAACAACAAGGCCCTAGCAATCCTGTGATCTTAGCACCAGCAGAAGATCGAGATGTGGATATGGAGTCTGTGGGGTCGCCAGATCAACACTCAAGACCTTATGAATACGACCCAGATGACCTCGATCTTGACCCTCCCAGACGCGCAGCCGTAGCATCCGCATCAGCCACGACCACCGGAAGATCGACAAGTGTCCCACGTATACGAGTATCCGCCATGTCTGAGTTCAAGGAGTTCGCGGGGAGAGAAGGGGACGAAGATCGAGCCAGAGCCTGGCTTAGCAAGGTAAAGTCTGCCTTTATGCGAGATCAAGCCCCAGACGAAGAAAAGTGTCTGGTGTTCGGCGATCTCCTCACAGGATCGGCGCGAAACTGGTACCGACAGCTTAGTCGCACAACACGCAGTACCTGGAAGGATCTGCTCAGCAGCTTCCAAGTTCAATATTGTGGACGAGGAGTGTCAGTCGCGAGGCAATATTACCACGCGCACAAGAGATCGGACGAATCTCCGCTAGAGTATTTGTGTCGGCTCAATGTGGCAGGGCTCAGGGCCCGCCTCCAGATCAAGGTTGGACCTGCGGAAGTTCGACGAGAGCATGTGGAACACTTCATTGAAACTCTCGATGACCGCGATATTGCAGATCACCTGGCTTTATTACGAATCCCAGATGCTGACACCTTGGAAGAAGCACTTCGATCTCGGTAACGAGCGAAAGCACGACAGAGCAAGGCGGTATATGGATCAATTAAGCCCCGTCAGAAGAACAACAATGCAACAACTCCGTCTGCTTCAACTCGAGCTGTCAGAGCTGTTAAGGCGATCTCAGATAGCAGCGAGTCTGAAGAAGACTCCAGTGGATCGGATGGCGAAGTAGGATCACGTCTTGTCTACCTCGCAGCACCTGGACTCAATGAAGGGAAGCAAGATCAAGATCAAAGAAACCAAGATCGCAGTCGCTCGGAGGTCGGAAACAATCGTGCACAGCAAAATCGACATGATATAGGTTCACCACCTAAGCGATGCTCGCACTGTGGGTCGCGCAAACATAGCGATCTTGGGTGCTGGGGACGTCTAACGTGTGAAAAGTGCGGTCGCAAAGGACATCCCTCGGATCGCTGTCTATTCACATGCAAAGCATGTGGTGACATCCACGAAGCAGGAAAGTGTACCATGGAGGAATTTTACAACTTGATCCGCCAATGGTACAATCCTAACAAGCACGTCGGCATGTTGCCAGAGACGGCGGAAAAGATGTTAAACTAGGACGCTCGCCGGGTTTGAAACCGGTACGAGACGAGCGTTCTAGCTATTGCATTTATGCATACGTCGAGAAAAAATCGGAGGCAACAGTTAATCAACTGATCGATCCGATCGACAATGTGGTCTTCTGAAGAAATCCACCGCTACAGTGTCAAGTCTACGCCAGATCGATGAATATGCAAGATCGAGTGTGATGATGGCTCTTGAGATCTCCCCTGGGGAATCGCGGGGCTACTGGAAGTATTATGTTCCAGACAAGAAGTTTAAACAATCTAAGGCTATGGGGAAGATCAACAACAAAAAGGCAACTTTGCTGTTCGACAGTGGCGCCGAGGTATCCATACTGGATGCCACCTTTGCTCGTAAGGTAGGGTGCCAGATCAACGAGAGTCAAACATTGGAATGTGAAGGTGTTGGACAATCTCCATATTAGATCGAGGGACGTACGCGTCTCAAGATCACGTTGGCAGGATCGCTGGTGTACTTCTTTGAGGCATGGGCAGGTCCGCCCACTGGAGGTCAAGATCTGATACTAGGAATGGACTTCATGGTGCCAGCGGGTATCCGCCTCGATCTTGCTGATGGGACGATATGCCTGCCTGACGAAGTCCGTCTTCAGATGGCAGGTAGGCGCCCACTCTACGGTGACAAGATCGAGCATGTGTGTTGAAGGATCACTACTGGATCGACGTCGGACAAACGGCCGAGATCAAGCTACGCAGCCAGACGTCTAACCAGTATAAGTTGTGGGTTACCAGGGGAGATCGATGGGTGCCAACGATCACAATCGGACCAGGAAAGACGCGTTATCTATAAGTGACCAACGTGAGTGATCGTGCACTAACTCTCCACGAAGAATCGAGAGTCGCGATGTGGTTGAGCGGAGATCGAATTCCCCGAATTCCAGGATACGTATCCGTCGGATCGAGAAGGTACGCCGAATGGCAAAATCTCGCGTATCAGGCAACTACGGATGAGATCAGTAAAGTGGATATCAACGAGCAGATCACCGAGCCAGTGGTGGAACGTCCTGAGTACGTAACACCAAGTGCGATCTTACCACGGCTGGCAAAAGCCATCCAGAATGTCGAGATCGCAGGGGACGGGGACGTAAGTCTACCATTAAGCAAGTGTACATCTGACCAAGGCAAGATGGATCCTGTTAATAGTAATGACCTCCACATCAAGATCAAGGCGAACATAGGCGATCCCACAATGGATGAGGAAGTCTGTATCAAGGAAGGGGAAACTTTATTCGCAGAGGATGTGGAAGATCAAATGGCCGTGCTACCAGAGGTAACCGTGACCACGGAGGAAGTCAAGATCGAAGATCTCCAAATAGGTGATGCCGAGATCAACACCCAGGAGGAGATCGAGCGTCTCGTGCAGATTATCTGGAAACGGAAGCACCTTCTTATAGGAAAGGGGAATGCCTTACCACCAGCGGTGAAGGGAGTGGTATGTGACATAGATGTGGGAAACGCAAAGCCGGTCGCTCAACGTTGCCGCAAGGTGGCGATACAATTCCGCGAAAAGCTGTATCAACTAATCAAGGGACTATTGTCGGCTCGGATGATCCGACACTCGACATCTCCTTGGGCGTCACCCATAGTTGTGATCATCAAGAAGAATGGGATCGACATCCGGTTGTGCATCGACTACCGCCTGGTTAATAGTCTGACAAGGCTCATGGTGTATCCCATGCCTCTGATCAATGATTTGCTGGATGATCTCGACAGGGTTCTCTGGTACTGTTCCTTGGATATGGCCAGCGGTTTCTGGGTAGTGCCCATGACGGACCGAGCCCGATCGATCTCTGCATTTATTACTTCGTTTGGATTGTTTGAGTGGAATCGGATGCCGTTCGGACTAAAAAACGCTCCCCAGGTCTACCGGAGACTCCTAGACAATGCACTATATGGATTCGTAAAGGTGACCCAAGATCAAGATCGATCTGACCGAAAGGACGTATTCGAGACAGGAGAACCTGATCTAGAGAGAAATGAGTCAGTGTTGGGACGTCGATCTTACATCGACGACATACTGGTAACAGGAAGATCGTGGGACGCGCTATGCGAAAAGGTGGAAAGGCTGTTGAACGCCTGCGACGAGTGGAATCTGTCCATCAGTGTCACCAAAAGCTTCTGGGGTTGGCAAAAGGTGGACTATCTAGGACATCGTGTATCAGCTGAAGGATTGGAGACACATCCGAAGGATCTGGCGGCTTTACAAGAACTACCGTTCCCCACCAACCTAAGATCGATGCAATCATTCTTGGAAAGTCTCAACCACTACAGCCGATTTATTGAAGACTTCGCGATCTACGCATCAGTTCTATACGAACTCCGCGAAGCGGATTTCTACGAGATCGCTCGAAGGACAAAATCGACTGGGGACGATGAGAATGTCGTTGCAGAAGGGAGTAACAGGTGGACTGAGGCTAGGACAGCATTCTCCATACTGAAGGACAAGATCGTGACTGCTCCGGTATTACAACACTTCGATGTAGATCGACAACCGGTGGTGGTAGTATATGCCAGCAAGTGGGCGATCTCAGCTGCCCTGATGCAAGAGCACGCTGGAGTGTATAAGCCAGTGACTTTCGCTAGTCGCACGCTCAAGTCGAGCGAGATCAACTATGGTATGGTCGACAAAGAAGTGTTGGCTTTGCTCAGGATACTAGACATCTGCTATACTCAACTCGTGACAAGATCGATCAAAGTATTGACGCGCCACTCTACATTGGCGTGGCTACTTCACTCATCCGGGTTGCAAGGAAGGTTAGGGCGATGGGCCGCACTTCTATCGAGTTGGACTCTCGAGATCGTGAAATGTACCAAAGGGGAGGATGGGATCTTAGGCGTGATCGCAGCGAGTATTACACCCCGCAAGGAAGTGGACTCGATCTTGATCTCGATCGCTCCCAGGAAGCAACCGTGACAAGTGTTCTCGATGCCACCTCCTACTGTGGAGCCAGACGAGATATTACTAGTTGTTAGCATTGATGGATCTGCATGTGTGTAACGAAGTGGCGGCGCATACAGTGGAATAGTGTGGAGCCTACCAGAATGGACAGTGATCTCAGCAGCATCGAAGTACAAGCTCGATCTTACGGTAAATGAGGCTGAGTACCATGGTCTGCTTCTGTGCCTCGATCTCCTGTCAGACATGGACAGGGGACGCCTGATTATCTGTGGAGATTCTAATCTTGTGATCAGACAAATGAGAGGCGAGATCGAATGCAAGGCCCCGAGGTTAACGTTGTTACGACAGCAAGCACTGGAACGTCTCCGATCTTGGTCCAACCATGAGTTCCTGCACATGAAACGAGATTGGAACCAAAGCGCAGACAGTCTGGCGAGTGCCGCATTAGGTCGCGAAAGTGGAGTTGTGATTGTCACGGAAAAGGAGCGCCAAGATCTTGTGACTCTCAATAGATTGGATGAGTTGCTAATAGCCAAGAAGGACAGAGCCACAGTCAAGATCGCTGCTGTCACAAGATCACGCAAGGAATGTCGTCCTCAGGTGTTACAAGAAGAGATTGTGCAAAGAATGAGGTTGGAGCGTATTAGACAAGCTCAAGATGAGGAGAAATGGATCGTCGATCTTAAGGCCTACCTGCGAGGGGATGTACTCGATCTTACGTCGGCTGAAGCGAAAAGCTGTTCTAAGATTGCAGATCGCTATGAGGCAGATGAGTCAGCGTTGTTGTTCTATTTTCCGCCGACCAAGCAGTCCGACGAAGATCGCGATCTTGTAGCCAAGCTCATAGCACCAGAGACATTGCAAAACGATCTTATGCACCACTATCATTCGAGTCTGGAAGGTGGTCACCAAGGTATTGGACGGGCATACCATAAGATCAGAGCTCATTTCCATTGGCGCGGATTATACCAGAGTGTACAACGCTACGTGGGTCAGTGCATAGCCTGCGAGACTGGAAAAGGACGGCCTACAATCCATGGAGAATCGCCTGGTAATTTACAAGCTACATACCCATTCCAGATTATCGGCATGGATCACATACCGTCGTTACCAAGATCGTACAAGGGAAACACTGAGCTATTGATCTGGATCGATCTATTCACTGGGTATGTGATCGCGAGAGTCAGTGGATCAAGAACAGCTCAGACTGTCGCTGAGAACTACGAAGAATGTGTTTTCCGCAGGTTCGGTGCAAGCGAGGCTATCATACATGATCGAGAACCCGGTTTTATGTCTGACTTCTTTAGATCGTTCGACAAGATCGTGGGACAAAAACAGCGAGCAACAATGGCATACCGCCCACAAGCAAACGGTACAACCGAAAGGATGGTGGGAACATTGACACGTGCAGTCAAGATGTATGCGGAAGATATCGATCAGCGAGATTGGGATGAATATGCGGAACGCCTCTCCTTCGCACTCAATACTGCCCAAGATCGCGTGTGAGGAGATACCTCGTTTTATTTGTTACACGGCTGGGATCCGCGATCTACGCTAGAAGCCATGGTACCTTTAGGATCGACGAGAAGGCGAGATCGTGAACCCCGTCGATGGCGATTCCGGATCCAGAAGCAGTATCAACAAGCACGTGAGCAAGTTAATGAGAGACTACGTGATGCGATCCAAGAAAGGGCAGATCGACACAATGAAACTGTTCTTCCGCATAAGATCGAAGTCGGAACTCAAATGTGGTTATACCTAGATCGAGTCTAGGAAGGATATGCGCGTAAGCTGGCACATATGTGGCACGGTCCCTTCCGTGTGTTGGAGTTAGTGGAGGAACACGCAGTACGTCTTGAGATCGCCGGTACAGAATACAGACTCTTCCCGGTGGTACATGTCTCTAAGATCAAGCCTGTACGACAATTCCCGGATCGTCCCAAGACGCGGTTGACAGTACAAGATCAAGATCGATTCGATTTTGATGAAGCACTGTTACCTGAAGATAGCTGGATACGAGATCCAGATACCGAAGAATACGAAATCGAGAAGATCGTAGACATGCGATCCGGGAGACGTACGAGGTATGGACGTACATTACGTGAATTCTTGGTACACTGGAAAGGATATGACGAACCGTCATGGGTAGATGAGGTCGATCTCAATTGTGGAGCTCTACTGTATGACTACCTGCGAGATCGAACGAATCGAAATCGATTCGAGGTCATGCAATCACATGAGGAGTCTTAGGAGACGAGATCGTGAAGTGAGCTGGTCACATCACGAAGGAACAGGTGGAGGATCTATCGGACGGCGGTAGATCAGGTGGACAGTGGTGTATATGATATATGTGAACCGACTAAGTGGTCATGTGCCGCTAAGAATCGAAGGCGACGATATCTCAAGATCGACGTGCAAAAAAGAAGAATATCACGATGAAAATGACATGGATTAAACGGAAGAGTATAGCACCGCTGTGTTGGAGGTGGACTGAGAAGGTGGTATGTTGACGAACTTGTCTTGCAGACGGGTAATACGTGTCGCGGGGTGTTCCGTAGGAGATCAACGGTATTGCAAACGCCAAGGCTCCGCGAGATCAACAGCGGACAGTGCGTCCTCGAGCGACGCAGCAGGCACATCAGGATACCAGAGCTTGGGATGACGCGGCTTGGGGAAATGCAAGAAGAAGGGGTCCAACAGGATATCCAGGTCACAACGCTTCTGACGCAAAGCTGGGATAAGATGACGAAACAAAACTGCTTCCAAGCGGCCCCGGCCCGAGATCGACGTTGGCGACGGTTCTCATGATAAGCCGACAAAGCTGCATCAGCGACACACATGTCTTCCGAGATCGGCAAGAAATGACTGGACTCCCAGAGTGCTTGGAGATGCTTCTCCTCATATTCCAGGTACTTCTCACAGAAACCAGGAGTCATAAAATTGACCATGAAGGAGAGAGGCCCTTCGTTAGACTCCAAAGACGCCCAAAGCGGAGGATCGAGAGACATCAAGGTATCCACTGCAGGCCCCGTAACAAAATCTTCGATCTCGATCTGGGAGGGTCTGGCAGCGGAAGCCTCGTCGGGAAACAGCCATTCGGACACTCCGAGCAAAAGATGGTTCAGCAGACGTACGGTCAGGTGGGAAACAGTCAAATGACTCACACGATCCGCATCCCAGGGGAAAACGTCTGTCGACCGGAAGAGGCGGCGAGTAATCAGACTGGGGATCCACTCTGATCTTGGGACTTTGAGGTGAGCTGGGATGAGGGAAGTGGCATCAGCAGCCTGACGGACATCGGGAAGCGAATTACTCTCTCCAGACCCAAGATCGCCATCATCAGGAATAGACTCAGGATCATCGACGGGATCTTCGGCGTCTGGAGACTGCTCAGGAAGATTACCGGAGGGATCTTGATCACTCCCCTCGCCACCCAAATCAATGGGGTGACCAACAGTACCCGACGGACCAAGATTATCACCAGAGTGCTTGAATCGACGGAGATCCGAGCGAGATTTAGCGAGGGCGGCCAGTATCTCAGGATCACCGACGTCATCTTCAGGGGAGCCGCCTTCTTGCTCAATCTCGGATTCTTGAGGGGGGGATCAGGCAACGCCGGCTCAGGAACTTCGGAATCAGGGCCCTCAGGAGCGGTGAGATCGTTAGCAGAACCGGGAGTCGCAAGAACGAGTTTCCGGGACTTGTGAGATCGAGTCGGAGACGACCCCGATTCAGATCGAGGACGTGTCAAACTCGCCGGAGTCGGAAGAGCAACGTCTTGATTCAGGGATCGAGCCAGAGCCCAAAATCGGTTGTAGGCATCCTTATAATGAGCGGTAAGAGCAGCGTGCTCGACCCGTAGAGCAGCAAGCTCCCGCTTCTGGCTCATGAACCGGTGGTCGACTTGGGAACTGGCAGCTTGAAGATCAGCGACCTGCTGTTCTAAGCGGGAGATGTTGGCCCTCATAGAGTCAACATGGTTCCCACGAGCACGAAGCTCAGCACGAGCCTTATTCAGACGCTCGGACGTAGAAGCTGCCTTCGCCACCGCTCGATCTCGCTCAGATTAAGCCTCATGACAGTCCGTCCGGAATTGATCCCGTTCCTCCTGAAGCCGGGCGATACGTCGATCTTGTGCGCTGATCTGGCGTTGAAGCTGGAGAGCCACCGCCTCCAGTGAAGCCTCTGACCGCTTCAGCGCTTGACACCGCTGCTGAGCCTTGGACAAGTCCTGATCTCGACCCTTCAGGTGCTGGCGGACCTCCAGCAGTGACTGATCTTGGGACTGGTCACGCTGACGAGCAGCCACCGGTTCCTGATCTTGACTAAATAGGAGGCGAGCGAGCGCAAAAGGAGGCGGGGAACCAAGATCGGGATGACTTGTTAAAGCGGCCAGCTGGGCTTGGCGATTCTGAACCTGGCACTTCAAGGTGTCGATCTCGTCCTCCCCCAGACATAAGATCGTGCTTTCGGAAGTGACTTGCGGTTTGCTATAGTCCTCCCGAAGATTAGAGACGCTGTCTAGCTTCTCTTCAAGTTCTTCGACAACAGATCTGCTCTCCACCAGCTGTGTGTTGGAATTATCCAGCGCTTCGATCAACATGTCGTACCGATCTTGGCAGAATTTGGCGAATGGCATGGCTTGAGATCGAAGGTGATCCAAGTGGCGATGTAGATCGCCCATGTGCTGAAGAGGGTCAACGTGAGCGTGTTGGAGATCCTCATGATCGTCTTGCAACTGGCGGAAGATCGATTCACGATTGATAATGTCCTCCACACCCCGAAGAGAGGCCTGAACGTCTCGGAACGCAGCTTGAACGACTTGTAGATCTACATGAGACCGGTGGACGTGCGCTGTCGGCGCTGAATGTAACCGACGGCATTCCGGACATGAAGAGCAGGGGCGAGGTGGAGAAGTAGAAGACGCGTCAGGATCGACGGCAGCAGCCGCCACCGCGAGTATGCCCAAATGGTCCAGTGGCACAGTCGATCTTGGAGCAGACGAGGGATTGGGGGCTTGATCTTGAACCAAGGAAGGATGATCGAACGGAATGGAGATGCGATGCAGCGAGCGGAAACAGTTGTGCTGCTGTCGCTAGTGCAGGGGACGGTTGTGGTGGAGCAAATAAGAAATTTTCCGACTTCGATCTTGACCCGTCAATCAAGATCGAAGGGCAATTAATCCTCGTTATGGTGATCCCCTGTATAGTGACACTCACTATAGTGACCAAGTGAATGCGTGTGCCATCATCCCCTCCAAAACCGATTGTACCCACACGGTATCGATCTCAGCAGGTAATATCGATCTTAGTTCTATTATGGGTATTAGGAAGCCAGTGCAGTATGGATAGCCACAGATGGGAAGCATAGGACATTAACCATTAATTCAGAGTTGTTTTTATCTTCTACTACACAAGTCTTCCTTCATCTACGCTATTCCGGGTAGGGATATACAAGATTGGCCCTCCCGACGTCACGCAGGATCAAGATCGACACTAAGTAGAGACCCTACGCCCAGATTGCTTGGCTGGACGTTCGTCAACCCTCAAATCTCAAGACCCCGCTATCGGAAGCGGCAAGCACGTATTGGAACTATTGGATAAAGGTCACACACGACCACAAGACCCCCCAAGCTAAGATCGACACTGTCTTGGATCAAGATCAACCCAAGACACCTAAGATCGAAGCTCGATAACTACATGGCGCAGCGAGTAGAAGTATCCCCCCTGCTGCCACCTCTCCCGCTGTCCTGTCAGACAGCAAGATCAACAACAAGCGCATATATTGAGAACACCCGAGGAGCGATCTAGTCCCACCGACGGGTACACAAGGTGAGATCAAGTAACTTCACGGAAAATCGGAGTACCCCCTCCGTTAGTCGGCAGTTCGGACGCAGTGTGCAAGAGGACTCCTGCGATCTTGCAATTTCGCAGAACCACTTCGCCACATAAGTATTTAACACCCGAAAAACGGTCGCCCAACGACAAAAATTCGAAATGCATTGCGCCATTACGTTCATTTGTACGATATGTAGGGCCCCATGGTCGCTGAATAATCTTCCCTCCTTTCACATGTTTGCACATTAAGCAAGCCGATGGAAACGGTCAACGCGTGCACGTAAATGGCGTACCGCGAAATATCTCCTAACACATGTTATCATTGCATCACGTCCGCGATGGGCCTGTGATCCACAATGTGCTACAACCAGTAGTCTTTGAACAAGTGCATGAGCATTACTTGGTATCCATAATTTGTCCATGATCCACAAACCCTTTTCAGCATATCCTGTTACCGAGTTTGGTCGCTCGTGTACATGCTGCTGCTGTATTTCCCGGATAGTTGTGAAAGTGGGCCATTCAAATTCAGTGTCATCCAGTGGTCGTAATTGCTGTGGTCGTGGTGATGGTACCTGCATTTGCTGCGGTGAGGAGGCCATCGGCTTATTCCCGCCTCGACGACGCCGTTTTCGTTGTTGGTGGTTGCCTGTAGCCACGTCACGAGTTCTTTTTCTAAGTTGCATTACCTTCAAACTCACTGCAGGATCATGGTTACCGGCCCACCTTGAGAGCATATCGGCCCATGTGTTCGATTCCCCATCGATGTATTCGATTTCATAACGATATTTCATGAGTTTCATGGACCATCTCAACAATTTTCCTCTTATGTGCTTCTTTACTTCCTTATTGTGCTTTCCGGCTAAATTTGCCCATTTCGTCGGATTGGCCAAACCGCCATCCAATCGACACTTCACTGTGATTTGTCAATGTTATCATATTTAGGTCTTTAACTACAGGAGGTCTTTTGCTTCATAATGATTTTGCCGCGTGCAGCGCAGAAGCCAGACCGCCGCAAGCTTCACGGTGTGCAGCAGCTAAAGACGGATCGCGTAAGCTTTTGCTGCCGCAGTTGAAGGCGGGTCACCGTGAGCAGCTGGGGTCAAATAGCCGCGACCTTTATCCGCACGCGTGAAGTCACACAGCCGCGTGCAGAGAAACCCACCACAAGTTTTTGCCGTGTGTAGGTGGTGTTTTTGCGAGAGTCTTACCCCTTTGCACTACGCTCGAAAGCAGCAATCGTGGGGTACGAATATTTATGAAATATCATCATCGTGATGTTGTGACGACTTGATGACTCTCGTATAATATTGTATGTGTAGAAGTATTTTACGACTCAAGATGGAAGAGGCTGTCACGCGCCAACATGCCCATCCTAACACCGTTTTCCACTGCCTCTACGGATTCTACTGCCTTGGGTGTTCGCGCAAGGAGCTCGCTCGTATTTACAAAACGACCGTGAAGACGATCGGCAACTGGATTAATTTTTACGAGCGAATGAGAACCTACCAACGCGCAGACTCAAAAGTTTATAGGTGATTCACAGCGGCCCAGCAGCAGTGGTTGTGCGATTATTACGCTGAACATCCGCTTGCTTACCTCGATGAGGCGCAAGATGCGTTCTTGCGTGATCATGCAATGGCGATATCTATTTCATCTGTCTGGCGACTAATTCATGACGCTGACCTGTACTTAAGCGGTGAGCCATGCATATCAAGAAGCTGAACGTTTATAGAGAGTTTGAGTAGATCAATTGGTGTCATAGCAGTGGTTGCCACAGCAATGGAAGCTTCTCCAGCTTCCACTGTCATGCTGTTCACTTTTCCACGCAGTTTCGGACAGATCAATTTGGAGTGTCTATACACAATGAAACCATGGTAAAGAATAAAATATACCGTTTTACAGTCTTGCGTGATTTGCTGCTTGATCGATTCAAAAACCGCGCAAGGAAATTTTGAGTAAAACGCACAATACCAGGTGTGAAAACGTATAATAGGTTTCGGTGGTCACAGTAGAGACGGAAATCTCCGGGGCGTAGTAAGAGGTAGCTCAGTTTTTCACATGCGCATATTATAGGATACACTTCCTTTTCAATTATGCTCCAGTTGCGTTGAGATCCCGTAAACGTTCCACTTAAACAGATTAGAAGCTCATGTTGTTGTTCGTGAACTTCCTTACACTGTTGCCAATGCACTACTTGTGTCACCAGGGCAAACCAACCTGCATTGCTTGCATCCGTTAACAGACATATGGTTGATCCCTCCCTCGGAAATGCAAGTGTAGCACTTAACGACAACAGCGCTTTCATCTGGTCGTACGCAATTCGTTCCAGTTCGCTCAGGTCCACTGCAATACCTGAGGCAACCCGCTTTGTACGTCTAGATGCCTGTGAGAACGCGACATCAAATGCTTCTTGTAGCGGTTGAGCCACACGTGCATAATCCAGCAACGAGTCTCTCATCCAATTTGTGGCGCAGAGGAATTGTTGTAGTTCCCCTGCCGTCTTTGGATATGGTACGTTCTGGAGTGCTTAAATCCTTGCAGGGTCGTGATGTACTCCAGTCCAATTTATCAACTTTCCACACCACCCCACTTCGTGCTCGTACAGGCTAGACTTCTTTGGACTGATCTTAAAACCGAAAAAATCTAGCAGTTTGAACATGCGTTCAAGTTTCACCAAATAAGTATTCACATCATTAGCAAATAGTAGTAAGTCGTCGATCCAGACGAGTAGGTGCTTGTGCATCAGCTCCTCTAAGCATTTCTGGATCGTCGATTGAAAGAATAGAGCAGCATCTGTGCAGCCTTGGGGAACTCGACGAGGTGTGTACACTTTCCGATGTGTCATGTAGGATAACCACTCTTGGCATTCCTCGCCTAATGCAATCTGCCAGTAGCCCTTGATGAAACCGAAAAGATCAAAACCTTGCGCTCCTTTAACTTCTTCTAAGTCTACCTGCAAATCAGGCATCACGCCCACTATCGCTTCAATGTCAATATTTACAGGTTTGTAGTCCACTGTCCGTCTGTAGCCACCACCACTTTTCCGGACAGGTAGTACGGGACACGCCCATCTACTTTCGGTATTCTCGCAAACCCATCCCAAACGAACCAACTCGTTGTTGAAATCGTCCAGAAATTTTCGCACTTCCGGTGGGTATCGTCGTGCTTTGCAGCGGTGCGGTTTGCTCCATGTTTCAGACGTATTCTCATCGGTGGTACTCTTGCTGGTGAGTCATCACCCAGCTGTAACCTCCAGATGTCGAAGCGGGTGATGATCCGGCGGAGGTTTGGCACTAGATTCTCTGGGTCCCCGAGTAAGAGCGGTATCCATCAATTTATTTAGTGCCTCCTTAAGTTCAAAACTTAAATTCACGCTACAACCAATCTGCGGCTCATCCGCATCATCAAAAACATTTCTTTTTTCCGTTTGTATGGCGTTGGCAACAAACAAATCAAGCTGTCTCTGCACATATATTCTTAACATCGTCAACACGTCATTACCAAGTAGGAGTTCATCCGCATCACCAGGAATGATTAGACACTCAACCGGCTTAGCGATACGAACACTCCCTGCCATGGTCCGTAGTCTTAGATGTAAGCTCACAACAGTTTTTACTTCGATAGGCTTTCCATCGGCTCCCTTACAAACGAGCGGTTCCTCCAATCTCGTTACCTCCACCTCAGGACAAGCCCTTACCAATTTCTTTTAGACGATCATGCTCAAGCCAGACCTGTCTGCACCACTATCGGCACAGAAATTCACTGAAAAAGTGTCTTCCAATACAATTGAGCGGGTATGTGTTGGCAGGCAATCAGAAATTCGTCGAAGAATAGCGGTGCCTCCCTCCTGGGGGCAGGTCACCTTTTTGGGCGGTAAGTCGGTCGTGGTCTTCCTTAGTTGCCGTTGGGCAACCGCTAAGATGGTAGGCACCACCACAGTGGAAACACCCTGCTTGAGGTGCACCTTATTGATTTGTCTGTTCCTTACTATCATCAGGCTTCTCAACTTTTCAACTTCTTTGGTCGCGTATCGGGTTGATGTGGTTGTTTGTTAGCCTGTCGTTTTTTATTCTGAAATGGTCGTGGTTGATCACGTGGCTTCGATTTCTGAGCTGGCCCTTTGCTCCGTTTGAGAGCTCTATCTTCAATTACTTGTTCGAGAGCCTGCTGATTGATTAGCTTCGACAACTTCAACACACTTGTCCGTGAATCAGGGGAGCGATACCCGATCTCGTTTTTTACTTTCTCTTTCAGTAACTCGGGCAATGAGTTGATCAACAACTTACATTTCTTCTTAATTCCTTTCTCACCCTCAAAGAAACTCGTAAATCCATACTTTTTGATTAGCAAGTTGCAAGACTTGAAGTAGTCCGTCACTCGTGACTGTTGGAAATCCAAGATTCCGCCACCGACTTCGGGCGACGATGTCGTGGCACCAGCCGACTTCGGATGGAGAAGCTGCTGTGAATCAGGGGACAAGGAGCGCTCTAGTGGGACGGCCGATTCAAGCACCAGCTTGAACGAAGGGCTGAGTTGCACGGCGACCACGAGGATGAGCTTGCATGGATATTTTGTGTATGGTGTCATCACGGGAGACGACGGACGACTTCGCGTGGCACCAGCGCCTGCATAGGAACAAGGCTCGTAGGTCAGTCGTAAGAAGAGACAACTTCGAGCGTGCTAACTTTCAATTCACTTTCAGAATTACCGTTCAACACCCAAACCAACTCTTCGTCTTCTCCTCGGCCTGCAAACCTCTGTTGCATCCTCTGAAAGTGCTATAGTGACTGAATGTCAGTGTTGCTCATGTCCATCTTCAATTCCTTTAGAAACAAATCATTCACCGGTGGTAACACATGATTCTGGTAACTATCTGTAATAGCGTGAATCTGCTCTTGCAGAAATTCATCGGTCAGGTCGTTCGCAGAAATTCCCCAACTCGCCTCACATAACGTGGTCAGCAGGTCATCATCGAACGAATTCTTAACCCCCTGAACGCGAGAGCCTGTATTAGACACGATATGACAAAAAGCTTTTCTTGTATGAGACACGTTAAGAAGTTAATCTTATTTTCAATATATACCATACAAATTTGAAGTCGAATAGGGATCGGGGTGCTGGATAGACCCACCTATCCCTCGTGCATTAGAAAGTACATCTGAATTTTATTAAATATAAAAATATACAGAATTACTTTTATGTGAACCACACACTATAAATTTTACAGGGTAACGCACCAACGCCACTCATTTTCCCACCATTTCAGAATTCGCCGGCTTTCAAGAACAATGGGAGGGTTTACTGCACGATGGGCGGAGCTGACCAAAGAAGGATGGAAATCAAAGAGACCGACGGGTCTCTCCAACGACCACACGTAACTGCGCCTAGGTAAGACTACTAAGGACGTGCGTGGCGTCGACTTTTTTGTTGGAGCGGAGGAGTTGATGCGTTATCTGGATAAACTTGACCTGGGTAAGTGTTTCCTTGGGCGGAAGCCATATCACGGCTATCTAATACGCGCAAATGTTCTAGAGATGGTGAGAAAGTCTACTACTACGAAGGGAAATCCTGCGAAAGCGGCCAGGACCCCAATGAACACAGTGGATGACCCGAACGGTGCGAGTCAGTTCAACCTTGTATTATACAAGTTAACATCGAATCTAATCTTGTATGTAGTAGATTCTACTGCAGCTACGGATACGGCGACCACCGAAGCTGCTTCGAATGAACCCAGCGTGGAAGTTGCGATCGCACGCAATAGTGGTGACACTGTTACTCCGACCAATGTAGCGGACGACCCGAGCAATACGAGTGAGTACAACCTTGTATTATACAATCTAACACGAATTCTAATCTTGTATGCACTAGTTTCTATTGCAGCTACTCCCCTACACCGCAATCTGGCGAATGAATTTGATGAAGCTGGAGATGGTGAATGCCACCGCTCGCCTCAGCGTTATGCAACAATTACCGAACATTCTTCAGGTTGGTCAATTTTGTATATTCAAGTTATGAATTCATGTCTAACCTGTATATCCAACCTTACAGCTGAAATCAACATTGTAATAGAGACGGACAACCCAGACGATTTTGATGCACTAGAGTCTGAAGCTGAGAGTGACGACGGTGCTTCGGATAGTACCAGTAGCTTGCTTGGAGATGTATATACTCCTGACGAGGATGTCTGTGTGGAGGAAGTGGAAGAAAATCTCGAAGAACCCATGTTCGATGAGGCATTGCTTGATAGCATGGGCGGAATTGCCAACGTTGCCAGCGGTACCATTCATGGAGATATCCTGAAGAATATGGGAGTTAGCGGATGGTCTAAACCTGTTTCATACAGCCCATTTCCTTATCTCGATGAGCCCTACGAGCGCCGTCCTATTGAGTCACTCCGGAAAGATTACCCACAACTTTTCAGTGGCCCATTCGGCCCTACCTCTCGTGCGCTAGAAGCAGCGACAACCCCATCTGGAGCGTTGTTTTACTTTGTGCGGCCTCAACTATGGGAATATATTGCGGAAGCAAGTAATGACTACTTCGAAGAGAAGCTGGACGAACGAGTGGAAGGGCAGTACTCGAAGCAAGTTTTGCGCGAACAGAAGAAACCTGGCTTCACAAGAAGCACTCGTGAGGTGATTCGGGCTAGGATTTTGCAAACCCCTGCCATTACGGCGCGGGAACTATGCAATTTTGTAGGGCTGTTGATTGCTCGAACGATTTCTCCCAACAAGGAAAAACTTGAGCATCATTGGAAGACTACGAATGATGAAGCTATCGCACGTGGATTATTCGGCTTCTTCATGAAGCGTGAATGGTTCATGCATATATCCCGGAATTTGCACTTCAGTAGTAACTCGGATCAGCGAGCTAAATCTGACCGTGCTTGGAAGCTACGGCCAGTGATTGATTCCCTGCAATCTACGTTTCAATCCGGCTACAAACCACCTCCCGTCATGTCGTTTGACGAGGCAAAGCTACCGTCGCGCTCTTCGTTTAACCGAATGCGCGTTTATATGAAGGATAAACCCCACAAGTGGGGAACAAAGTTATTTATGCTCTGCTGTTCTCAGTCGGCTTATTGCATGAGGTGGGTATCGAGTGTGCTTCCGAGCACACTCATTTTTTTTATTGCTAAGTATTCTTAACGTGTCTGAAACATGTTATTAACTTTGCTACCCTGTATATACAGATTTGAGGTGTATTGTGGCAAACGGCAAATGGACGGTGCTGCCGAGGCTTCAGACACTAAGTGTGGGCCTGCAGCTGTCATTCGAAACTTGCGTGAGGTGTTTGGTACTGCTGGGTCGCGTGACAAGCGGCTAATCGTAACAGATCGATTTTATACGTCACCAACTCTCGCCATGCAACTACTTACCCTGGGTTTCTATAGTATTGGCACCGTGATGACAAACCGGCGAGGCTTTTGCAAGGACATTATCGAGAAAAGAAAGAAGCGGCCAGTTGATATAGAGAGGGGGACCTTCACGGTTGCCGATAACAAGCTCATTTCAATCATCAGAGCTGTCTGTTGGTGGGACAACAGGTCTGTTCATCTTCTCGCAGCCGGCGGAAGTGTTGAGCAGGACCGAGTTGTGCGTCGAGAGAAAAATGGAGAGCAGGTCGAAGTAGCATGTCCACGAGTCTTGAAGGACTACCAGACATTCATGGGCGGAGTTGATGTGCATGATCAACTCCGACTCCAAAGGTGAGACTGCTAAATTGTATGTACATGATATACAGACCGAATTAACCTGTATGTTCACGTTGATTACAGATATTCGCTACAGCTAGCTCTCAAGTACAAGAAGTATTACAAGTCGTTGTTCTTGGGATTCCTGGATCTAGCTATCATCAATGCGTTTATTGTATACAACGCGCGCCGAGAAGCTGATGGACACACAAAGCTGACGCACGTCAAGTTTCTCAAACAGTTACACCTTGAATTTATTCAATTGCAGGAGAGAGATTGGGATACTTTGCAGAGAATGCAGGCTACACCTACGAAAAGCCGAGATACTCCCAGGCAGAGTCCTCATGTTCCTGTCCAAGTTGATGAGTGGCGAGAGGGTAAACAGGGCAGGAAGAGGAGACAACGTGCGTGTAAAGTGCTCCGTGTTGAAGGAGTCAAGTGAGGCAAAAGGAGGTGAAACCACGTTCTACTGTAGCACGTGCAAGCTGCACAGCAACTCAAAGAAGGCCACAGTGACTCGCGTTTATCTGTGCAACAAGGTAAAACACACCAGTAATGGAGAGTCAGTTTCTTGTTTTGAAATCTGGCACCGACACTGGCGCAATGCTTCAATGCTGCCACCTTCACAGCGGAAAAAGAAGATTCGAGCGCGAACGACCGAGCTTTCAGTAGATGAAGAGACAAAGTTGGGGAGTGACAGTGATAGCGGGGATGGTGTGGATAACCAGTCAAAGCGACGACGCCGCGACGAGTAAGCAGCTGGCAGATGCAGGGAAATAGCTTAGTTTGAGTATGGAATTTAGCGCTGTTGTGGTTCTCTATATTTCGAGAAAAAAATGCATTTTTCTATCACACTTCTGCTTTGTTTTTGATCGACTTCATACAGGTTAGATCGTTACCTTGTATATGACTAGTATATCTATCATGCCCGATACAAGATTAAATCTCTTCACAATCCTAGGTGTTGGGCTACTGCGAGGCAGGGATCGGGAAAAAATAATTTCTGGGGCAATAATACGTACAATATTGGGATCAATATTTATTATTGACTCAAGCTGCTTAAAGTCAATACAAAAATTGGGCAATAATTCCCAATATAATACCTTAACAGACAAAATAATTCGTTCATAAAAAACAAAGTGAGACGTTGATGTCCACCAGCGCAAACCATTCTCAATCGTCCTGTAACTTCGATTCAAGCTCTTTTCCAAGCTCATTCTGCTATTTGCTAGCTCCAAGAACCCACTACCAGCAACAACATTCGCTCCTGTAACTCCACGATGCCTACGAGCGCCGACATCTGTGCCTTCTTCTTTGAAGAGGGAGCCGAATATCGCTACACCTGCAAGATCTGCCAGGGAAGTCGCAAGCAGGCCCCCGCCACGGGCTACTCGAATCTACTCTCGCACTTTGGCACCAAGCACCCCGACTACTTGACTGAGATGGCTGCATCCCGCCTCGCGGAGGACGGCACAATGGAGTCGTTTGGCTTCGTTTCGGAGGCTGTGGACCACTTGTACCGCTGGCTACGCTGGATTGTTGTCCGCAACCTTCCTCTCTGTGAGGTTGACGAGCCGCTCACTCGCGAGATGTCGCGTCTGCGGCCAACGAGCTCGAAAACTTTGAAGACGAAGATGCATTTGGTCGCAGCCAAAATCGGCCTGATGCTCGAGCAAGAAATGGGCGACTCGTTTGGCGTCATTTTCGACGGGTGGACACACGGCTCTACGCATTATGTCGCTTTGTTTTGCGTCTATATGCACGGTGGAGCCTTTCGTCAGCGACTGCTATCGATTTCTCCGGTCGTTGATGGGTCCCAGACAGCGGACGTGCACATTGAACACTTCAAGCGCGTGTTGGACCTCTACAACAAGACGCTCAACATGGTTTTGCTCATTGTTGGGGACAACTGTGCGACCAATCGCGCAATTGCCAACAAACTGGCGCTTCCCTTGGTCGGGTGCGCCAGCCACCGCCTCAACCTGGCTGTGCAAGTTTTTTTGCAGCAGTATGAGGCGGAGCTGGACCAGGTGAATGCACTTATGGTGCAGCTGCGGCATCCAAACAACAGCGCTGAGCTTGCAAAGTTCACGGACCTTCGTCCGATCAAGAGAAATGCAACTCGCTGGTCGTCCAGTTGCGAGATGGTCTCTCGCTACCTCAAGATTCGTGGCGAGATTCGGAAGGTTGAAGCCGTGAAAGACCTCCTTCCTTCCGCTTCTGTAAACCGGAAACTCATGGCGCTCAAGGAGGACCTGGGAGTGTTCAACAGCGTCTGCAAGAAACTGCAGGATGAAGAGACTAAAATGGCTGACACCCGCCTACTTTTCAACTCGCTCCTGGAGAAGTACCCAAATTTGGGTACCCATCTTGCCCCGAACGCCAAAATTGTGCACTCACCCACTTTTGAGACTGCGGCAGTCAAGGTGGCTAATGGTATCCCACTCACGGTTGCCGAAGCAAAGGCAGTTGCTAAATTTGCAACGGATCGACCGCTTGTCGCTGGCGACAAACGCAAGAGGGACCGCGCTCCAGACTTTGCCACGACGGTTCTGCAGGAAGGCTCAGCAGCGCGCAGGACTGGGCGGTCGTCGGTGGTCTACGGTGCACTGCTAACTAGGATCCCGCCGACAAGTAACGCGTGCGAGCGTCTGTTCTCACAGACCAAGCTGATTCTGACCCCTCAGAGAGGACGGCTGGACGATGCCAATTTTGAGGTGCTAACCTTTCTACGTGCTAACATTGGGATGTGGAATGCAAGCACTCTTGTCGACACTTCAAGCGACGGAGAGGGTGCAAGCGACTGAGAAGTGGTTGCTTCGGAGGTAGTAGATCGTGTGGCAATACATTGATTGTATTGCGAAGTTATTATTATTTTTTGTTGCAGTAGTGCAGTCGCTATTACGGCTGTGGTCGAACGTCCGTAAAATAAAACATTCTATTTTCCGATCCCTGCTGCGAGGCTATCCATATACAGGGTATATAATTGTGCTAGCTTTATTATGGTAACCCTTCCCGCAAGATACAAGTTAACTCAGGTAGGGTTTAGGGAGATGGGTGCGCTGGAAAACGCTCGCGTTCAAGGGGTTAATACTTGTCAGAACAGCATTAAATCTTCTTTCCCATCATTCCATCGCTCTTTCGTTGCTTCCTCGTACTCCTTGCGAAGTTTCAACCATTCGATCAGAGCGTCTCGGGATGTGGAAATCACCTTCGGCGCTGCAACGATTGCAAAGATCGGTTGCGGTACTCGAGTAACCTTAGATGAGCTAAGTGAAGTCGTTGATGGCGCTCTCGGTTCCCAGAGCTTCCTTGCTGCCTTGAGTCTGTACGTGCTCGTCATCGTTCATCTTGCTGTTCTTGTTTTCCAGTTTGTTCTTGTCGCGAGACACCGCAACTAAAGAATTCTTTGTAGTGGGTCAAGAGACTAAACACACTGCGAGGGAAGCTGGCGCTTCCTAGTAACCCGAATTCTATTATGAGTCCTTGTAGGTAGATTCTGTTCTGCTCATTCACTATCTGGCCTGCCTGTCGGCCTATTGTCGTTTCCTAACTCCTACCAGCCTGGCATCGGATCTCCTGCGATGCCCATGAGTGGGTAGAGACTTTTCAACAAGTAACCCCCACTACACAGTGACAACAATGGCTCCATTGATGGAGATATATCTCATCGTGCTGAATGGTTTGGGGTCAACTACGTCGCACCGCCACCCGCTCGTGGTCTACTTCGACTCATGGCCGAGGCAGCCTTTATGGACACCATTAACGTCATTCTGGTAGTGGATGGTGTCGTCGCTATCGCGCTCGGTATGGCCGTAGGTGGCAACCCCAGTACGGACTGGATGGAAGGTACCTGTGTGCTGATCGCCGTCTTGGCTATCGCACTTGTCACCGCAGTAGGCGACTTTCAAAAGGAACGACAGTTCCGAGCTCACAATGCGGTAAACGAGAACGAGCTCGTGCGTGTTGTGCGCTGTAGTGCATGTGAAGACAAGGACGATAACGACTCTCAGGTTCGCAAGTGGTCGCTCGTTGTGGGCGATATCGTGCAGCTCGAGCCTGGCGATGTCGTGCCTGCAGATGGTCTCGCATTCAACACCCGTGAACTGAAAGTGGACGAAAGCACACTAACAGGTGAACCAGAGCTGATCCGTAAGGGAGACGCATTGTCAATACCGACCGACGAGGAGATGTTGCCGATCAAGCTTTATTCTGGAACGCGAGTGATGGAGGGATTCGCTAAGATGATAGTGTTGTGTGTGGGTGAGCACTCGCAGTACGGCCAGATCACGGCGCTAATTAACGGTAATGGCATCGAACAAGAAGAAAACGATCAGCTGGTTGATGCGAAGAAGGCAAACAGCTCGCTTCAAGACGGAAGCTACTTATCTCTGGATGTTGCGGAGATTTCTACAAAGACAAAAGAACCACCGAAGACCAAGAAGGAAAAGAAGAAAGCGATACGTCCCGAACGCACTCCACTGGCTCAGAAGATCGAGGCGTTAAACTTGTGGCTCGGCAAAATGGGCGTCGTGGTTGCTACTCTCATCTTTGTAGTGCTTTGCACGCGCTTCAGCATCGAAACTTTCGTACAAGAGCCTCGTCAGTCCTGGGACGCAGCCTACCTCCGTGACTACTTGTCTTACTTCATTCTGGGCACTAACATCCTCGTGGTTGCCATCCCTGAAGGACTTCCGTTGGCCGTGGCTATTGCTTTAGCCCTCGCAGTACGTCGCATGCTGCGTGGACGTAGTCTTGTGAGCCATTTAGCAGCTTGCGAGACCGTCGGTAACGCCACAACATTGTGTGCTGACAAGACTGGAACCCTCACGGCAAACCAAATGAGTGTGGCACGCCTTTGGTTAGCACCTGACAGAGATAGCGACTTCGTGAGTCTTGTCGACTATGTACATGGCGTTGCTCGAGTTGACTTCGACTCGGTGGATGCAGCGAAGAATGCGATGAGCGATGTCATGATCCGCACATTTTGCGAAGGTATTGCGATTAACTCAACTGCGGAATTACTTCCTCCTGAGAGTGCAGACACTCCACGAAAGGCACTCGGGAGTCAGACGGAGGATGCTCTCTTGGTATTTGCAGCAGCTTGCAACGATGGCAAATTCGACTACGCGGAGCTGCGAGAAAATGCGAATATTCGACGCGTACTGCCCTTCAGTAGTGATCGGAAGCGCATGTCGGCCGTAGTTCCGCGTCCTGGAGATGGCAATGAATGGCGTACCTACACAAAGGGTGCACCTGAACTGGTACTTGCACGCTGCACCGAGCTGCAGACACGGTCAGGTGGCACAATTCCGCTGACTAACGACTGACTGCATTGGCTCCAAAAGAACGTACTTGCAGCGTATGCAAAGCATGGATACCGCACGCTTTGCCTGGCATATCGTAACAGCACAGCAAGTGGCGATGTCGTGGATACCGCTTCACCCGAGTTTTTGGAACAGCAACTTGTTTGTCTAGCTCTTGTTGCTATCGCAGACCCTTTGCGACCGGAAACGCGTGAGGCTGTAGCATCTTGCCAAAGAGCAGGGATCGTGGTTCGAATGGTAACTGGTGATAGCGCATTAACTGCACGCTCAATCGCGCTTGAATGTGCATTTTGTCGGGGTTGGAGGAAGATATATACACTGTCATCGAAGGACCTGACTTCCGATCGCTTGTGCTGGATGCGCATGGACAACTGCAGCAGGAGATTTTCAACCAAGTGTGGCCTTCACTGCGTGTACTGGCGCGTAGTTCACCGCAGGACAAACACACGCTTGTAACTGGACTACGGGCTTCAAAGATGTTGCCTCAGCAGCTTGTGGCTGTGACGGGAGACGGAACGAATGATGCACCAGCGCTTCGAGCTGCACACGTGGGTTTTGCCATGGGAAAGAGCGGCACATCTGTGGCGAAGGAAGCTGCGGATATCGTGCTCATGGACAACGATCTAGCTGGTGTGGTGAATGCTGTGGTCTCTGGACGTGGTGTTTTCGATGGTATTTCGCAGTTTTTGCAGTTCCAGATCACAGTCATTGCTGTAGCATTAGGTGTGGCGTGTGTTGGTGCCGTAACCATACGTCAATCTCCTATTGCAGCCGTTCAAATCCTGTGGGTGAACCTCTTCATGGACGTGTTCGCATCGCTGGTGCTCACGACGGATGAACCTAAGGAATCGGAGCTGCTCGCTCGACAGCCCTATGCGCGCAACAAGCCTTTGGTTACGCCGCGGATGGCCAAGCACATTGCCGGTCAGACAATTCTACAGCTCACGCTGCTACTCCTGCTCACTTTTCTAGGCGACAAATGGTTCAACGTGCCATCAGGCCGAGCATCCGTGACCAACGACGACGATTCCGAGTCCACCCAGCACTTGACCATTGTCTTCAACACCTTCGTGTGGCTACAACTCTTTAATCAGCTCAACTGCCGTCAGGGCGTCACCGACACACCAATGCTTCGATTCAAAGAGCTGTGCAAAAACAAACTGAGCATTGCCGCATTAATTGTTCAATGTGGACTGCAAGTGGTCATCGTGCAACTCGGCGGAGAACTTTTCCACTGCGCCCCGCTCAGTGCTGCTCAATGGGGAGCCTGCATTGGTATGGGAGCACTCGCACTGCCCCTGGGATGGGCGCTGCGTTCATTATCCATCGAGGATCCCGCAACCAGGCTCCTGCTCCGGCTTGGCAAGCAACATGATCCTTAGTAATCGCAATACAAACCTTGTTCACAAACACACCTCTTGGCATCTCGAGAACAATTCTGCAATGTTGACTGACGTCACTCGGAACCGTAGCAAGTTGAAGTGTAGTTTCACCCAAGCAGACAGCGGGAACAAACGTGAGGCTGGGATGGTCTCAATTGAAGACCTCTTCATGTCTGCTTCGAATGAAAGCGACTCAAATCCCTTTGGTTTCCTGAAAGCCGACACATTGCTGTCGAATTCATCTGCCTTTGTCATCTTGGCACGATGGCTCGTCACGGCTCCGAATTGGAAACATGTGCTTCAGAAATTGAAGTTGCACACGAACACCGGCAAAGCTGAACTTTGTGCTCGTTCATCAAAATGATTCGCGTCAGCGTTGGTGCCCGGCGCATTCCGTCTCGCCAAGAAGATCTGCCGCCGGAACGTCGTGGACCATTGATGCACTGTTTAACACAACCTGGTGCTGAGTATTCATCCATTATCAGCACGGCATCACCTCGCGGCGCAAGGTTCGACCGACGATCAAGTATCGCGCCTCGTCTCTTGACGACCACGTCGAGCAACTTCAAGAGCGACAGTCTTGCCGTATCAAACACTGCAATCGTCCAGAGTCGTAACTCTGCAGTATTTCCTACAGACAATAGTAAAGCAGATAGAGTGGATAGAGTTGCCCTATACGTTAAAGTCGGCAAGTACGTGTCCAATTTGCGAGCTTTTCTGTTAAATACAGTACGCGTCCCGTTTCTGCTTGGTTCCGGCATTCGCGCAACATCAAGTCACCGATCGGCTTCAACTTGTGGCATGAGCCTCCCGATCTTGACACAAAACAGCCAGATCGGGGACGCGACGGTCGTCTAACAGTACGTCCCAGCGCGTGGCAGCCACACGTAGCTCTCGGCGGTCTCATTTCCCAATTCGCCGCCTCCTGCGCAAGTGCCTCCGTCTCCAGATGTTCGCTCGTGCCACTTCCATCACCGCTTCGACGCTGCGTCGCGCCTACTCGACGGGCCACCAGAAGGTGGCGGTCCTGGGTGCAGCCGGTGGCATTGGCCAGCCCATGTCGCTCCTGCTCAAGGACTGCGACCACATCAAGCACCTGAGCCTCTTCGATGTGGTCAACACGCCTGGTGTGGCCGCCGACATTGGCCACATCAACACGCACGCCAAGGTGACGGGCCACGTGGGCATGGAGCAGGCTGGCGAGGCCCTCGAGGGCGCTGACGTCGTGGTCATTCCGGCCGGCGTGCCGCGCAAGCCTGGCATGACCCGTGACGACCTGTTCAACACGAACGCCGGCATCGTGCAGTCCCTGGCTCAGGCTGCTGCTGAGCACTGCCCTAAGGCCATGATGCTCATCATTGCCAACCCCGTCAACTCGACGGTGCCTATTGTGGCCGAGACCTTCAAGAAGGCCGGTGTGTACGACCCCAAGCGCCTCTTCGGCGTCACGACGCTGGATGTGGTCCGTGCTGCTACCTTTGTGGCGGAGAACCAGAAGTGGAACCCTCGTGAGACGAACGTTAAGGTCATTGGCGGTCACGCTGGCACCACGATCCTGCCGCTGCTGTCACAGCTCGAGAACACTAAGTTCTCGGACGAGGACATTGCGAAGCTCACTCACCGTATTCAGTTCGGCGGTGACGAGGTCGTGCAGGCCAAGAACGGCACGGGATCGGCCACGCTCTCCATGGCGTACGCTGGTGCTCGCTTCACGTCGCGTCTTCTGGACGCCATGAACGGCGAGAAGGACGTTGTCGAGTGCTCGTACACGCAGAACGACGTGACCAAGCTGCCCTTCTTCTCGACGCCCGTGACGCTCGGCCCCAACGGTGTCGAGAAGGTCCACCACTTCGGCGAGCTGTCGGCTGTGGAGCAGGCTAACTTCGACGAGATGATCGTGGCGCTCGAGGCCCAGATCAAGAAGGGTGTGGACTTTGCCAAGAACAACTAAGTTGATGGCCGAGTGCTGCTGGTCGCGACTCGAACGCAGTGAGCTGACCACGTAGGCAACGGCTGTGCTCTGGTGCAGCCATTAATATCGAATACAGATTTGTTTCAGGCAACCTCAAGTGGAGTTGTATCAGAGGATCCAGGAATTCAAAGTGCTGCCACGTCAGACACTTCACAGCCGCACGTTGATGCGCGACTAGCACAAGCTCGCCATCATCTCATTGGTCGAATCAAGCAAAGCTTGTGCCACAATCTCAGTGCCATCTTGTGTAAACTCGTACTGTAGGTGTTGAAGTTGCTGCAACACAAAGAAAGTGAACTGATGCAGCAAAGCACACGACGAAAAGATCAAGCCTTGACTCAAGGCAATACCAGCACATCAGACTTTTCAAGAAATCCGTCAGACTTTCTAAATCGTATCTCTTAAGTAATAGCTCGCGCAAAACGCAATTCATATGAGTGCTATGTCCCATCCAGACAGTATACCTCACTATCTTAGACGCCAATTAGACAGAAGACCACACTGTCGTGACGAAGACACTCAAGGTCCAAGCTCGCTAGGGATTGAATATGAAGAGTTTGCCAAAGTCTGTCGTTTTAATTCATACGTCATCTTCACTCCTGTGCTATTTTTTTTCTTGTACGGAGTATCGTTACAGAACAAAACTTCAAACACACACAGGGTATATGGGTGCAGCAGTAGTGTAACATTCAACAGCCCCATATCTGCATCATTTCCGACACCAGCACTTTCCAAGTTTTCCACCATCTACACAGTGTGTGTCCTGACAACTGGAATCCATGCACTCCAGCGCGAGCTTATTTCCTACCCCAAGTAGGACTCCTCGCTTCTCAAAACGCCACATTCGATGGCACTCCATCGAAAACCTTCGCTATTACGCAGAGCGTGAACTGCCACTGCTCGTTGAGATTTCATCGACATCCAACTAAGAGAACTTCGTAGTGTACCACTGCACTTTGTCCAGCGTGACATCCAAGAACACATGGACCGTGTCGTATCGATACTCCGAGTTCGTCGACTTCCGGAAAAAACTCGAAGACGAGTGGACGTGCCATGATCCCAACTGTACCGGGTCATGCCAAGCAATACGTGATATTATGTCGGCCTATTTCCCCAAGAAACGCCTTGCAATTAGCTCTTCAAGCCAAGGAACAATCGCAAGTCGCAAGAGCAAATTTGAGCGCGTGCTGATTCATCTACTTCGCACTGTCCTTCTACCAGGCAGCGCGATGAAGTGCATGCATGCACGCCAGGATTTACCGAACAACGTGTTTGAGTTCCTTGGTGTGAAGGATCCTACCGACAAGCGTTCTCTTCTGCAGATTTTTGTTGACAATTATCAACTTACATCTGCCAAAAGAGAGAACCAAGTTGATGTGGGAAACCACAGCCCAGAGGCACTTGACTTTGCACCGAAAACGACGGAGTGTATGATTTGCCTCGCCAATGTGGGGATAAGACGGGAAGACAGTGAAGGCAACTCGAAATCGACTGACGACAATACCACTCAGGCTATTCTTCCGTGCAAACACTCGTTTCACCGCAAATGCATTTTCCAGTGGCTACTGTTTGAGGTGCACTGCCCGATGTGCCGCACCGGAATATGTTCCAATGGGTATTTTACAAACAACTGTCGTCCAAATCGACACATCCAGTGGTGGCTAAGCGACTTCGAGGAACAATTCTTACCTTCGACCTCAGACAAGGATGAAAAATCGAGTAAGGTGTCTTCGTGGCATAACTTGGTAAGTCCACATCATTGTTGATTAACACAAATTTCTGTCCTCATAAATTCAAACTCGGAATTGCCCCATACCCGCTACGCAACACGATTATCTTGATACCTGATCATGCTATTGCTGGGGCGATGAAGATGAAAACTCTTTGACTGTGTTCGTTATTGTGGATGTACCTGCAGTTACATTGCATGTACCCGGTATAAAAATCCAATACGAACGAAGTTCCAAGTGAAAGCCTTCATTCACTCTGCCCACACCAACGGAGATCTTCATTTGGTGAGCTCACTTTTAAAATTCCCATCAGCCCGTATCGTGCCATCCAAGAAAACCATGAACATCGCAACGTTGGATTATACTTCGCTGTCTGCGGATTTGCATGCTCTTCCGAATTGTATCCCAAGCGACCCAAAGCGCAGCATTCGGTACTCGCTTGCTAGTCTCCGCTCGCATAGACAACCAGATCTGCCACTGCTCGTTGATGTCTCGTCGACCATGCAAGCGAATTTTGTCGTTTACAACTGTATTTTGACGAGTATGACAAGCAAGAAAACATGGACCGTGTCTTATCGATACTCCGAGTTCGACACTTTTTGCACGAAGATAGAAGAAGAGTGGACATGTCATGAATCCAACTGCTCCGGATCCTGCCAAGCTCTTCGTGACGTAATTTCGGCTTATTTTCCCAAGAAACGCCTCTCGATCATGTCGTCGAATCAGGGCGCGATCACCAGTCGCAAAAGGAAGTTCGAGCTGGTGGTAATTCATCTGCTTCGAAGCGTGCTATTGCCCGGTAGTGCAATGAAGTGCATTCACGCGCGACAGAATCTTCCGGACCACGTGTTTGAATTCCTGGGTGTGAAGGATGCAGATGATCGACGCTCAGTCCTGCAGATTTTTGTCGACGACTACCAAACTGACGCCACTGGGAGAAAGAACCAGAGTAGTGCCAACCCCACGTTGAACGCTGTGCATTGCACGGTTTGTCTGAACAACCTGGAGTTCGATTCGGATGGCACTGAAACGGACAACAGTGACGATGAAGACACCTCGAAAACCAAGTCTGACAGCAGCGAAAGCGACAAATCTCATGTCGTACTACCATGCAAGCACTCGTTCCATCGCAAGTGCATTTTCGAGTGGCTCTTGTTCGAGTTTCACTGTCCAGTATGCCGCATTAGTGTACTTTCAAACGCGGTTACCAGTTATTGTCGCTCAAGTCATCGCTATCTTCAGTGGTGGCTCAGTGAATCTGAAAAATAACTCCGGACAAACATCGACTACACGTCAATGCATTTCAATTGTCTACACCTTTCAAAATTAATCACTTCAACTTGCCTTTTTGTGGTGCACACTTATTAATGTGTTTCACTCAAATCGAGCATAAACAAGTCTGTTTATCGACTGGAGCTCCTCGATCGATTGTGTCATTCGAGCTCCATTATCATGTCCTCAGCTGTAGACCCCGCAGTGCAGCAGCTTCTGAGCAAGCATGAATTCCTGGAGATTATAGAGACGGGCGAAGGTGACAGCAAACGTGTGCGTGTCAAATGCCAACTGACGCAGCACGAAATGCTGGCGCGTGTGGACGTCATCGAGCAGCACCTCAAGTCCAAGAAATTCATCAAAGCCCGCGACTGGTACTGTCACGACTACTCGCAATACGAGCCGTACATTGTGCCGCACCGTAAATTGCCCAAGAATTTGTATTGCAATGTGACGGGGACCATCTTGAACCGCATCCCGTCAGAAGTGGAGAAACACGTTCAGGGAAAACGCTACAAACGCATGAAGCAGCACGTGAAGATCAAAGTGACCAAGAGTGAGGACGACAATGACGAAATGCAGGGCAATGGAGAATTTAATGCTGATGCATTTGAGTTCGAGAACAGTCAGGTCATTTACTCGGACGATGAGGAGGAAGAGGACGAAGAGCTGGAAGGAACCCAGCCCAAAAAGAGCAAAAAGGAGGAAGAAGAGGACGACATGGCCGACTTGTACCCTTCTGAGGAATCAGACGACGAGACCAAGGACGATGATGGTGACGAGACGATGGAGGAGAAACCCAAGAAAAAACGTCCTGCTAAGGGTAACTCGGTTCCAAAGAAGACCCGACACCAGACAAAGAAGGCCAAGAAATCGGACTGAGGTTGTCTAGCGACACATGCGAATAATATAGATTTTCTTCTGCAAGCAGGTCTGTATGTGCGTCAAAAAGGTGACATTGATGCTCTCAACTTAATCTTAACAGGCTACAGGTTCCAGCCGCCTATGTGCGTGCTTCCTGATGCTACAATTCGTTCGCAACTTATGCCACAGCCTCGGTCTCAGCAGGTTCCGAGTGCGTCACCTTGACGATGTAGGCGTGGACTTGTGCGCGTGGTACGCCGGCTTTCCCTTGAGTCCGAAGCTCTCGAACAGCCTCTTGTCCTTCTCGAACGCCGGGTTGGCAGTGGTCAATAGCGTGTCGCCATTGAAGATCGAGTTAGCACCAGCCATGAACATCATGCCTTGTTCAGCGTCCGTGAAGGACATACGTCCAGCACTGAGACGCACCATGGTCTTGGGCATGAGAATACGCGCCGTGGCAATCATCCGCGCCATGTCAGACGCGGTGACGGGCGCAATATCCTCGTCAAAGAGCGGCGTGCCTTCCACCGACACCAGTGCATTCACGGGCACAGATTCCGGGTGCTCATCCATAGTAGCTAGTGTGTGCAGCAGTCCAACACGGTCGATTTTCTCCTCACCAAGGCCAAGAATTCCACCGCAACAGACTGAGATGCCTGCCTTCCGCACATTATCAATGGTCTTGAGGCGGTCATCGTACGTGCGAGTGGTGATGACCTTGGCATAGTGTTCCCGACTAGTGTCGAGGTTGTGGTTGTACGCCGAGAGTCCCGCTTCCTTGAGTTGCACAGCTTGCTCTTCCGTGAGCATTCCAAGTGTGCAGCAGACTTCGAGATCCATTGCCTTGACCTGACGCACCATGTCCAAAATGTGCTTGAAGGCGTTCTTCTTGCCCACCTCGCGCCAGGCCGAGCCCATGCAGAAGCGGGTGCTACCAGCCGCTTTGGCCCTTCGCGCCATCTCCACCACTTCTTGCACCTTTTTCGTAGGTTCAGGCTTGACAAACGTCTTGTGACGAGAAGACTGCGAGCAGTACTTGCAGTCTTCAGTGCAGCCGCCCGTCTTGATGGACAGTAGCGTGCATTGCTGCACCTCTGTCGGGTCGAAGTGCATGCGGTGCACGGTGGCCGCCTTGTACACTAATTCCAGTAGCGGCTGGTCGAAAATGGCCTGCACTTCGTCCTTGGTCCAGTCGTGACGCACCTCCGACGACAGACCGGGAACTGTTAGAGACACGGAAGACTGGTGACGAACACCTGCGCGGGTCGAGACCGCAGCGGACACGGCGAGCTTGCGGAACATGGTCTGAGACTCGGCACTTCTGATGCGTTTTTGATTGTGAAACACTGCCACCAGAATCGCAAGGTATGGATCCGCTGAAGTAGCGCGAAGACGTGGCTTTTCGTGATTCACTTGTGTTCAGTATGCACAATGACAAGCATGAAGACGTGAAGTAGCAAGAAGCATCAAACACCACATGCATCCAAACACTGCAACATGAAGCACTATGTAATGCATACCAGGAGAAATGACATTGCTAGCTACTGTACCACTTCATAGCTCACCGCAATGTGGAATAGTAAACGGGAGTTTGAATGAAATAGCCTTGAAGGGGTCGAGTGCCGTGAAGAATCTCGATTTATTAGTAGCTCCTAGACTGAGTATTCATCTCGAGCGGCTTCTTTTACGTTCTCAATGACGTCAGGTCCTGCTCGCTGACGCGCCGGTGTATGATCATGCAAATCGATGGTGCTTTCTAGTACTGCGTCAGCGTCATTCGTGTCAGTTTTGGTTTTGACGGTGTGCTCGAAAATCTTGTATTTTGATAAAGATTTCGTGATACGTGGTGAGATTACTGTTGACTGGTCGCCAAGCGGCAAGATTGCAATTCGAAGTGATCCATAATTTCGAGGTAAACAGAGTTGTGGTAAAGTACAGGAAGACACCCAAGCAACGGCGAATTCGGACGAATTATTTTGGTCTAAACGACTTCGGACTGCAATTCACAGACAACATAAATTCCAATCAGACTCAGTGCAGCTGGTACTATTATACCAACTTGGAAGACGGCAGCTACATCACCACGCAATATGACTTCCTTGCAATGGGAGGGCACGATCACACGTCGAGAGTGTTCGGAATTCCAACTCGCTGGTCTTCCGGAATTCCAACTCGCTGGTCTTCCGGAATTCCAACTCGCTGGTCTTCCGGAATTCCTCCATGAACTTTGTTTTAAGTGTCATTTTAATGTGAAGTAGGTTACGTTTTCTTTTACTTGTTAAAGAAAACGTAACCTACTTCACATTTGTTGTTGTAGGAGCTGTGATCTTGTATATCCCACCGGAACTCCATTGGAATGGAGGTGTGATTTTGTCTACTTAGTTGGTGGCGGCAACGCAGTCGGTGATATGCTTGCTGGTGCTGGACAGCGTCATGATACAGTCTGTAGCATCGAATAGTGCGTCATCACATTAATGAGTTCCAACACGGTTTAATCCACTGCTCCACCGCAGATGCAGACCACTGCCATGTTTTCACTGTTGTACACTCAAACCACTCGCTATTGACGAACACTTCTGAGCATCACTTTTGTTCACGTAGCACGGTAGCAACCACCGCGTTGTCGCCACGTTTGATCACCTCCAGCAATAAGCTTATGATAAAAAAACTTCACAAGTTTCATACTTTGGCGCTTGTGCTCGCATGATTCATACTATCGTGCTCCTGACCTGTAGACCTCCAATCACCACGTAGAGATCAGACTGTCTACATGTTAGATATACAAAACGTTTGGGAAGTCCTAAGCCGGGATAATCAACGCCGGTGTCTGTTCTTGATCCGGTAGCCGAACGTGGCTCTCCACTCGAGGTGGCGAGCTCCAACTAGTATTTCGAATGCTCCAGCTTCGTATGATTGCTTCGTTAGAGTTGGTAGGAAGCTGATAGATTGACATTAAATCGACGTGTACGTACTGCACCCTCTGACCTGACGACTTGGGTCCCAAAGCTGCTGCGATACAACCCTGGCAGGCACTGTGCCAGCATCGTGAGAAACCTCGACGCAGCTCGAAATGAGACGGCTCCCGGCCTACATGTGGAAAGAGTTGCACACTGCTGCCGCCGGTAGAGGCGAAAACGAATCGTGCTTCAAGCACAGACAACCCAGCGAGAAAACTGCATCTTCCACGCAGCTCGTGGCTCTCAAGCGTTTTCAGCGTTTCAACGGCGTCGTCTTCAGCGTCAGCTTGGAGCTCTTCCTCGCTTAGTGCCTGGGATCGGCAGCCATGGCCAGGCGCGCCGTCATGGAGCGGGTTGGCAACCGGTTTTATTGAACGCTTCTGTTCAGTCTCTCGAGCGACTTCTTCCGACCAGCGTCACGTGCTAATGAATCCGATGCCAACAAAGATGAAGAACACTTGGAAACCACTTTCTTGATGGTTAGCTTACTACTGGTACAACTTATCTGACTTTGTTCTGGAGGAATATGCCTATGCTCGCATCGTGATCTCGCGAATCTTCTCGACGAGCTTAATAGGCGCAGACAGACCGAGGTAGCGCACAACCATTGCCGGCAAGTTGCCGCCCAGATCCATGTGAGCAATCACACTCATCTCGCACATGTTGGGATTGGTAGGATGGGGCGTCACCACGTAGCCTGAGATGTGAATGGTCGCACGCACGTAGCCCTTGCGTTCAGGCACGTACTCGACCGAGCGTGTAGCGATGAGGATGCGGCCGCTGGCCTCCTCACGGTAAGTGGAGACAACAGAGAAGTCACGGGCCGCCGTGAACATGACGGACTTGGCGGTCACACGACGCACCTCGGAGGCGTCGCTGAGCTTCTCCATCATCTTGGCTTCCTTGGTCATCTCGTCGAACTTGGGCACCATGTCGCAGCGCATGAGGATGTGGGCGGCCTTGTCGGCGCTCACTTGGAGCGTGCCCGTAGTCTTCATAGAGAACCACTCACTGCCTGCAATTTCACCGTACACGACTTGGATGCCCTTGTTGCTCGGGCCGTCGCGCCAGCCATTGGGCAGCACGTCGGCGCCTGCGTAGCGCGTCAGCAGCTTGGCGATGCTGTCCTCTTCGAAGGCCTGGATGTTGGCGCGCACAGTCGCGATGGGTGCGGGGATGGCGAAGGTAAGCGCCGACTCGGACTCGGCCACAGGCGTCTCCTGTGGCGCGCCCTGCTTCGTATCAACGCCGCCGCGTGTGATCTCCACGGTGCTCTCAAAGGCCATTGGGTCGGGGGTTTCTAGTGTCTTGCTCTCGGCAAATTCGGGAATGACAGTTCTTGACAGGCGCGAGGCGAAATAGTGCGCAACCATTGGCTTCTATTTCCGCCCTGCGATACGCACCGGAGGATTACGCAGGAAAACCTGTTGGAGGGAATGATTTATGCTCTTAGGAAGGCTTTTTGACAAGATGCTGAGACACGACGTGAGGATGATGCGATCCAGTTTTAGCTCCGAATTACCTCGGAATTACCTCCGAACTGCTGACATTGTGCTTGAGTGCTGCAACCAGCGTAGGGGTTGGCGGTGCTAAGGCCCAGAGAAGCCCGGATGGCATCTTCATTATCGCAATGTCTAGCTCCATCCGGCTGCCGACAGACTCAGCTGACAGCTGCAGCCAAAAATATGTGGCTGGGGGCTGCAGCTAGCTAAATTGACATCGGCTGCGCAGACAGCGATGTATGGTGAGATTGGCAAGGCATGTCCTTGGTGTACTAGTCTAGTACACTACTAGACAATGTCTATAGACGACAGAGTTGTTGCAAGACATGGATTTTCTACATGGCACAACCTACACCACACTTGTGTGGTGACATTTCCGGCGGTAAGTGAAGTCACAGCCCTCCTTTTAGCCTCCGAATTACGGCGACCAACACTCTCGCTCCAATTCGTGTCTCGCATTAGGTAACACGTCTCTGTTTGCGCTCCTAACACGCTGACTCTAGCCGACGACTTCATGCGAGATGAAGAATCGAGTGCATGTAGCTCCTGTTGTGGTGGCACTTTCGCGATGCTGCTGACAGCAGTCATTGCTTGCGGCAATGTTGTACCCACGTCTGCCGTCGCATACGCTGCAGTAGTGCGGCAGGATATTGTGTGTCCCAAGCGGCAGAAGCGACTTAATTATGGGACGCGATTACGGTCATTGCTTGCACGCAGATCAGCGACTTATGGAGAGTCCCACCATCACAATGTCATCACTGTGGGCCACCAGTGATCTCTGGTTGTGCTGTGCGAAATGCTCCTCTACTGTTGTACTTGCGACCCGACAAACAACACGTTATGGTGGCTATCCATTGACCGGGTTAATTTGACCCCCCTGTGTGGTCGGTACCGTGCAGATATACACTTCCGACCGACGTCGCTGCACAACTACGTCTCAGACTTATGCAGGTTATTCGACTATACATGTGTGGCAAAATGCCGCCAACTTAAGATGTCAGGTGAACGCTGCAACGACTATCGTGCCTTAAATGTGTCACCTGCCAGTAAGTAGACGCGAAAGGAATCTTGTTCAACAAGTTGTTGAAGGCAAGCGGCGAGATCTTGTTAGCGTCACGGAGTGGGATTTGCGCCTGAAGTTGGGGCGTAAGCTGCAACTTGCCGTCATCAAGAGAATTTGACAACTCTGGCTTCTCGCAAATCACCGATATCATCCCGACCAGCGAAGCTGCCGAGAGAAGGAAGCAATCTACACTCTCATCGACAGCTCAGACTCTGTGTCAGAGCGCAGATCACAACCGTTGATCAGATTCAAGTTTCAATAAAACTTCGTGGTGATTTGATCAAGGGATACGTCCTATCCAGCCGAGCACAAATTAAAGAGCTGTTCTGCTCTTCGTGGTGCCGCTAGCCGTTCCCTATACGTGAGGCGCTGCTCACCCATGCCCGCAACTTCAGCACTGCCCACGGACACACGCTGTGACTCAGCAGTCCTTGCGGCCAACTCCAGCTTCGCTGCGACCTCGGTGCGTCTATGACTTGCAAACAATGCTGCGACTGCCTATTCCAATTGTACACGCGGCGGGTTACTGCAGGAAGTGGACGCGCAAGGTGCAAACTCCACGCACAATCACGAGGCTGAGTAGCTTGTGCTGCATCCAGTAGCAAGTCGCCTATTGCAAGCGAGTTGTGCACGGACGACCAGCCCGCATTTTGGAAATATTCAAGAACGATACCCAGGCGATCTGCAACGCGCGCTACTTTATTCGTAGAGTGGGTGGCAGGACGGAGAGTTTCTTGAAGATTAGAGACCAGGAGACAGCTAGTTCCTGTCTTGCCTTTTATGGCAATGCAGAATATAGTGGCATTCATCCAGAGAACTACTGCAGGAAGTGTGAGGAAGGGTGAGCGATTGATGTTGGCAAATGGGACTCCGGAGGTACAGCTAAACTTCGCACAAGAGTCATAGCACTCGATGAAGAATTGTAGTAGCAATCAGAACAAGTTTTAACTGGGTATTGACACGAGAACAGCAATTTCCAGTGGGTCTGTAGGTGCTGAGCTTGAACATATCTGTTGAAGGACAGGTAGCGGAGCAACCTGGTTGTTAGTGCTCAAGGAATGGAATTTGCAGCAACGACTACGTTAATTGACAACCCCTCCACTAGAGCTGAGCCCATTGTCTGCGTTAGCACTGGCCATGGAGTGTGATGGGTGAGGAAGAGGATAATGCGCCTTGACGCAATCAACGAGATTTACAGCAACAAAATCATTCAATTGGCATGTTGCAGCCCTGCTGTCGTCTTCTCTATCGCTTGAGGTGTTTGCGTTTGATGTTATCCATCCAGTTCAGCTGATCGAGTGTAACTTCTCCGCTCAACGCATGAACAAACAGCCGCGGTGTTTTGGCTTCCTCGTCGTCCTCGTTGGCACTCTCTTTCATGAAGAATGAGGTGCGCATGGCATCGTCCTTAGCACTGTCCATGTTAATTTTACCGGACGAAGCAGAAGCTGCCACAGCTCCCTCTTGAGCACGAAGCTCGCCAGTGAAGACCGCGTAGTCTTCATCAAGCTGGTCCATCTCGCTACTGGCAAACTCACACCCTTCTCCGACAGTGACCTTTGTTCCATGCAGCTCTACATCGATGGGCGCTGCCGGTTGAAGCGACACATGAACATCGCCAGCAACGAGGATGCTACTAGAGACATCGTTCGTCCACGAGTCAAAGTGTGCCACCACGCTGCATTTGTCTCCACTATCTTCAACTTCCAAAGCTCCAGTGACACTGTCCACTTCCACGCGTCTAAGCCCTTCCCCAGACACCCGAAGATATCCGTGCACATTACCCACACGCAGCATTGACTCTGCACTCTGGTTCGTCGACACAATGTTGCACGTCGACGCGTAGATGGCTCCAAACTCTGATCCCGCGGTTTCTCCCTTCCCCAACTTGACCTCAGCCTTGCTCGCCATGAGTCTTTTGCACTTCACACCTTCATTTGCCTCCAGTCTCACCGTTTCACCCTCCACCAGTGCAGACACGTGAATCTTCCCTCCATTGGTCTTGAGACTCACAGTCTTGCCTCGCACCTTGTTCACGTCAACATCTCCACGTCCAACAACAACCTTGACGTCTCCTTCGACTTTGTCCTTTAGTTTGACGCTGCCATTGGCCACCGCCACGTTGAGATCGACCGTGTGTGGGAGCAGCAGCTGCACTGTAGCGTCTGTGGCGCTCTTCTTGGCGATACGCAGCGCTTTAACGCTCTCTACTCCCTCAGTAGCCTCTCCTTCAATGGACAACATCGTCTGCACGTCTACTTCATTGTCAGACGCTGTGAACACACGCAACGCGAAGTCTTGGGCACTGAGGACAGGGATGATCTCCACGTCCGTGCGCGCTGCATCCGCCGCTTGGAATTGCACGCGACTCTGATGCGTCAAGTGAGAGAGCGAGAGTGATGACTCCACTTGCACTGTCGAAGCACTGGACAGATAGCGCCGTCGAACAGGCAGCGAGAGCGACAGCAGCCGTCGACGCAGCATATTCGCGAAATGTGTATGAATTTATGAAAATTGTGTGTATCACATGACTTAATGTGTACCACGTCATCTATGTAGTCCACATAATCTCAGCTACTGGCGCAGCTTCGCCCTCATTATCGCCTAGCGTCGGCCTCTTCCCCTCGTCATCAGCCATGCGTCCGATCCTGCTCAAGGGCCACTCTCGGTCGCTGACCATGATCAAGTACAACCGCGAGGGCGACTTGCTGTTCTCTTGCTCCAAGGACCACACGCCCAACCTCTGGTACAGCGACACGGGCGAGCGTATTGGCACGTACGTAGGTCACTCGGGTGCTGTGTGGGCTTGTGACGTGAGTTACCACTCGGAGCGTCTGCTCACAGCCGCAGCCGACGCTACAGTGAAGCTCTGGGACGTGCAGACGGGTGAAGAGCTCTTCTCGTTCCCCCACACGGGCCCAGCCCGCAGTGTCAACTTCAGTACAGGTGACAAACTCTTTGTGTCGGTAGCTGACAAGTTCTCGGACCGACCGGCTTCTGTCTACGTGTACAAACTGGCCGAGGATGTGACCCAACAAAGTGCCGAGCCTGTGCTCACTATCACGAACCCTCATGGACAGGATGTCCGCATCACGGGAGCCTATTGGATGCCACTGAACAAGGCCATTATGACCACGGGTGGAGATGGCTCCATCAAGTTGTTCGACCCACAGACGGGTGAACTCCTTGAGAGCCACAGTGTCCACACGGGAGAAATCACTAATGTGGCCTTTAATAAGACCAAAACATTGGCTATTACGTCGTCCAAGGACAACACAGCCAAGCTGCTGGATGTGGAGACGATGAAAGTGTTGAAGGTGTACGAGACAGACCGTCCCGTTAACTCGGCGGCTATTTCACCTATCAAGGAGCACGTTGTGCTAGGTGGTGGTCAGGAGGCTATGAGTGTCACGACTACGTCGGGTCGTGTGGGTAAGTTTGAGGCACGCTTCTTCCACATGGTCTTCCAGGAGGAATTTGGCCGTGTTAAGGGACACTTCGGACCTATCAATACCATTGCCTTCCACCCCAATGGAAAGAGCTACGCGTCTGGCGCGGAAGATGGTTACGTGCGACTCCACCACTTCGACAACGACTACCTCAAGCTCGATGTCCAGAAGTAAGATGCGCTCGAAACAGACAGGTAGACAGACAGGTGAGGAGATTGACGACGTTGGACGAGGTTTTGGACGTGAGTTATCAGCAGAACACTGGGTGTGTCGCTGTTTACAGACAGATTGCAGTCACAGATGCAACGTACAAGTTAGAGTGCTCCATGCGCACGTCTGTCGCCGTAGGTAGTTTTAATGCAGCCATTTGTTACTCTTCGGTGTTTGCCTTCCGTTGAAGCCATATCGGATTTGCAAGGTGAGCCAAAATTATCAGACAATCTTATCCTGAGCTCCAGTAGACTTATCTGTGATGAGCTCCAGTAGCGCTGACAAGTTCCAGAGGGAGTTTACGGTTGACTGCATCTTGTCGTTGAGGATGTGAAACGTTGAATCGCTCTTGCTTCGAGTTTTCGGCGACCACTTCGAAATCGACTAGCTACTAAGCAACTCACCGCGTTCGGCAACAATGGAGGAGGCCATGCACTTCTTGGACGAGCTCAAGGACAAATACCTCCACCAAGTCGAGCAAGCAATGTAAGTTGGCGACGTGGTTATCATATTTACAGCGAATGGACTGATTGAATTTGTCTTCTTAGTGAGGACTGGGACTACCAGGACTTCTCGCCAGACAAACGGTGTGCACTGCTTGAGAACGCGGAGGAGCACAATGCACGCGATGAGCAGGAGAGCCCGATCAAGCCGATTTCGAAGTCGACGCGCAAGGCTTGGGTGGGTCTATCGCCAGACGCTGAGCTTGAGAAGTGAGTCAAGAACTTTACCCCTTCCCTTACCTGAATTGATCACTAATGCTTCCTGATTGTTGCAGCTTTGACTACACCAGTGCTACCACCAACGTTCTCGGCTACGAGGCTAAGCTCGTTGCTGTATGCACACCACCAGGTGGTATTCAAGGCATTCCGGACGCAAACAGTGTACAGCGGCTCCTTGCGCAGATTCCGCGTCTCGATCCGGTCAATGTCACTGCTGCATTTGTTGCACGGTTGAAGGATGGTGATGGTCAGCAGTCCTGGCAGATTCGCGCGAAGGCGATTGTTTTGATGCAGATGCTGGTGGAGATTAAGCCGTTTGCAGGACGATACATTCCGGCTTTCGCTGGCAACGGTTCCCTACTTCAGCTGCTGGACACTCATCGGACTGGCACACACAAGCAAGTGATTCGCGAGGGTGCACGGAAGTTGCTGTCGTTGATTCGTTCGAACGGCTCTAACCCAGCTTTCATTCCGAAGGGACCGACAGTGAAGCCTCACGTTCGCCACGTGCAGATTGGTAACAAGCAGAAGAAGGCCAACAAGCCCGCTCCGACCCAGCAGCAATCGTCAAAACACATGTCGCCGGGCAAATTGGCGGTGAATAAGGTTTTCAGACCGGAGCTCGTCATGTCAAAGAGCACTGCACTACTTGTCCAGGGTCAGCACCCGAACCCATCACTGGTTATGAGCCCAAAGGTGTCTCTAGCAGTTCAAGCTTCGTGGAGACGCCGCAATAGTGTGACGAAGGCCGATCACGAGGATAAAAACCTCATGCCATTTCAGAAAATTCAACCGACAGTAGCTCCCAGGAATTCGTGGATTTATGGCGGTCCTCCAGGTGGAATGGCCCGTCAGTCTTCCATCACCTCGTCCAGTTCGAGCTCGAGATTGGACAGCGGCAGAATCAGTGCCTTCTCCTTTGTCCAGTAAGGCAATGAAGTTGGAAGCTGGCTTAGTAGCATAAGTCGCAAATAATATATCCATCTATCACACAACTAACAAAATGCAAGTTCATTACCATTTCCATCGTCTCGCCAATATTTTTAGCGGAATGCCAGCAAACACTACAAGTAGTAAACAAGTGTGTATTAGTTTGCATGTTAGTGACCTAATGGATCGAAAGCGCTCAAAAAAGTCTGCTGGTCGTCGTAAAACTCCTGACGTGACGACTGAATCTACATTTCAACACGAAGGGAGCTGGAAGCAGAGATCTCCAAGTGTTTTATGGCTCAAACTCAACTTCACAATCAAAACCGCGCGTTTGCAGACTCTCAAAAGACAGAAGTATCAACATCTACAAGAAGAAGCACTGCTTAAAGCTCGAGGTTTACTCAAAAATTGGGAGGATGGAGTGGTTTTGACGGAAGACTTGTACAGTCGAGCTCGAAGTGAACATGAAGCGCAAGAAATACTTAACTACACTCCTGAAGCCCTTGCACTGCGTTTTAGTCTCCGAAATCATCCTGATGTTATTGATGCAGTCAAGCAGCTTTGGTCTGTCGAGCTTCCTCGAGATGAAATGGGTTGTATTGACCAACACGGCTACGCTTCATTATTCCGTCGTGTTGGGCGCAGTCTTGAGCCAGATGCAAGTAAACGACGTCTTCGTCGCATGGAGAAAACAATTCAAGAAGACTGGATTCGTGACAGCAAAGGCGAGTCTATGATGAGTTTCTCCAATTTTTTCGATAGTGTTTTCGAGTTGGCAGATCTCTGGTGTGAGACGATCGACGTTGAGGAGTACATTACTTTTCTTCGGAGGTTGGTACTGCGAGTGAGTACAATGAGAAACGATGAAGGCAAAAGATTATTACGCTCTCTCAAGCATATCAAGGCAATTGATGACGATGAAGAATCCTCTTCAGACGAAGAACCATCATCAGAAGTAGATGACGAAGAAGAGCTTCCAAGTGAAGGCGATTCGGACGATGACGACGACGACAATGATGATAATGAACCAGTGCCGCCTCCAGTGACACCAATCCATTCAGTGGGGTTCATAGCGACGAAAGCTTTGCAAATTTGGCGTACCAAGACCCCACCGAGCAGTGCTGGAACACGGTCTAACACTCCAGATCCAGTAGAAGACCGACCACGATCACGAGAGCGACGTGCGAGTATCGTCACACTTGGACATTTTAGTTTGGAAAACTTCGGTGGTGTTGGTGGCAATGACAACGAGGCACGAGTGTCAAGCGCGAAATCTCGGGTATCATCCGCGAAAGCGAAAACGCCTTTGGTAAGTGTGCGTGAAGATGTCAATGCTATCATCGTGGAAAACGATGGAGGAGTAGATGCTTTGGTGGCCATGCACCGCTTACGGTCAGCACAACTGCGAAGTCCAGCTGTAGTCGAAGATATTGCGGTGAATAGCACGATTCCGATTGTCAAGACGCCTATCAAAAGACAACAGCAACCTGCTAAAGCCTTCACAACAGCGGGAACCCCAAATATTGGAGTTGGCGTTGGTAGTGTGAGCATGGACGGCCTTCCAGCTACAGGCGAGCTGCAAGGTCATTTGACACGCTCCATGCCTCAGTTAAAAACGACAGGAGGATTGAAGGAAGGTTCAATTGACAATATTGATCCTGTTCAAGGTGGTTCTGGTGGTGCGCGGAGAACAATGTTGTCTTCGTCAAGTAAAACCAAGCAAACGAAGGACAAAACATCGACTGACATTGTTTTTGATGGTGAACCCCAAGCAAGCAGAACCAACAAGCCCATCGCAGTATTAGGAGCGACCTCTTCCAGTACGACAGGAAATAAAGGGGCGATTCGAAGAGAGAACGCTGCTGCACATGAAAAACCATTGCAATTACCATCAAACGACAACCAGTCCGGCTTGGGTTTCGACAGTTCTGGTGCTTTGATCTCTAGTATTCACAAGCAAGCGGAACTTCTACCTGTAAATCCAGCGTTGCCATTTTACACATTTGATGAAAATGCATCACCCGCGAAACAATTACTACCCCCAGTGCTAGATGACACTAGCAGTAATAGTCGGAGAGGGGTTCACAAGGGTGGCAGCAAAGGACATCAAAAACGCAGTGCCGACCACAACGAAGGTCAGGGACCAGACTTGACAGACAGCTACAAAACTACAGGATATTTGACGGGAAGTCTGCAAGCTGACATTTTATCTCGATCTGGATGGAGCGTTGCAGGTTTTCACAATACTAACATGCAAACTTTGCAACAAGGTACCACACCGCTATGGTCTCCTCTATCTGGGAAGGACTCCAAGGCTCATACCAGACGCAGGAGCAAACATGGTCTAAAACGAACGAAGAAGTTGGCAACAGATGACGAATATGGCGATGGAGCAGTATCTCCATGGGATACAGAATTTGATGATGATAATGACCTCGCTAGAGCTGTTCCTTCAAGTAAGCATCAAGATGATCAAAGAGGCTGCGCTTTGGCTGCCCCGGCATCGCCAATTGCATCCAAGATGAGGATTAACAAGGGCGTTGATCCTGAGGTCGTATCAAAGCCATAACAGTTAGTATATCATCATCCACAGTCCCTGCAGAACCACCTTCCAACGTATCGGAACTCACGACATTGCCACAAGAGTACCATGAGCTGGTTTTGGGTGGTTCTGCGTACAAAGGACTCAGCAGAACCGTCAGTGCTCCTGTAACATTGACATCCCCGATTTCTATACGACCTCGAGAGATTCATCCAGGTAAAATGTCCCGGGAGCCTCAATGGATGTTGCATGGAGCTTTACAACCATCTAGAACTCTTTTGGACGACGGACTTGAAGGTCGAACTGTGGCAGGTTCGCCAAGACCAGTACTCACAGCACTCAAATCGAAGCGACCTCGTCGAGAACGAGATATTGGTGATGAAGAGAATGTTGGCTTGTGTCCTCGCTTTGTGGAACACCTCGAATTCCATGGTGACCGAGGGGCTACTGCTCCTTCACCACATTTCCGCACAGATAAACTTAAACCGCAGTGTACGTGCAATGATCAAGCTGTAGATGAACAAGGGACGTCTTATCACTGTCTCCGGCACGGAGCTAGGAACAACAACTGGCAAGAGAATGGTGGAGAGTATATTCCACTAGCACATGAAGCTGATGCGCATATAGAAGACGTGACGATGATTGTAAATGCTACTCGCGGACTTGTCCTTCGCCCTGGCACAATGGATCACCTTGCTGCAAAACGAGCACGATATAAGCAACAGGCTACACGGTCGGAAATGATGCGTCGTCGTTGCCAATATACCTTTGCGAAGCATCTTGACTAGCTAGCTACCTTATGTCACTACTGCTTCGTGTTAGCGTACACGTACTGCTGCACAAACGAGTGATCACTGATATTCTTTACGAGTTCTTCGCACGAGCAACTGCCATCAGAACCGCAGACGTCCTCCACGACGCGATTCACATCTTCTGCTGCCACGAGTGGGTCCCCGAAGAAACTCGCAACAGCAGATAAAGTCGTCAATGTAAATTTCAGTCCTTCGGGCGATAACTCATTCTCACATCCAGTCGAGCTCTCGGCGTCACAAGCAAATTGCAGTGCAGCCTGAAGTTTCACGTCAAATGAGCCACGAAGCAGCACCGAGACGCCAATCAGAAATTGCATCGCGAGGACTCGTTCATCCCCCGTGCGATCCAGCAACGTGAACAACCGGTCGAAAATTGCGCGGTCTGACGCTGCGAAGGTGACGCTATTCAATGCCTCTTCAAACTCCTCTGAGCTCAGATCTGCTTCTTGAGACGCCAAATTTCTCTCCTCTGAGCCAGAAGAACACCAGATCGCTTGCAGTGCCTGAAGCTGTACCAAAGTGACTAAAACGACAATCTTAACGGCAGAAAACTCCTTAATCACGAGGAATTACGCACACTGAGTTATCTCAGCGACAGCGGCGACTGCCAGCGGACTGTCCTGGTATTCACTACCGTCCACGGGCTGCGAGATCGTAACACCCATGACGCCTTCCGTCGAGTTGTACGACACTCCAAAGTCAAGGGTCACCTTTAACGTCCAAAACTAAAGTTATAGTCGCTTCAACCACGTACAAACCAAAGTGCTGAGCAAAGCAGTACGCATGTTCATGTTTTCTCCCTCGAATGCGTTAGAGATTTGCAATGCGAGTAGCTCTGCACGCACCGATCTTTAGTCGAAAATCAAGATGGCTACATCAACTTCAACTTGGGCAATAGTAAATTCAAGATATTACAGCTTTAACCAATCAGTGAGCAGGGCGTCCTCGAACCGTTACGTCAAGCTCATTCACCAAAGCTACAACGAAGATGCTGCAGTCTTATCTAGGAACGAGATCCCTTGGGCGAGTCGGTTGTTGCAGTCGCGGTCGGTTTTCAATAGAAAGCTGCCGTTTTTCGACAAGGCTCGAGTGTCACAAGCCACGACTTGCTGGCCAAGAGCAACAACATTGACTTGCCCTCGCAAAGGTGAGATCCGCCACGTGCACGTGCGGCCCATGAAAAGCAATGTAAGAGCCACCTCGGCAGCGGTGGCTGCGTCAGAACCTCGAGTAGCTTTTCTCAATGACAGAGACGCCAACCAGCAGCTCATCGTAAGTCGCCAGTATGCGCGAAATGTCATGGTTACGTCAAAGTATACAGCAGCGAGCTTCGTTCCCAAGACTATCTTCGAGTTCTTCCGTGTCGTAGCCAACGTCTACTTTCTCCTCATTTCAGTGTTACAGGTACAGCCCTATTGATTAGACTTTTTCATGGTGACAGTACGTGCTCACATCTTGTGTAGTTGGCGACCCCGTGGTCACCGACGAATCGGTTCACAACAGCAGGACCGCTATTGTTTGTTCTTTTAGTAACGATGGTCAAGCAGGGAAGTGAGGATTTCAAGCGCCATCAAGCAGACGAAAAGCAGAATCGACGCACTTGCCGGGTCAGATGCATTTTGCAACTTCGACTTTACCTTCTAGACACTGATGAAGGCTTTTGTTCAGATCATCAATTCAGGAGGCCAGACAGAGATGATTGCATGGCAGGATTTACAAGTTGGACAGCTCGTATGTGTGGAGAATCACGAGGAATTACCCGCAGATGTAGTGATTCTAGCTACGTCGGAGGAAGAAGGGAGGTGCTTTATTGAGACTTCGAATCTGGATGGAGAGACCAATCTCAAGCGTCGAATTGCTGTCAAACCCACCGCACAACTCGTAGGTTGGCGTGAACTACATGGATGCCCTCTCTTGCAAGAAGCAGTGTGTTCTTCAGCGGTACGTCGCCTGCGTGGATCCATTGAACACGAACAACCAAACAATCAGTTATATACCTTCACTGGTCGATTATTACTCCGTGAGGGTGATCGAGGGGAGACAGCAGTTCCTTTAGGCCCAGAGAACCTGCTTCTCCGTGGCTGTAGCCTCCGAAGCTGCGCTTTTGTCGTTGGTCTCGTGATTTTTACGGGAAGTGAGACCAAACTACTACAAAATTCTCGCGCAGCGCCATCCAAGCAGAGTAAACTCTACCGCACCGCTAATCGATGCATGCTACTAATTTTCGCTACGATGTTTGGACTGTGTCTGGCGAGTGCAATTGCTGCTGCATCATGGAGTAAAAATTACGCTAGCCGAGCATGGTATCTGCCATTTATCAAGGAAGCGGATCACGTTGACGACTTTATCGTCAACTTCTTTACGTTTCTCATCCTGTACAATAACCTCGTGCCAATCTCACTCTACGTGTCGCTCGATATCATTAAAGTGCTGCAAGCTAACAGGATAATGGGAGACGCAAAAATGGTGTTTGAAGGCACCCATGCTGTAGCGCGTACTTCAGAACTCAATGAAGAGTTAGGTCAGATTGAATATGTTTTCAGTGACAAGACTGGGACTCTCACTTGCAACGTCATGGAGTTTCGCAAGTGCTCTATCGGTGGTGTTTCGTATGGCTTTGGTACCACCGAAATTGGTCGAGCTGTGGCCGCTTTGGCTAGTGGAAGTGGTCCTTCGTCGTCTTCTCTTACGAAGGCAATACCAGCCAAAACAAAGGTGAATCCGATGCTTAGAGGTTCTAGTGGGGGGAGTGGGTTGCGACTTAATATCGACTCTACCGATGACATTCGTGACCGTGCCTCCGTACACCCAGTTCGAGTTGAGGAGGGTGGTGATCCGAAAGATGCACAAGTTCACTTTGATCCTAGCATTCATTTCGATGATCCAGGATTATTGCGAGCTTTGTACGCTGGTGGCAAACAAAGTGAACTCATTCATGAGTTTCTCACCTTGCTGTCAATTTGCCACACTGTGATTCCCGAGACAGATTCCAAGACAGGTACTATTGCCTATCGTGCATCTTCACCTGATGAAGAAGCTTTAGTGAAGGCTGCGAAGTGCTTGGGCTACAATTTCGTGGCTCCCGCACCACTCATGAAAGTTGAAATTTCGTGCAAGCCATCACTGCTTCCGACTAGTACAGGTAAAATGCAACACAAGTATGTTTCTCTGGGACCTACTACCAAACGCTATACCATTGTAAACGTGAATGAGTTCAATTCGACACGTAAGCGAATGTCTGTCGTGGCAATAAACGATGAGACCCACCAGTATGTTTTGTACTGCAAAGGTGCTGATAACATGATGCTTGAGCGTGCTGCTGTGGGGAAAAGTGATAGTGACAATGCTGCTCATGCTAGATTAATCGGACACCTCAAAACTTATGCGCGTGAAGGACTACGACACTTGTACTAGGTCGTCGTGTGCTAAGTGAAGAAGAGTACAAAGAGTACAATGAAGCGTACATGGCAGCTTCAACTGCTTTAGATGACCGTGAAACGAAGCTGGATGTATGTGCCGAGTGGATTGAGAGAGATATGCAGTTACTAGGCGTCACAGCCATCGAGGATAAACTCCAGGAGGGAGTACCATCCGCCATTTTCGATCTAGCACAAGCTGGTATCAAAGTTTGGGTGCTCACGGGCGATCGTGAAGAGACTGCGATCAATATTGGTCACGCTTGTCGGCTTATCAACGACAAAATGCAATTACTTTACGTGAATGCTGAGCGTGTGGATGCATTGAGTACGCAGCTTGATTCATTACATGAAGCCCCCGAGATACAACGACTTATACGAAGCAATCAAGTAGCTGACAATCTCGCAATGGTCTGTGACGGCAAGGCACTCGTTCACATTTTTCCATCACGTGATACTCGAGCCAAAATGTCAACCGAGGCTGTAAAGCGTGTTGAGATGTTGAGTGCAAAACTATTGGATGTCGCTCGAGTCTGCAAGGCACTCATCGCTTGTCGTGTGAGTCCGTCACAAAAAGCAGAAATTGTGCAACTTGTACGCAAAGGAGGTCGTCAAGGGAATGAAAAGATGGGAAAAGGTGAACAACCGATCACTCTAGCCATTGGCGATGGAGCAAATGATGTGAGTATGATTCAAACAGCACACGTTGGTGTGGGCATTTGTGGCAAAGAAGGTGTTCAAGCGGTAAACGCCAGTGACTATGCAATCGCTCAATTTCGCTTCTTGACGCGACTTGTTCTTCTTCACGGACGATGCAACTACAAACGAGTGTGCAAAGTAATTCGCTATTCATTCTACAAGAACATCGCGCTGGTTATCAGTCTCTTTGTCTTTAACTTCTACAATGGGCAGTCCGGCGCGCCACTATTTGAGAGCTTCGTCATGGCAGGGTGGAATTTCTTCCTAGCACTTCCGATTATCGTGATCGGCATTTTCGACCAAGACATTGTAGATGATGTGGTGTTACAATTTCCGCAGCTTTATCGTCGTGGTCAATGCGATAGCGACCTGAACATGCGCGAGTTTGCAAAAACTATCATCAACTCCATCGGACACGCACTCATTTGCTTCTTTGGATGTTACGCGGGCCATCGATACACAAATTATGGTCTGTACGTCGTAGGGACGATATTCTACTCGTCGCTGCTTGGTACAATGCAGCTAAAGGTCAGTCTGCTTGCACTCAACTGGAACAAATATCACCTGGCAGTCATGACCTTCAGCGTTTTTCTCTACATCTTCTTCCTCTTGGTATATCCGAATTTCACTTTCATGAGCTACGACATGTATGGTGTACCTGACCAAATGATTCGGCTTCAGCGCTACTGGACATTGTTGCTATTGTGCCCCATATCAGCGATGCTTTTGGACTTTACAGCTACTGCAGCACAGCAACAACTCCGACCTACTGCTGAAGATATTTTACGTGAACGATTTCGCTCAAGCAAGTCGAAACGAGTCAGTGACGTCGTGGCTCCATTGCAACAAGCAAATGCTCCATCTGTGAACAAACTTTTCATTGAGCAATCAACCACTGACGAGCACAAAAACAACAAAGACGGAAAACCGACGACATTCGTAGTCACGACACAATCTCCGTCTCCAAATCGAAGGGCGAATAGTAGCAACAACCTCCCTCACTATGACTCGTTCAAGGGTAGTCTACCACAACCACAAACTCGTACGTGGATTGATGTTGATGGTATTGTCATTTTTTCACTAACGAGCGAGTTTTTAGGGAGCAGCTTTGCGTTCAATGGACTGGATGACCCTATTGGGAGACATGCTTCGGGAGATTTACCCATTCAAGAGGCCGTGACTATGAGAGTACTGAGTTTCCAAAAGAATCGACCAAACTCAGTCAATCGCCTTCCCATGACAACAGAACTGACACCCATGTCACCAAGAGAGACCTAGCACTTCAACTTGCAACATGGCTACAGTTTCGCCACCAATGGCTACAAAGGATACTTAGTGAAGAGACGGAGTAGAATGCTGGTTATAAATATTTAAATTAATGGATAGTTATACGAGAGCGTGAAATAGCTGTGAGTGATGGTTGATTTTGTAGCCATGTTGAAAAGTGTGGACGCCATTCAGTCTCGAATATGGTCGTGAGTGTGCAGATCCTCAGTGTGCAGTCCGTAGAGACTGCACCCAGCCTTCTTTTATCGACGGAAACGAGTCGGTATGTTAGTTAAGACGCTTGTCCATCTCTGTGCAATGCCGTTCCGTTAACCTTGCTCTCTATCCGTCACAGTTTCCTATTCAATGTGGGGGATGGCACTCAACGCCTTTGTATGGAGCACCACGTGCGTCTGGCCAAGCTCCAGCAAGTTTTCCTCACTGAACTACGCTCCCACACTGTCGGAGGTTTACCCGGGATGGTTCTTACCGTCTCAGACACTGGCAAACCGGGGTTGCACATTTACGGACCCCCCCACACTAAAAAGTATCTGAAAGCTACTCGACACTTTTTGTATCGTCCGGACTTTAAATTAGAGGCTTCCGAGGTCTTTCCAGTCGCAAATGAAGCGGAAAACAAGAGCAAAAGTTGCTATGAAGACAACGAAGTGCTGGTGCACGCGGTGGCAGTGACTAAAGCTCGAGCTGGGGCGAAACGAAAGCTCCATGAAACTCCGTCCTTCGAGGAGGAAGAAAATCACGTGAGTGTGAGTTACGTGGTGGAAACGAGGTGCAGAGAGGCAAGTTTTTGGTGGACAAAGCAGTGGCGTTGGGGGTACCCAAGGGGAAGTTGTTCGGACAACTCCATCAAGGAAGGATGTCACGTTGCCGGATGGAAGAGTGGTCAAGTCAAGTGACTGTGTCTTGCCAGGGATGCCTGCTGTAGCATGCGTTGTAGTGGCTTGTCCGACGATAGCACATGTGGATGCACTGGTGAGCAGTGAAGGTTTAAGCGATATAGGGAGATGGATGGGAAGGCTGCTGAGGTGCAGGTGGAAGTGGTATTTCATCTTGGAAGTGTCGAAGTGCTAAGCCACCCGAAGTATGCTGAGTGGACACGGAGTTTTGGTGTTCAAGCACGTCATGTGCTGCTGGGCCATAGTGCTTGTGCACAGAAGACAGTGTATCGTGCGTCAGCGAAGCTGCAGGCTCAGTTGCATGCTGTGTTTCCTCGTGCATTCCCATCCAACGAGCAGCATGAACTGCGTGACGCCGTTGAACCTTTCTCGCGTGTTGTAGCTGATGCGAAACTCTCTGCTGCCTTGACAGGTAGCCCAGAGAAAGAGAATACTGAGCCGGCATCCTTGAAACTAGTTCTGGGTGAGAGCATGTTGAAATTCGTGCTGGCTCCTCAGGCTCGGCGTGGCTTTGACGCATCAAGCTGCTGGCCACGTCTCGATTTCGACCAGATTCTTGAGAGTGTCCACTCGTCTGCAGATATTGTAGCGACTGTGGCTGAAAGCACTAAAGCGATGGACCTAGATGAAGATCTCATCGACGGGCGAATCACGTTCCTCGGCACGGGCTGCGCTATTCCGTCCAAGTATCGCAACGTCACTGGCATGTACTTGGAACTACCTACTGGCAAGGAAGGAGACAACAGCAAGGACATCTGGGGTGGCATGATGCTGGACTGTGGTGAAGGAAGTCTGGGACAGATGTATCGCTATGCGGGCGGCGATCAGAAACGACTGCAGGAGCTGGTCGATCGCCTAAAATGCGTCTGGATATCCCACAACCACGCCGATCATCACTTGGGCTTGGTTCGGCTGTTGAGCTTTCGTGCTGAATCGATACAGAACCATTACTCGTGATCGGGCCTACGCCGCTGCAGTTTTGGCTCGACGAGTATGCAGCACAGGACCCGACGGTGCGTGGCAAATACACTTTCGTGGAGAACTACAGCTTCGATGAGAACGATTCCGTAGTGAGGAAGTCGAGACACATGCAGAGGCTGCGCGTGTTCGTGCATGGCTGCGAGATACGCTGAATATTTCCCAAATTGAGTGTGTGCCCGTGAAACACGCACATCAGTCTTACGCTGCTGTGGTAACTTTCATGGATGGTGCCAAGCTAGCATTCTCCGGTGACTGTCGACCGAGCGACAAGTTGGCGGAGAAGGCGAAGGGTGCTTTCCTTATTGTGCATGAAGCCACCTTTGAGGATGAATTGACCAAGGAAGCCAAGGATAAGGCGCATTGCACGATGGCAGAAGCGATTGAGGTCGGTCATCAAGCCAATGCTCGTCACCTACTGCTTACACACTTCAGTCAGCGCTATCCGAAGATGGCTGTGTTGTCAAACTCCGCAAGTGAAGAGGCTCCGATGAGAAGCAGTAGAGAAGACTCCAATGGAAGTGCTCACAGCTATCGATATGCTATCGCTACGATTCCGCGAACTTCGACAGCCGAGCTTGATGGAGGTTTGTACTCAGCTCATGATGGATGACGAGGAAGGTGACGCCGAGGCAGTAGCAAGTCTTAAGGCTCAGCAGGAGCGCGAAGAACGCAAAAAACAAAAGAGCATTGAGCGCGGTGAACAACAATAATAACAGACTCTTGTGTTCGCAACAATCAAAGACTGCAATTGCTGAGCTTAGCTCACTTGACTTAGCTACGTTCCTACTAGAGCGCTCCGTCCACAAGGCCATCGCGAGAGTACTCGCGCAGCACGGCTGGAATGGAAGTGGGCGGGATCATTCCCAGCTCAGTGACCACCATAGACACATAGTCAATCGGGGTCACGTCGTACACCAGGTTGAGAAGCTTCAGATCAGCCAAGTCGCGCCAATCTGAAAGGATGTGGCTGCTCGAGGATCCACTCGAGGCATTTCCATGAGCGCTGCCACCCGACCGACGTCGCGAGGGCTTGTCAGTGCAGTACGAAGACACCAGCTCGTCCGGGTCACCTAGCTCGTTATGGGTAATAGCATCCAGCTGCACTCGGTCCGAAAACTTGTACGTTTCACAGCAAAACAGCACAGGCACGTTGGCCTCGTGCGCAGTCATAGCCACAAGAGCCGTACCGACGCGAGCGACGGCAACACCGTTACTCATAAAGGCAGCAGCACCGAGGAAAACTTTGGTCACCTCACGCATAATGTACGACAGCGCGTTGATCTGCAAGTACGAGCACTGCAGACCAGCACTGGCCAGAGCACTCACAAGCTTGCGGCCCTCATAATGCGGACGGGAGTCCACGACGATGATGCGCAGCGTGGCCGCAATCTCCGGCGAGGTCTTTGCGGTTTCAAGCAGCAGTTCCTCCACGACATTGGCACGTGCGTACGTCAGAATAACATCTCCAGCGCTGATCTTGGACTGAGCGTTCTTAACTACAGCGCGCGAGGCCAGCAAAATACGACTTTGCACATAATCGTCCATTTCCTCATGAATCCGGCGTTTCGCTTCTTCTTCACTCAGCTCAGGCGGTGTCGAGCCGATGACACGTCGAAGACGGCGGATCGCATTGCCCATGCCAATACCATGCGGTCTGCAGTCGATAAGGTACTGAATCAGCGGACGAAGACGCTTATCCAGATCGCGACGCAGCTGTTTGTCCGGTGGGGTCACATAGTCATCAATCACCTGTTTGAACGCCGTGATCATTGCAATGCAACGAGCGTTGCCACCTGAGATCTTGCCTTCCGCGTACTTCAAACCCAGCGCTAGAACGGCTGAGTGAACCTCCTCCTTATTGGAGAACCCGACATTGAGCGACAACGAGCTCTCACGCTCGTACTGCGGCAAGTGCGAAAACATCTCCACCTGTTTCTGAGCTTGAGTGCGGACCACCACTGCTGCCTTGGAGCGACGAGCCATCTTCTTGGCATCGTCATACTGCAGTCTCACGTTCACTGGGGTCGGGGGTGTCGGACCAGCATTTTCTGCCTTCTTGGGCTTGGCTGTTGTCTCCTTCTTCTGTCTATTGGCCTCCTGCTGTGCACGACGCTCAGCTTTACTGAGTTTTTCCCGTTTGGGGACTCCACCAGCCTTTGCAAAGGCTTCAGCTGCCAACTTCTTCCTCTCCGCCTTGGACAGTTTTTTCTTGTCAAGTGCAGCATCAGGAGCCTCGTTCTTGTCTCCAGAGACTGCAGATGGACCTAGACTCAGTTTCTCCATGGGCGGCACGGCCTCGTCTCCATTAACAGCAGGAGACCAGCCTTCCAGCTTCCCCCTGCATCATATAGTAATAGTAGTGGTTAGTATACTATTTTTATAAAAAGTACTATGTAGCCATCTCCACCCACTCGTAAGGTTCGTCCATCTTCTTGCTCTTACTGCGTTTCTTCTGGTTCTTGTCATCCAGCATAGACTCTGTGGGCACTAGTATTAGCTACTGGAGAGACAATAGACCGCTCTAGGACGCACCGAGATGCTTGAGGTCAGCGCCAGGCTCCAGCACAGGCGATCGACTGTCCGCCATATTCGTCCAATGACCTGTGATAGATTTTGTTGGACTTGAGGGATGCTCTGCTAAGTACGGACAATCGTTCCAGATTTTTGATCTATCTTATAGTACTTTTTCCACAAGTACTATTTTCAAGTCAGCTTTTAGTTGTGCTGGTCCAAATTGGATCTAGATTCCAGCCAATCACAAGTGTCCAGATCAGACACTTGAGCTCGTTTAACTCATCCTTCTGTATAATTACTCCATACATGCTGTATTTCTAATGACATTGTTTTATACATATCTTACATAAGTTGACGTCTCTTTTGGCGCGTAATTTCCCGCGGTCTTCAAATCGCATTCCGCAAGAAGCTCGTGGCTGCTGACGTCGTCCGTGCGCACTGCATTATCTCCTGCTCCACGAACGCGCGTGCGACGACTAGTAGCTCATCTTCAAGCGCTGTATCTTGCGCACAGTTTCCGACCTCTGCGAGCTCCCGCGTGTTCCTACAGACCGAGTAATCGAGATAACCATGAGTGCATCGAGCAGCAGCGGATTATCGCTCCTTGCGGCTTCTACCCCTGCGAAAAGCAGCAACAAACTAGACCAGAGGAAAGACGAGAACAAGCGCTTTTCATCGCCGTCGTTCCTGTCTCCAGAGCCTGCGTCTACGCTTCAAAAGCCGCAGAACAAGCTCACACTCAGTGGCCAGCCTGCACGCAAGATTAAGCCCGTGAAACGCCCGCTAGAGGCGTCCCAAGGCCTGTCGACACAGCACAAGACGCTGGAGAAGAAGCTCAAGAAGGTCCGAGGCCTGAAGCTCAAGAAACCTGCTCACAAGACGTCTCGGGTGCTCGAGGACATTTCCAATAGGAGTCTGGACCCGACGAGGAAGTTGGAGTTCCCTACGCCCGTCAAGAAGCTGAAGGAGGTCAAGCCAGAGAGCAGCTCGTCGTCCTCCAGCTCTGAAGACGAAGACTACTCGAGTGACGAAGCAGAAGTGACGTTCGACGCTGCTACTATTGGCAACATGAGGGTCGTTCGTGAGGCTCTAGCACAGAGTCCAGCACTCTCGACAGTGAGCAGCAACTCGATGCCGCCCTTAGGACTCGAGTACCAGTTCTCTGTGGCCTCTACGGTGTCATCTGTGGCTGTGGCACCGAACGGCCAGTTCCTTGTGGTGGGGTTCTACAATGGCATGGTGTATCTCTATCCGCTCACCAAGGACTCGCTGATCTTCCGACGTGGTGTGCTACTGGACCAGATCATGCCGCGTGGCATGTACACGCAGATTATGGTGACAGTGGCTATCCCTGACGACGGCAAGTTCATCTTTGCTGGTGTCTATCGTGGCTCGACGGACATTCGTGCTTTTGAAGTGGACAGCATCACACTGCCGTCGCCGACGGAACTACCAGAGACTAAGGCATCGCTGCTCACGACGAGTGATAGTGACGACAGTGAGGATGAGGATACTACTGGAACTTTTGGATTGCCGACAGCGAAGGTCATTTCACACACTTATTCTGATGCCAAGCTCAAGGGGTTTGCAGCAGCTAAGAGTTTGGTCCACAAGGACAGCAACAAGACTGAATATCGCTTGTTGTGTGGCATCGGGATCAAAAATGTCCACATGTGGCGATTCTACCAGCAAAAGATGGAGAACGGAAGCTTGGAGTGGAACTGGGAGTGTGTCTTTGACAAGCAAACGAACGGCATCTCGCTGGAGTTCATCACGTTCCACCCGACGATCGCCAACCAGTTTATCTCCAAGTCGGAGCACCAGAATGTGCGCATCTGGCACTTGGAAGAGGAGTATGATGCGTCAGATGACTCGGTGACGATCCGTAAGAAGTCACACACTGATGTCAAGCAGACAGTTGACACTGTGGCTGTGTACGGAGACTATGCCTATGGCGGAAGTGAGTCTCTTGCGGTTATTGATCTTCAGTCTGCCTCCCGCATGGATTTGGACCTGCCGCTGTCCGCAAAGGAACAACGAGCCCAACGTGAAGCTCTTCTCACCTCTAGAAATGTTAATTCATTGCGCGCGTGGAACCCACGCGGAAGTCGTCGACGAGGTGCTGAAGACACGACTGGACAGCGTCACATGCGAACTGTCAGCAAGGTCGCTGGGCAGGATGCATCACCATTCACGGTTGGTATGTGCAGCGACGGTAGTGTGTTCTTCCATCAGCCGAAAAAGGAGACAGGAATGGCGACACCTCTCGACTACATCGAAGGCTACGAACAGTTTTTCGTGGATCCGTCCTTGGACTTTCAAGCGCAATTCTCAGATCTTACTCGTGTCAACACGAGTGGACTTCTTGCGGTTCTACCGCTTCCGAAGACGGAGAAGGAGAAATGGATGGTTGTGGCCGCCAACCAAGATCAACTTCTCGTTCGCAGTTTGGATGCCTTTTTGCATCGCAATCAGCAGAAGAAAGAGTACTCCCAGGTAAAAAGTGATCTGAAGAATGTGATGCGAGACCTCGGTAGAGCAGAGAGCAGTTCAGATGAAAGTGACAGCAGCAGTGACTCCGACGTTGAGGGGAATACAACCTCAAAGGAGAAGCACCAACGCCATAAGAAACTTGACAAGGCGTCCCACAAGCGCAGTCGACAAGAAACTACATCAAAGTCAGAGGAAGGAGGTCGAAAGGTTAAGCGAAGCCGACAAGAGAGCGAGAAGGTCATGTCGTTAAAATCTTCTACTGATGCTGGAGAAAAGAGGAAGGTGATGTCGTCTGGCAAGAATGGTCTGCAGAAGAAGTCCACGAAACCTAAACAGCTCAACGCGGCTGATGATAAGAGCGGGGTCAGCGACAATGTGGCAGCGGTAACTACCCCCAAGCGCAGCAAACTGTCGATGAACACAGCTTCCCCAGTAGTGTCAATTTCGTCATCGTCGGATTCCTCAAACCCGAATACTCCTGAGCAGCCTGGACTGTCTAGAGTGGAGAGGCAATTGTTGGCTTTGAAGGAACTGCAGTGGACACCGCCCCATGCTACAACATCAAAGTCTCAACTGAACAACCAGGAAGAGCTCACGGATTCTGCTGTTGATGCCGCATCAGTCTTGGCTCAGTTGAGCTCGACTACGAACCAAGTGGAGAGCAAGTCAAAGAGCGTGCCTAACGGGAAGAAATGCACTCATCGAATGAAGGCGCAAGCTTTATTCACCGACATCGAAGACAATGTCAACAAGGATAACTGTGAGGTAACTAAGAAGGATCTCAAGGAGGTTGAAGCGACTTCTTCATCAATAAAGAAGGCTGTGGTAGCCAAAGGCCCTAACAAGCGAGGCCGCAAGAAGTCGCCACATGCTGAAGCAGAAAAGCAGAATGTCGTTGTGAAAGAACCTAAAAAGGTTGTGGAAGACAACCAAGTGGAGCCTGCGAAGCTTGCTGAAAATTAGAAGAAGATGCCGAGTTGGACGAGGAACTGGAGCAGTTGGAGCAGTACGAACCTGAGTTTGTGTCCGTGCCTCTGGTGAGTGACAATGGCTCACTTCTGGCAGCAACTATGTATCAGTATGCTCCGGCAGCGAGCACCAGTGACATCATGATGGCCAACACAGACAAAGACATCGAAAATGTCCGAGCTGTTGCGGCTACTGAGCAGGTCAATTTACTGATGCAGTTTTCGCGCCAGAACGAGCGGCTCAAGATGAACTTTCTGGCTGAGCGGGAGCGTATTTACAAGCACCCGGACTGCAGTTGTGTATCACACTCACACCCAAAAAAGTCGTCGAGTTCTAGCGGTGTGAATTGGCGTCGGAACGTAGCGCATGACTACCTCAAGCGGAAGCAGTTGAAGCGGCGTCACAAGAAGCAGCTCGCAGCCAAACTCCAGCAGCTCCACGCCAGCTATGCTGTGCAAATTCAGGAGCTCTATGCGATGCAACAGATGGAAGCCAACGCGTTCCGTGCCCGACAGCAGTTCCAGCACCTTCACAGGGAGTTCCGTCACCAGACCAACAAAACTGACAGCGCCCCATCGTCTCCAAACACTGTCGCGTCTCCGATCAAACACGCGGTTATGCCCGACCACCTCTCAGGTGCCAACTTCCCGTACCCCGATCTACTATCGTAACTGTACTGGTAAAGTCGACTTGTATGTATGATAAGATCAATCAACCGTATGCTTATATCCTCCACAAGTCCCACATGCTTCTTGTCAATAAGTTCTTGAAACGTGTCCCGTATGACATCAAGTACGTGTTATGTGGATCTGTTGGGAACGCTTGTCCAGGGTTCCCAACAGATCCCGCCTTTCTTGAGCCAAAATGGAGATTTGCGTGAGCCGTCCGCCGTTGAAAGTCTCAAGTTGAGACCGCACTCAGGAATTCGCCCTCTATCACTCACATCCACCAACTGCAAATGGCTCAAGTAGCTCCTCTCTCGACTTCAGACGTCACGGTGGTCGTCTTTACACCCAAGGATGAAGACACGGACAAGATGGAGATTGTGGAACAAACCACGAGCATCCAGCACAGAATCCTCGTCGGACTCTTGTACACGTTGGTGTCATCCGGATTCATCTACGGCTGCATTGCTACTGTCACTTTTTCGGAGATGTCTTCACTCTCCTCTTAGTAGCCACGAGGAGCTAGTACAGTGACTTCGTCTCAAGCTTCAAGACGCCATTTCTTTAAGTTATCAACTCTTCTCATCCGAGTAATGCCCGTGACTGCGTTGAACCAAGCGACATTGAACATTCCACAAGAACGAGAACTCTTCTTCTCTCAGTGATAAATAAACGTACTCTATTTAGTGATGATAACTCGGTTGTGCTCCCACCATTACGGTAGATCACACTACCATGTACTACTGTACAGTACAGTACCATGCAAAGTTGAGCAACAGGTCCAGGTTGTGATGGCAGTATGCCGTGTGTCAGTGCGGTCTTTACGCGCGTGGCGACATTATGATGGCCATGCAGATCACGCCTGTCTTCGGACCAGGATCAGACCTTCCACCCTTGAGACGTCGAATATACCATTTCTGAATTTACCAGCTACTACTAAAGACTCAAGACAATAACATGGCGACTCAAGTGAGACCTCTCCCTGCTTCTGAAGTGACCGTGACGATCGTCACTGAGGAAAATCTGAAGGATGGGAAGGAAGAGACCACGCTCAAGCAAAATATCGCTTTGAACTTCTTTCGCACGGTTGCGTCTCTCTGTCTGCTTGTGATCGCAGTCAAGTTTATCAACGACGGATTTATCATCCTCTTGACGGTGTCGCAAAGGTAACATTGGCGTCGTTAAAGACTAAAGTACGAAGCTATGGACACCGTTGGACTCAAGTTGTGAACTCATTAAGGTTCAAGCGCGAAAAGAGAGTCGAATGAAGGACATCAAATTATTCTAGCCTCTATGAACCCCATTGAGACGTTGATGTGCTGCCGAGCGGTGCTGAGACTGAAGCAGACGAATCTTATTTGCATTTTTAAGACTCATGTACTGAGTAGGAGGATAACGACGAAGGATTTAATGTAAACTAAACTACGCCAGTGTTATTCACGAGCAATCTCGGTTTAATCTTAAGCAACATCACAGACACTAGTGCATTTTTCTCTTGATCATGAACCACCTACCAAGCACTTTAATCGATCTTCTAGCACTTGAAACTGCATGACGACCACCGAAAAACTCACTAGTCGTCCATAAGCTGACTCTTTGTGCTGACTTGATGGCTACATTCACCATTGTCCATGGGTGACACTCTTGTCGAAGATGCCGCTAGTGCACTACGTTCCACTTCCCATGGATGACGACAAGAAGAACGAACGTCTTCGTTCCAACTCCATTGCCGAATTCACCACCATCCATCGATGCGTCTGAATCCTCGCGATGAACCTCTACTGGACGAAACCATGGAGCTGCCGAGTCTGTCCGTAGCTCCTGGACCTCCACATCCTCGAGGAGGTCGTGGGAGCTTCTCTAGCAGCTATAGCAGCGGGTTCGCAGGCACTGATAGTTTCTGCAGCTTTAACAGTAGCCAACTCTTCAATGACAGTGATGACCGTGAAGTAGACGTCGATGATCTCGACTCAAACTCGAGTCGAGGAGACTACGCGTTGCTGTCGATGCCTATTGAATCTGTCAAGAGGATAATCCCGACAACAGGTGTGGTAACTCGTCCATGGAATTCTCAAGACAGCAGCTTTCGACGCACCACAGGAATTGCTGACGCTCTTCGGGAACTTCGAGAAGCGCGAGTACTTGATGACGTAGAAGAAGAGGAACCCCAGAGCAGAACGACAAGCGTACTGCAAGTCTACGTCAACTTGTGACTCGACTCTCTACACGTCGAGACTTGTTCGTACTGAGTATGGGGCTGCTGGCTGCAGCAATTCACGGAGCATTGTGGTCCTTGCTGGCTAGACAAGTGTCTTCCACAGTTGCAGTTTTCGTTCCGTATGATCGCCATTCCGTGGACTTTGCAGCATTAACGTTGATGTTATTGTCATTGGCCCTTGGTGTGACGGCGTATGCTGCTCATTTGTGTCTCTCACACATTGCTGAGAGGATGTTGCGGTCGTTGAGAGAGCAAGTGCTGCGTCATCTTCTTCTCGACTTGCATCAGCCATGGTTCGATTTGAACAAGTCCATCGTAATGTCTCTAGGAAAGGAATTGACTCGGGAAGCTCAAGTTATTCGACGAGGACTTGGGCTGGAGCTTGGGGCTGTATGCAGGTTCTTGCTGCAATTCATTGGCGGCTTCACTGTTGCCTTCATGGCTCTTTGGGATTTAGCATTCGCCATCAGTTGTCTAGCACCCGTGGTCATCACTGTCATTGGTATATTGAGACAACCTGGAATCAAGTCCGACAATGAAGCAGATCTTGTAGCTGCTGAAGCACTCAACAACATGCAGACGTTGTTGGCTCTCAATGCTCAACGTCGAGTTCGAGAGAAACACGCACTGCGTGTTCGAATCACTGAACGTGGACACGTGAAGCAACACGGCAAAAATGCCGCTCTTGAAGGCACTTTGACTGGAACTTTGTGGGTCATGAGCGCCATTGGTCTTTGGTACGGTGGAACCAAGGTGTACGAGACGGAAGCAGAGCCAAGTGAAGTATTCGAGACGTTTTTTGGCGTGGTCATCGGAAGTCACGCCCTGGGTCACTTGATCCCGAGTTTTGCAGCTGTAATTCGAGCCAAGAATGCTGCGTCCGAGCTCTTCTTCTTGCTGGAGATACCTTCAAACACCAAAATCCGTAGTCACGATGGGGTCATGAACCCGTTGCCACGACCATCTACCTGTTCTGGTGCAATAATGGCAGTCGACTTGCACTTTGCGTATCCGTCACGGCCTCAACGATCTGTCTTGAAAGGATGCAATGTGTCTCTCATGGCTGGAGAATGTGTTGCAGTCGTTGGAGGACACGGATGTGGAAAATCGACCTTGTTGATGCTCTTGATGCGCATGTATGAACCTTCACAAGGTCTAATCTTGCTGGATGGTCGTGAGATGAATGCACTGGACCCGACTTGGATGCGAGCTCAACTTGGTGTCGTAACGCAGAACGTGACGCTGTTCCGAGCGTCCATCTTCGATAATATCACAATGGGTTTAGTCGTGCTCAGAGACTTAAGTGGACGGAATACTGGGCAAATGGAGGAGCGAGTGATCAATGCAGCTCAACGCGCCGACGTTCATGACTTCATCATGTCGCTACCTGACGGATATAACACACGAGTCGGGGAGAACGGAGCTGTGAAGCTGACGATACAACAGCGACAGCGCATTGCACTAGCTCGAGCGCTCATTCGTGAACCAAAACTACTGTTGCTCGATGAAGTGGCTCTCAGTCCACAAGAATTGCTGTCGAGATTCGGTGGAGCTGTCGGTGCCGGGAGCACAACAATCCTTCTGTGTACAAGTCAAGTCAGATCTACCGCCGTGCAGTATGCTGACAAAATTGTGGTGCTTGAAGCTGGAAAAGTTGTTGAACAGGGCTCACACATGGAACTACTCCAGCGAGGCAACAGCTTTTATCGTAAACTTCACCTTATTCAGCACAACATAGCACAACAAGAGTTTCCAACTGAAATGCCAACACCACGGCAGAAATACCACCATCACGTTACCAAAGCAACACCAACATCACCAACCAAACTCACGAAGCGAGATATCAAAGCATTAGCTCGTCCAGAACGCAGGTTACTAGCGCTCGGCCTTGTGGCTTCGGCTATTATTGGGCTTGGTGGGCCATTGCTCGGCGTGCTGATCGGCGAAATGCTTGCCAACATGGTAAACCAATACGACATTTTTCTCGAGTCTCAGGATGCAGTGAAGCTGGTCAAGACTCTTCAGCCGCTTGTTATCACATCGGGATCTTCTTGAGTGCAGGCGCAGCACTCATTGTAGTTTTCCAGAGCATCCAGCTTTTCTGTCTGGATGCAGCAGCTGAACGCGTGTCCTCGCACCTTCGTGACCTACATTTCAGCTCCCTCTTGGCGCAGCCATTGCCATATTTTGACTCTCCACAACATAACTCCAAAGCTTTGACGGAATCGCTAGCCACTCATGCCCCCATTGCATCACTGATAATCGGTCGTGCTCAAGGCTACAAGCTTCAGATAGTTTGCACCTTAGTGGCAACTTTTGCCGTTGCTTTTTGGCAGGGAAGCTGGATGTTGACCCTTGTACTGCTGGCAGCACTGCCACTGCTGCTTATTGGCGAGTCAATTAACTATCAGCACACTTGGAGACTCCAGCTACGAATTCACTTGTCGATGGAACCGAACCGGAGGAAGCCGTGCAAACTCACGTTAATGAAGCTCTGCGGAATCGTCGACTGGTAGTGATGCTGGGACTTGAGAACGCATGGTGCTCCAGTTTTGATACATTATTGCAACGTCCACTGGAAAACGTCAGAAGCAAAGCACACCTTGAGGCTGTGGGGCGTGGCTTCAGTGCAGTTGTAATGGTAGCCGCCTGTGCTCTGTCATGTTGGTTGAGTGGAGTCCTCATTCATTACGGAGATGCCACATTCCGTGAATTGGCTCGATCTCTGGTGGTTGTGATTCTGTCGGCGCAGTCATTGGGACTTCCAGTCGCTTGGTTGACCAAGATTGACGTTGCGTTACAAGCTGGTGCTGCCATCTTTGCCATGCGTGATGCAGCAATCGTTGCACGTGGTTCAAGTGAGTTCACTCCACCGTCGTCTTCATCTTCAGATGGAGAGAGTGAACCGATGCCACAGAGTCCCATGCTTCGAGGCAGTATCACCCTCAAAGATGTTCACTTTGCGTACCCGACGAGTCCAAACACTCCAGTTCTCAATGGAGTCACATTGCATGTCGCGGCTGGACAAACGGTGGCATTATGTGGTCCTAGAGGTGCCGGAATCTCCACAATTTTTGCTCTCGTTGAAGGCTTCTACGGCCTCACATCAGCTCCTGGAAACAGCGGTCGTGTCATGTTGGACGGGATCGACATTCGAACGCTGGATGTGTCTTGGCTGCGCGCTCAAATTAGTTTTGTTGGTTCAGATCCGACACTGTTCCTGGGCACAATTGCTGAGAACATCGCGTACGGCATGGCAGCTCCACCAACCTTGGAAATGATCGTCAGTGCTGCCGAAGTTGCTCACGCTCATACCTTTATTTCACGACTTCCTGATGGTTATACAACTCGCGTAGGTGGCCGACTGCAGCTAACACCAAGTCAGCGACAACGGATCGCACTCGCTCGTGCTGTGCTGCAGGATGCAAGATTGTTAGTACTCGACGAACCTACCCGATCTCTCGGAGCTGAGAGTGAGAAGATCGCAGTTCAACAAGCTCTTGACACCATCGTTGCTCAGCGTGTGCGTCGAACGACTGTGATTGCAGCTCACCCATCCGAATCTGTTACGGTCAGGAACGCCGATATTATCTACGTGATCGAAGACGGTCGTGTTGTCGACCACGGTACACACTCAGCGTTGTTTCAGATCCGCGACGGAGTGTACGCGAGACTCCTTCGAGAAAGTGCATGGTCAGCAGCTTCCTCCAGCTCGTACACAGTTAGCACGAACGCAACGTAGGAAAAAAACTAATCGCAAACCTTGGATTGGCATTGAAATGTCCACATGCCACAATACCTATCCTTTTCAAAGAATATATGTTAGCACCTTCGCCACAGACTGCTGTTCCATTGACATCCGAGCTGTAAATTCCTGACCCAGTTCATAGATTGAGAACTGAAATGGTGATACAGTTGGATCTATTCGCCATGCAATAGCAGGTCGTGAAGTCTGCATCTTCTCCGATCTGCACGCATTCACGAATAAGCAAGAATACATCAACCAACAACTATCACTTACGATAGCACCAGCGGATACAGTGAGGATGCCAATTCAACTGGTGAGATGCCCTTGAGTGCATCCAGTTCATGCGATAGTGTTGGTCCCTACAATGAATAAATGATCAATACGCTAGTATCTACGAAGTGTTGGAAAGTAGAAAGCATACGCTAGTGCATTCCAACAAATCCCAAACAAACACGCTGCCATTGGAAAATGACGCGTAAAATACAGCGGGGCGAGCTGTAGACCATGCTATAGCGCAGACACTCGTGGCGAATGGTACTTCTTCCCACGAAGTGAGGCACAAAGTCACATCAGAGTGATACAAACTGCAGTAAACAATTCATGTAAGTTTGAACTCAAGGTCAGCTCTTCAAAACCACAGACGCACCAGATACTTCCATCTTCATAACCCACGAGGAAATAGTCAGATTCGAAAGGATGGAAGTCGATGCATACGACGCCAGCATCAGTCGTTTTTAACCCTTGCTCTCGCTGATACTGCATTCGAGAAGAGGATTTCTCGAACCGATTGCCTCGAATAAGCTGACCTGTTCGCGTACCAACAATAAACCTGTCAGTAGCACAAATATTAGTTAGTTCACAGTGTAAAATACGCCACCATCATATGAGCATTGTGTACTGGTTTGGGTCACGTGGAAAATACTTCAACACAGCAACAGCAGGACCAACTTGAGCGATCGTAGTGACGGGAAGAACGCTTGCTTTAGATCCTCTGTGTTGTAGTGGTTTTGGAGCTACATTTGGCGCAAGACATTGCTGCTGCATGTCGATGCGAGTATTCATGACCATTTTCACGTTTCCTCCGATCTGCACGCATTTGTCGCTCACTAGTGCTTCATCCCCGGCGTCAAACTCGATCAAACTCCAGATAATCAAGATACCGCGGTCGTCCATAGAGCCGAACTGGAATGGTCCTCCATTGTCAGCACTACCTTTGCTCCGATCGATCACCTCCAAAGCCACAACAGTTGATGTGTGTTGCTCAGATGCACGATAATTCATACCACAGGTCGAATAAGCTGGTGTGTAAAGTGCTTGGCCATCCACCAACAGACTAGTAGATGGTATCATGGCTTGTGGTCGGAGATCCCATACGTGAATACTGCCATCTTCTGTACCGACTACTATAAACAGGTCTCGTGAAGGGCTCAAGCAGGCGGCGGACGCCACACCTTCACTTTTCAGTAGATGGAGCGGACGATTCGGCAAGTTAACATCCCAGACACAAGAAATTGTTTTGTCTTTGAGCAATTTTGCCGGTTCCTGCTGCTGATTGTCACCGCAATCATCGACTTCGCGAGCTGTTCCATAGCAAGATAAAAGTGTGCTGGACACGGATGGTGAAAATCGCAGCACCATGAGGTCACGACCTTGGAGAATTTGCTCAAGACATCCCAATGAGTCAATCTTTTTGCTTGGAAATAGCAACTTTTTGTCCAGTTTCGACATATTAGTTATTTGGTAGCGTTTCCCCATGGACGTGCCTTCGTCTTCATTTCCTTCTTCCTCTCGTCTCTTCTTTAAAATCTCTTCTTGATTTCCTTGAGCTTCTCGTTCTGACACCATCACGTTCTCCACCGCTAGCGTCTCGCAAACGTACGCAGCGTGTTCCAAGAATTTAAAAATCGAGATGTAGACGAGGAAGCTAGTTCTTCTTCATTATTCTTGCCAGTCGAGCTCGAATCCGTGTCAATACCAATGTCATCTGGGAAATGCATACTTTTATCATGCGTTTCAGGGGCTTTTGTCTGTGTCCCAAGTGTCCTCGCTCCGTCACTTGTCTGCACAAAAGCTTGCTTCACCAGTCCTCTTCTCAGCCGACTCAACACTTTGTCTTGTTCCGTGACTGGATTCAACTGGAACAACGAAACCTTCTCCATGTCAAATTTCCGACGTTCCAGGATCTCTTTAGCTCGTTTCGCATGTGGATCGAGCGACTGTTTCAACCCAGCAATTGAAGATGCAATAGAAGAAGAAGGTCGAGCTCCAGATCGCTCTTTTTCTTGACTATTTGGTACATTTCTCGTCTCGGACGAACTCAAAGGTCGTCCTGACTGGAGTTCTCTCGTTTCTGCCTCTAGGGCCTGTTGAATTCTCCGTAATTCTGCTTCATCTTGTGCAGTTGTTCCCTCTCGATTCTTTGCATTTGCTTTTGCTCCAATTGTGGGCAAAGGTGTTGACTTTGGATGACTCTTTTCTTCTTCAAAGTCATCGTCATAATTCTCAAATCCATCGTCATCATATTCTTCTCCAGTTTCTTCTTGACATTCTTCTGCATTTGCATTTAATGCTGCAATTTGTTGCTTTTGACGAGCTTCACGCTGTCGTTGTTCTTCTAACCGTTGAGCTTCCTCCAGTGCCTGTTTTGCCAAATCTTCTCGACGTTTTGCATCTTCCATCTCTTTTGCACGAAGTTTTTTTGCTTCTCGTCTTGCTTGTTTTTCCGCATTTTCTTTATCTTTTGCAATTGCAACATCAGTTGCTGCAACAACCTCTGGACCTGATACAATTGGTGGTGTAGTCTCTCGAGATGAAGGGTGATGGGTTTCTCCACTTCGAGATATTCTCTTCTTGGACGACCGTCGCTTGGTATCACCATCTGGTTTCGGCTCAGCTAGTGGGATCCGAGGAACTGTTGGCATTGCATTTGATGCAACTGGAGCTTCAACAGCTTGAGAAGCTGGAGCAGCAACAGAATGTCTCGTGGAACTTTTCTTGCTCGACTTCTTGGCTGGCGCAGCGTCACCTATGGATGGAGACCCTTTTGGCTCCGACATGGCTAAACTTAATCGAGATTGAGGATATCTGCGTCCGTTCAAGCATTTGCATGAAATTATCGCAAGTTTTTGCAGATTTTTTATCAACCCGAAAATCCAGAGCTTCCTATTGGCTGCCTTCAGTTTGCTTCTCCCACTTTTCATTTCTTCACTGATAATTGGCAACATGGACCCCAAGAAGCCACAGAAGACCGTCGACGACCCAAGTTACCCCATGGCTACGGGTCAGCCCGTCCAAGTGGATGCGTATGGTCGTCCTGTGGTTGAGGCTGTGCCGGCCCCGCCCGGCAGCTTCCCCACCGCCACGCGTGTGATACCCAACAACTCAAATATTCGTCGTGATGCACAGGGCAATGCATTGTGCAACAAATGCTCGACACCGTACCCACTTCCTGCCGGTTGCACCAGTTGGAGATGTCGCAGTTGCGGAGAACTCAACAATGCCAGCACTTATGGCAACGAGTGCAACATCCTGTGAGGGAAGCAGTTAAGCTAGTTTTAACTGGCAAAGGCAACAAGTTTTTATCTCGTTAACATCATAGTGAACTTCAGTCTAAACAGAGCGACTTGAGTTGGAGTGCTGGTGCAACAATTTTCATCTCCCAGCGTAGCAAACCTTGCAACGTATCTGCGGCATTTCGTAGTGCGTCTTCTTGAGTGCAATAGTCGGTTCTACCAGCCCATACAATTTGCTGGTAATGTTCACCCGTATCAGAGTTTTACCACATCATAAGCTTCAGTGGTAAGCGCAAGATCAGCCCATGCACGTTTTCGCCCTCCTTCATCTCGCTCGATGTCGTGGATGGGTCGGTCTGTTGGCACACTTTGCGTGCCTAAAACGTAACCTGTTCCAGTTAGAGTACCACCGACATCATCTGGGAATTCCTTGGATGATTCCACTAAAAAATGCACAAAAATTGACCGAAACGTCGAGATGGCACTAGGAGAGTCAACGTCACGAACGAAAACGTAGGCGTTGGGGTTCATTTTCTGGAGAATATCCAACCGAGAAGTTTCCGCCTTGACAGTCTGAAATCGAGCTAATTTGATGTCATTGGTCCATGTCTTGTGCATCATATCGAGGACGTTGAGGTTGGAGAATTTTTTCAAAAACACAAATTCCATCACACTACCTTCCACGCGTTGGATAATTTCCCAACCAAATACTTCCATTCGATGTGTACGCTTGTCTACTAGACCTGATGACGGGTTTAGTCGATTCTCAACGTGACGGATATGTCGCTGGTTGTCGAGAATTGTTCGTGTGAGATCCCACTCGGTTAATGGATGAAACCCGAGCTCATCAGCAGCCTGAACCTCGTCCACAATGTCGAGTTCCTCGCTCGGGGTGGTCTGGAAATGCCGAGTTGCAGCGAGATTACTCGCTTCGAAGTCCACTACACGTTGGATTTGGAGCGCACATAGCGCTTTTTGTTTGAGCATTGTCTGTAGAAGGAGCTTTTCTGCCCCAAGTTGCTTTGCCAGCACCACCAGGTCAGGATGGCCTTGCTTGTCATTGATCAGGAGCTCGTCGTACACGGCGGTGGGTTTAGCACGGCGACAAAGTTCGGCATATTGCTTCTCAAGCTCAATGACAGTGCTTTTCATTTGCTGTAGCTCTTGCCGCTGACGATGGCGGATTTTGCGCATGCCATCGCGATTCTTCGTGCGACGTGCCTCTTGCTCGGCCGGAGTTAATTTGCGACGGTAGTTCATTCGGACTGAGACTATAGAATGAAACGAGAGTGCTGTTCTGTGCTGCAAAACGAAAGTGGTGGGCCACGTCATCAAATATGATGGTGCTGTGCGGGCTGGAGCACTGTGAGAATGTCCCGGAGATGGGACTGGCTACCACATGCCATCCGTGTAGGAGAACCAATAACTAACCAGTCATCTTGATTATAACATCCGCTAATTACAGGGGTGTGTGCCAGGTAAAAGCGATGCGTTATACTTCGACCATAGTAGCAGGAGGTCCAGTGTCTCGTGAATACCTTTCGATCTCACGTCAAAATCAAATGACCGCATAGTGATAATTAGCGTAAGCTTCACTTGAGTACATGATCTAAGCTGCACAAATAACAAACATAAAATCAAAGCGATGAAAACTACATAGTAGGTGGCCACCTCCTATTATTTCGTAAGCCTGTCATCAAACCAACCAAGGTATTTCTTATCTAAGAATCACGTCACTTACTACGTGGGAATTCTGTCTGCTATCGGGGAGAGAATCCTGAGCCCATAATCATATCATAAAAGTGGCATGACATCCAGATCAGGGTAGCGGCACACTTGTTTGCGAGCCTTGGGGATGTTTACTGTACGTGGCACGGCTCGTACTATGCACTAAACCCACGCGCGAGTGAAGAACTCGGAATCAGTCCTTGTAAAAACTGCAGACTCTTTCTGTCCTTATAAACACGACAAGCGTGATCCGCTGATCTAACCGCGTATAGATGAACTATGTCACAGAGCCTGTCAAAGCTTTGCTTTCGACTTTTGACGATTATAAAAGAGTCTTGGTCATCTTTGATTGCGTGGTTTCAAGAGCACGACTCAGCATCAACAGTGGACACTCACCCTTGCATTTAGTTTGTTTTCGCCACGCGGTGGTCGTCATTTTGACTTCATTGGTAAAGTTGCTCAAGATATTAATGCCACGTAAGATGAGCCCCACCGAACGGGAGGCGCATCGATTGAGAAATCGCGAATGGATGCGAAAATCAAGGCAGCGACAACATCAAGAGATTCTAGAGATGGAAAACACAGTTGAACAACTCGAGAAACAATACACGGAATTATGTCAACTTTCACTCAACGAGGAAAAACAATCAGAGGAGACCAACCACATTGGCAACGGAACACATATGCAGAGATATGCTAAAGCTTTTGCGCTAGTCAAGCGACTTGGGGCCGAAAATCTGCTATTGCAGAGCGTCTTAAAGCAAAAGGTGGCGTGGGAGCGCAAGCTACAGTGCATTCTTGACTTTGAAGCGAGTGATTTGGTGTGTAAGTCGCAGTTTCAGATCCCACTTAATGATCTGGAGCTTGACGTTCTAGATGAATCTCAAGCGGAGAAAGAACTCGGATTCTATCGCCTATCGGAGTGGGATCTTACCCGCATCATCTTGGACAACAAGCGTGAAATTGACCACGTTGAGACTCGATTGCTTCATTCAACAGTGCTCTCTAGAGTGAACGAGACACGAACGCATCCAATGCAAGCGTTCGGCTGGGATATCGTTCAACGCGTAGAAGGTGGAGTGATGGAGTTTGTGTTCACAAAAAAGTTTTCCGGTCTCAATATACTCGAGGTCTTGCGCACAACATGGCTCAACGACATGCATCTGGAACGATTCAGAAAGGTTAAGGCGGAAACATGCCGTCTACAAGTTGTCCAGCAGATGAACCCGAACGCGTTCGTGTTTGTCCGCGATGTAGCTTCTCCCAGTGATATTTCTCTCTTTCGGTCGGTCTTCGCGCGCTTCCTGGTTGAAGCGACAAGAGAATTTCCACTCCATCCATCTGACTTTGATAAACCTGAATCTGTTACTGGTACGGGTTTCGTCTTGGGCACACATAGTGTGACGACGGATCGTACGCGTCGCCTTTCAGATGGCGAATTGTCCGGAAAATTAGCTTGGGCCGACCTTGCTTTGACAATCGGCGCATTCAACGTTGTTGACCCGATCTCTGGTGAAACGTGTCAGTATGTGCGATGGGCAGGCCGCACAGATTACTGTAGTGAAGAGCATGCACAGCGCAACGCCTCTGATACTCTACAAGGAATGCTCCGCTGGGAGATGCTGGTCATTGCGCCGGCACTCAACCTCATCTCACTTAGCTTTGATTGAAGATTGTGTTCTATTAGCTTATAGATGGGTTTATGCTTTTCGTGGTACAACGTTATCCATACTACACACCTGCGTTAGGTAATAGCTCGTCACTTATTAATCCATGTCAACTATGATCGCGTGGTTACAATCAACAACAATTGATAATGTTCACAATACACGTACCACACAGGGCAGTGGCTCTAGTTTCAATTTAATACTAAAGTCGTGCAGTAGCCGTTCTGACTTCTCAGACATACTAATCCCAGACCCACTTAATCGCTTTTGATGCCGATTATTTGTGGTTTCTTCAGAGACACATTATACGAAGCTCAGGCGGCTAATGAGCTCGGGTCCCAGCAACTGACCGATTGGGATCTTACACAAACGATAGTATCAAAAAAACGCGTCATTTCCTACGTGACAACGAGATTCCTTCATTCATCTGCCCTCGACCGCACCCATCGGATGCAAGCATTCGGCTGGAATATCTTGCAGCATGTACAAGACAGCGTCATGGAGTTTGTCTTCACGAAAAGTTGTCGAAGGTATGAAGAAAACTTGGATCAGCACCTTGCAACTGGACGAATTCATAAAGATCAAGCTGAAATTCGACGTCTACAAGTAATTCACCAACTGAACCATACCGCGGTAGTGTTTGCTCCTAGCGATATTAGTTGCACCGGCCCTCAACCTCCCTTGATTAAGCAATACGGTAGTGAATGGTTTGTAAATTACTTAAAAGACTCCATTGTTATTTGATCTTAGATAACTCAGGCTCATGGTATTTTGTCATTCTTGGAAAGAGTTTTGCTAAAGTGTGTAGATATGTTTTTACTGAGAGGAACCCGCTTATCGGAGAAGTATAACATCTGAAAGCTTGCCGGTAAACTAGGTTCAATTACTGTGTATTTCGGCTACATGTACAATTCGGTTGTGCGTTAGATACGTTCAAGAAAAAACGAGTGCAGTAAAGTTTTTTATTCATCCACGAGTGTTCATTGAATCTGAACCGTAGTGACAACGATTTCATCTCTTGAGATGACTCACGAACTTGAATGTGAGGTAAATAAAAAATTGTAGCACGACCCAGAATACCAACAAACCCACCATGAACTCATATTTTTTCCCAGGACGGAAATCGTACAACTTCTCAATGTATGCCGCCACGGTCATGTTTGTCGTCACATTATTCTTTGACACTGAGATGATATTTTGGTTGTGGCCAAACTGAATGCCAGCCAACGCTGAGAGGGAATAGCTCGATGGCATGAGGTATTGGAACCACTTGTAACCAGGCTTCATCGCTGTGCGTGGTAGTAGGTAGCCCGAGAACAGGTTGAACAGACATGACATCGCACCGACTGCCACGTTCGCCACCTTCTCGTTCGGCATCAATGCAGACATCCACTGACCCACGTACGTACATGCCGAAGTGTACAGGTAGAAGACAAACATGAAGAAGAAGAAATCGCCGACATTGTCACTCCAACCCACCAGCCAGTACTCGATCGTCACGAACAGGACGATCACCACGATCAGATATGGGACCTCAGCGAACCACAACGACAGACTGTACGGCAGTGGACCGTAGTAGTTCGACATCCGTTCGCGGTAGAACACGGCACGCTCAGCGCATGTCACCTCCAGTACAGTCATGAGATTAATCACACCGATGAAATCCATACTGTTGTAAATGAGACCGATGTGCGAGTTGATCTTTTTCACGCTGGCAGCCGACAACTGGTAGAACGTCGTGCCAAAGATGACAGCGAAAATCGGGAAGAGGAACATGCGCATGAAGTTGTACTGCGGGTTGCGCCAATATGTGAGCTGCTGCTTCTTCGTCAACTCCTTTAGCTGATTCCAGAAGCCCGTTGCAATAGGTCTGTAGTTAAGCGTCGAATGGCACACGAAATCGTCCGAAACCTTGGCCAACTCCAGTGTGCGCTCACGGTTCTTCTTGCACAACTCGCTGTTCTTGTACTCCAACGAGTAGTCCTTGACGTCGCGACCGATACCAGCACCGATCACCTCCAGCATATATGTGGCTGGGTTATACTGAGGACGAATCTCCTCCGTACCAGGGATGGAAGCGAAGTACTCGAGCATCTTCACCGAGTCCACACCCAAGTCCCCAAAGTACGCCGTGTATCCACCTTTCTGTAGCAGCAGCAAACCATCAAACAGCTCGAAGATGGAAATGCTAGGCTGGTGAATCGTGCACAACACCGTCCGACCTGTTCGAGCAATCGACTGCACTCCACGCATCACAATGAGAGCAGACCGAGCGTCCAGGCCGCTCGTAGGTTCATCCAGAAACAGGATACTCGGATTCGACACCACCTCCACACCGATCGTCACGCGCTTCTTTTGCTCCACCGACAAGCTGCCAACCATTGCACTAGCAATGGGAGACAACTCAAGCAACTCGAGTGTTTCATTTACCAGATTCATGCGCTCTTCCTCCGAAAAAGTCGGGGGCAAACGCAGGTTGGCTGAAAACACCAAAGCCTCATAGATCGATGCAGCCTCCGAGTGGATATCCATCTGCTCGCAATAAGCAGTGATACGACTGAAGTTCGCAGGGTTTTTTGGCTCACCGTTCACAATGATATCACCGACGATGCGGCCACCAGTCTTACGGCCAGCAATCACGTCCATTAGCGTCGTCTTACCAGCTCCAGTCGCACCCATGAGCGCCACCATGCGTCCAGGCTCAAAGTGAGCTGTGATGCCACGTAGTAGCTGCTTTTCCTCACCGGATGGCAAAGTCACAAAGTATTCGAGGTCCTTGATGCACAAGTTTGATGGTGTGAATGATAGTCCACTACTCTTTCTAGCCTCCGTTCCAGTTGCACTTGTGCCAGGTGTGTTCATCTCAACGTAGACATTGTCCTTATTGATTGAATTGTCTTTCAGTCCCTTTGCGCTCACGCCCTTGTGTGTCTCGTACCGGATGAAATGTAGCGCTAGACCATTTAGCATTGTGAACACGAAGTAGTAGGCCACTAGGACACCAATACCAAAGCCAATATACTCGGTACCTTGTTTGATCGAAAAACTATCGAGGATCTTTTTGCTCTGAGCATCGGTGTATCGGTCACTGGAGAATTCCGACAGCATGTTCGAACGCAGTGCCCACGAGATCGGAGAGAACCAGTACATCCAGATCCAGTAGTCCGGGATCAGGTCGGCCAGGATAATGTTACCCGAGAACAGCAAGAAGAAGCTCACAGAGATCGAGGCCAGTGCCTGACCCACCGTAATACTTGGTGACAACGCACTCAGCATCGTCATGTACGCGCTGATAGCGTGTTGGAAAGCCAGTAGCACAATGTAAAACACGATGTACTTCTCGAACGTGCGCGTCAATCCACTCATGAAGTAGAAGAACGTGCCCAATACGAAAGACACCGCTACATTCACTGGGATCTGCACCACACTCTCCGCAATGGCATAAGACGTCGTACGGAAGAAGTTGCGCGGGCGTTGCTTGTAGAACACCTTACGAAGCTGGAACGAAATGGTGATCTGCTGCCAGGCCTGACGCTGGAACAGCGCGATACTGAAGAAGATCATGCGCAGGTAGTACGTTGAGCTCACCTCAAAGTATATCATACCCATGACCAAGCCGATCACGAGAGCTTCAATCAATTTTCCCCATAACAGTGGTGGATCTCGAAGCCATATCAATTTCTGCCGATTCAGAAGTAGCATTGTACTCGGAATGAACGCCATACCAAATTCTGATCTTTCCTTTGAACGAGCCAAGTTTACCACACTTTGTGCTTTTTTGTAGTCCTCGGGACTTTCAAATTGATGTTCGTTGAACCCTTTCGAGATGGCGTCAATTGTTTTCTTGAATATACTCGACTCGCAGAACAAATTGTTAAAGTCCTCGGCTGTGACTGGGAGATTTTTGTTCTCTACACTCCCATTTGCATAACACTGACCGCGACCTGAGGTAATTTCTATGAGAAAGTCAGCCGGATCCACACGTAGAGGGCATGTAAAGCCACGCTCTCGGAAATAATCCAAGATGTCGATTCTGGGCCCATGATACACCATGTGCCCTTCGTGAATCATCAGAATATCGTCGAACTGCTCAACAACTTCTGGTGTTGGCTGCAAAAGTGCCACAATCACAGATCCACCTAACGTTTTACACCAAGTGCGTAAAGCTTTCATAATGTCAAAAGTAGCAGCACTATCCAAACCGGTCGAGATTTCATCACACAGGAACAAACTCTGACCGCCCACTAGCACCTCACCCACCGTTACACGCTTCCGTTCACCTCCACTCACACCTCGCAGCAATGCATTACCGACTACCGTATTAGCACAATTCTCCAGACCCAGAATCTGCAAGAACAGTTCTGTTCTCAAAGCCGCAATATCCCTCATTTCTTCACGTTGATCTTCCGGACGTCCATTCACGCACATGTCTGCGAATTTGAACGTCTCACGCACCGTCAACGTTGGAATATGGTTATCCGTCTGGTCCACAAGACCAACAAGCTTGATCAGATCAATTTCATCACCACGCAGTCCTGAGTATAAAATTTCACCTCCCAGATCCTTCTTTGAGCTACTGTGCAACTTACCAGCTAGTGCCTTCAAGAATGTGGATTTACCAGCACCAGGGTTGGCAAGCATTAAAGTCATGGAACCGGGTTTAATAATGCCTGTCATGGGGTGTAAAGCATATTTCGTCACCATTTCCGGTCGTTTCCAGGGTGTGAAAATCTTTGCTAGGTTTGACCCGACCGTACTGTGACTGCCCGTCGTGGCTGGGACCTGAACCGAGAAACACAGGTCTTGGAACCGCACTTCGGGTGTCGGTAGCTGGAGGTTGATCTTCCGGGACAAGTGGTTGTATTTCTTGTAGAAACGCTCGAGACCTCCATTCAACATGGTCGATAGAGAACCGGCATCCAAGGTGCTGTAGCGACTGCCCATAGTATCATGACTTGAGTGGTTGTAGGGTTCTTGAAGACTGCGAAAATTGAGAGAATTGTAGACTTCGGGTACTGCTTCCTCAGTTGGCTTGTTTACCTCCGTTTCCGGTAGCAACAAGCTCATTGTTGGTCGACTGCAATGTTAGCAAACTTTAGATTCAGGAATCACTCTTGATGGAAACTGCGATGTAAATGAGGCATGAAGACCACGAGAGAAGCATCCCATATAACCACTTCATGCCTTGTGGTCTAAACTTAACTCGGTGGATGTAATTCCCAAAGGAAGGAGCTAGATGGCAAGTAAACAACGAATAGGGTCTTTTTCCGAGGTGACAACTCTGAGCACTTGCATTTAGTTTTCTCGTCGTGCGTCGCAGGTCAGCGCACCAATTTTTTTTCAGAATAATTCTTATGGTGTGTCAATCGTGCCAGTTTGTCCCGCAACCCCTCTCGTAGTGCTGCGCTTCTGCGAGTTGGGGGAAGCTTTGTGCGTTCACCAAAACATTCCGCTCGTCACCGTGCACAGGGTTTTAGACTTACAATTATACGTTTGAGAAAATAATATTATGATATTGCATCTGAAAATGATATGTTTGAAACATACAATCAATTATTGCAATAAAATATTTTCCCAGAAAAATTATTGGCATTCTTTAACAGGTGTTGCCTGTAATAAGAGGCCACAACCGGGTGGGGAACAGAAAAATATTAATTCCGGGATTTTTCAAATGGATTTGCTGTACCTACAACATCATAGTAAGAATATTTTACATACATTTGGGGCAGTATCAATAACATTGCAAAGCTGTATCTTGTATTTAGAACCCCAACGCAGCAAACTCCATACTAGTGCTGTTAGAACAGTTTTCAGAGATTTAGATAATCTGGCGTCGCGTTGTGATACACATGAGCGGGGTTTTTGATAGCCGATGTGATTTGACGTCATTGGGTTGGCATTTCAAATACGACGATGGCCTATTGGTGAGGCAGCATTAACTAGTGTGGATGGTGCAAGATCTGCTTATGAAAACGCTATCGTTGGGTGCAAAAAGCTGTGACAATGTGAATGTGCTACGAATGAAGTATTTAGCACGCTTTGCTTACACAAGGTGAATTTCGGTGGTCGGGCACGATCAAACGAAAAGCAAATCGAGGGAAGATCATTACCCAGCTCTCGCATGGAAATTTTTAAAAATTCTGAGCATCAACAAGAAAGACACTAGGAAGGCACCTTGCGGCGATGAAGATAATGATTCATATACTATTCATTTCAACAAAAACGCCTCCTATCAGTAGGTATGAAATCCCCAGCTATCGAATGCAGTTAACTGTTTTGCTTGTTAGCAAAGACCGGATTTTGATAACTCGCCGATTCCCACCATTTTAGCCCTCTTTTCCCCTCTTCTTACAGGCACGTCCTGTTAAAAGTTAGACCGGAAAAATATGGTTTTTGACAGGGTTGTGAGACACCCCGCCCAAAGTGTCTCGTGAATACACTTGAAATTCTTGAAGACTGGAAACAGGATTTGAGACAGCAACAGGAAAATGTATGGGAATCTGTCTCGTAAATATGTCAAAATTGTCATATTTACGAGACGTTTGTATAGGGTTTGCTGTTGTTGTCTCATAACCCTACCCGATACAAATGTAACGAGCAGTGAGATATTCGACTGGAATTTTCACAATGGGGTGTTCGCCATTCTCATTCGAAAGCGGCTTTTGATTCTGAGTGGTGCGCACAACAGTGGACGATCGACGCCTTCACATCGTGCATTCGCGTAAAGCCAGCGGGCTGACCAACTACCAACGCGTAGAACGTTTCTACGGTGTATACGAGTGCACGGTCCGCAGCTACGAGTTCCAGGTCGAGCGCATCATCGTGCCTCGTCCCATGGGCCGAACCCCCTCCCCGATAACACGCCTGTGGGTGTGGCGAAGAAGCTGCTCCACCTTCCCCCCTACTAGCATCAGTAGCCTCTGAGGAGCTTGGCAAAAGAGATCAAGAAATACAAATCTACGCTGCAATGAGCTCTGCAAGAAGCTCTACGGTACGTCGAAGATGCTAACACTTGCCAGGTGAAGTACTCTGTTACAGACTGCGAGTTCCAATCTACAATCCTTCGGGACCTCAAGGAATCTTCAGTCAACCCCCAATGACTACATACAAATGCTCATTGACAAGCACAACACTGGTGTCGATGTCAAGAATACTATCGATATTTTATGGTCCCGGCAGAACCCCGCTGGAAGAACAACTGCCGCCCATAAAGGCGATTGTGGCGGTGTTTACTCCGCGACATCGATCCTATCGCAATCAGCGCAAAATGGTCGTTTGTGATGTTTTGTTCGCTGACGCGGGAATTTCAACTGGACGATAGCAGAAACCCGGACCGATGAGGGCGTGATTTACGTGTTTGGCGCTAACGCAGGTATGAAATACACGCATACGACTTCTGATTGAAGTTAGCTATGCCACAATGAGCCAGATGATTGAGGTCTTCAACGTCCAGCTGGCAAGCTTGAACTTATCAAATGCTCTCCGCTAGTAGCCGTAGCTCCTGGGCAGTTGTGTGTAGTCGCAATTAGAAATCCAGCGTGCTGTACTCCGGTCAGCTTCCTCAGACAATATGTCGAAGATAGCGCAGTAATAAGCAGAAGGCATCTTTTCTGATCGCGAGCTGAAGACCACATAACTGTGGGTAATTTTAGGTGAAATTAGTGAAAAGATCACTTGGTTAGTGGTATTGTGCCTTGCAATCTATTTGTCTCCGCTTTTGTACACTAGTTAGTACAGCATCTTTTCACTAAATCGTGCACGATTAAGTACAATTCGTGCTGGTCAATTATTGGACAGTCGTCAATGCCGATGAATCGTCGATGTGGCATTAACCACCATCAATAACAGCGAAGACAACAGCGATTGCTCAAATTGAGGCACGGTTAATTCTGCTCAAAGTTTTTGCGAGTAACAACAGATAAGATTGTGGTAGATTATTTGTGTCGTAAGGCAGCAGTTCATATGCACTGGGAAAGTAAACGGTCCCACTCCCGATTTTTTTGCGTTGTGCGAGCCTGAATATGGTGATACGGTATCACTGATACCTTCTTGTGACCCAAATCTGCTGAAGTAAAGCGCTCATTGTTTTGTAAACACTTCATATTGCGAAAAGTTGAGGGGCACTTCCTAATCGGACACCTCGCATATTCTGCGAGTTGGAAGCCGCTACCACTGGTAGAGTCCACTGCATTACAACTACAGCCACTACAGTGATTAGTCTGAGCACAGATTGCATAGACTAATTTTAAGCATTGACTAATTTTGAACTTCTAAATTAGTCTAAGATTCAATGAAATTAGAGGAGTGCCTTTTTGCCACCCGTACTATTCATCACTAAAAAACCTACCGACATGCCTTCATCAGTACCACTTGTGTCATTATTGTGACTGACTCTTTAAGGAATTGTAGTTCAATTTTTCAATTTCTTTATTGCCTGCATATTCCTCAGAATATTGTTTGATGATTTCATGTAGATAAAAAAACGCCTTCCTTATTACCGCTCGAGTCACTGTAGTTGACTTGTAACTAGACTCCATCTTTATTCAAAGATTAGCTGCAGCGCATCACAGTATTGCGAGCGCAGTAGGCATCACTCTTACCTTGCTTCTGATTCACTTCTCTAACAGCAGCAGCTGCTAATTGTAGGAAGAAACCAAACCACGTCGCCAATTTGGCCCATTTTCAAGACTAATTTTGACAATTTAGCTCAGACAAATTGTGAATACACCATAAATAAGTCTGACATTAGGCTAATTTTGAGCTCAAATTCATACTAGTAGCAGGAATAGGAAGTCTATGACTGAACTGGAGACACATTTCAAGCGACACTCTGACCACCGAATCTACACACTTTTGTGTAATAGTAGCCTCAGTCTGTGGACTATCGACTCAGGCAACATTTGCGAATTAAAGATATGGCCCCCCCCGCACAATGAAATAAGATTGGTTAGGCTGTTCAGCCAGCTAAAGCTGTCCTCCTAGTATAAGCCACAACTAGCATCTGGAAGTTTATCATTGCCACTTTGCTATGCAATATGCACCCGAACTGAATGAAACAATACCAAGTGTCCCTGGAAATGTGACATTCAGGCAATTAAGTCAAATAGATGCGGCTCGGAGAGAGATGGAAAGTGAACAACAAACGGGGCACAGACGGCGTGATCGGAGATTTAGAAGTGTGCGAGTCATGTTCAACGACATTAAAGTAAATATCGATGTATCACTAGATGATGTGAGAGCGATTCTTGGCTTGCACGAGTGTGACCTTCGAAGGCCACACAATGCTGACATATCTCTCCACGAACCACTGCCGAGCATGGAAGACGAAGACCATCAGTGGTATTAAGTGTTAGTGTTAGGTTGATGCAGCTACATTAATGCTAATAGCAAGAGAATCAGCATGATAACCTCAGTGACGATAAATTCCGCATATAAGACTATTCTTGCGGTGGCTTCCGCGGTCACGTCCTTAGCGGTCGGAATATAACACGGTCCCCCCAAAAATAAGCTTGCTAAGTCGATTAACAATGACAAGTACAGTAGGGTAATCGTTTTCTTTCGGCGCCGAAAGTGTTTACATTCGTGCAACATACCGTTGTCTTTTTTTATAGTTTGTTTGGGCTTGTTCAAGTCAACACTACGAGAGAAGATGAATGGGGAGAGAGGTGAAGAAAGTACCATGAATGCAATTATCGACCTCATGGATTTCGAGCTTGGTGTCTCCTCTAACAAACAGGATGTATCAGCACGCTCAAAGTTCGACGCATTTCTCAAAATTGTGTCTCCAGATCTTTCTTTCATCTCTCTGACGCAACAAAACATCACAATGGAACTGATAGGGCAGTTCTGCTCCTTCATGCTGAACGACAGCACCATACACTGGCAAACTTCAATGAACTATCTGAGCTCTATTAAATGACAGCTCGAAGACAAACTAAAAGTTACCATCTTCAAGTCGGATCAGGATTGGTATCGGCGATGTCGCCGCAACTTGCATCACCAGTATGTTCTACAGGCAATCAAAACCGGTAAACGACTAAAGGATCAGGCTGCCATGATGACTTTAGAAGATTTAGAGACAATGTGTAAGGTGCTCTTCACGCAAAACGAAGTCCGAGCACTGATGGATAGGACCCTGCTTACCAGCCAGTGGCTTTCCATTGGAAGAAGCTCCGACAGTGGTAATTTACTCTTTGACGATCTTCACTGGCTAGGTGATTTTCTTGTTATTGATCTCACACGGTAAGCTTTAGATCCATGGATAGCTTTAAATTTGTATCTAACTGAATTCTGCATAGTTTAAAGGTGCGTCAACAACATTCTATCTCACTCTTTTGCTCTCCCGGAAATTGGGCTATCGATCCATATCATTCATTAGCGTGTCAGCTTATTGCTGATCCTTGGAATGCTTCAGATCGAGTGTTCTCACAGAGTGTGGATGGAAAAAGTGAAGCCCGAATCGCAGCTCACATAAATCGAGTGCTTAAAAGTCTCTATAATAATGACTCGGCTGCTCGTTTGACCCCAGGTCAACAGTCACACTCTGCCAGGCGAGGAGGTGCTGCATTTGCAAGTAGTAATTCTGAAGTCAAATTATGTGATCTAGCTCATCGTGGATTGTGGAGTATGGATGGATTTGCCACACTCCTCGAATACATTTCACCAACTTCAGCCAGTGATCAGAAGATCGCAAAGGTACTGAGTGGAAGGACGGATACTGAAAAGTCTGGAAAGCCACCCTCTCTCGATGTTTTTGCCAAGAGTAGTCATGAAGCTCATGTGCGCGTGGAATCATTCGCATTAGAAATGCGGAGAAAATACTTTTCAAGCTGCAGACCCGCTCATTTACAGATTGTTTGACTGCTACTGTGTTGATGTATCTGGACGATACACTTATGTTGGCACCCGACCACGTTATCCACGTCAACATCACCTGTGCTGCGAAGGCCATGCGCCTTCGCGTATCAAGTACTAGTGAACTGAAAGATTGGGGTCGTGTTATCCGGAAACAATTTGTGCTGGACAATATCCTCTCGCTCCCTATAGATTTATAAAATCCAACATGAGCGAGCGTGAGCTGAGTGAGCAGTACCTTGGGATTCATACTTTTGCAGGGGCACTCGAACGTGGAGTACTAGGATACCGAGAAGTCATGAACGAACTTCAAGACATCAAACAATTGCTCCATCGAGTGTTAGACAGACAATACGAACAACAGCATCATGATCTTGCGTGCCCCCTACCAATCTGGAAGTCTCTTCACTAGCGTCTTCAGCCAATATGGTGCAAACAGTAGTTCATAGGGTGAGTCCTCTAGGCGCGATGACTCGCAGCTGGCCTAGTGACTTTGATTCGGTGAAGGGTATTAAACTTCAAGATCTCATCGTTCGCTATGTACGCGATGGTCTTGCATACGCACGATACTCGCCGAGGAACCGAGTGCACAAAGAAGTCCAATCAGCGATGCAGGTCGTAGGTGAATTTGTTGACTTGTCAACATTACCAGTGGAGATAGCTGCAACAAGTGAGACATCTGATGTACTGAGTAGTCATGCCCTCACTAAATTTGCTCGGATGGTTCAAACTCGGATTCTAAGCTTCATCGAGGATAATCGCAGTGACTCAGGAAAACGAAGGCGTGCATTGACTGGATCTGTGTCTGGTATCGTCCGAGCGTGGGGCGCACTAAGTAAAGGTAAGCGTGACGTGACATTTACACAGAGCAAACTGGTCTTCAAAGGGTAGTCTCAACCATAACAACTGCATATATTAGATCAATACCTTCATGCATGCATTGCTGCGAAACTTGCGTAGTATTCCCAAACTCGTCCATATTTGTAACTCTTCACACATCAAACAGCTAATTCGAGTCGTCTGAAGACTTACACACAAGGTCAATCAATAAAACGCAAACAACATCACAGTACCTACTTGCGATTTAGTTAGGACCAGGCTTCCAACGCAGCTAGTGGCTTCTTGTCAGCTGGTTTGCATGATCTTGCTCTTCCAGAAGTTCTACCTGCTACACAAAAATCACAATCAGCATTAAACAAGCAACGCATCTTCATTTCACGCGAACTGACCTGCTTTCACCCTTGGTAGGCTGTTTTTCGACTGCGAAGAATGTCGCGGGCCGGCTGCTAATTGTATCCAATCACGGCGTATTCCGAAGTAACCTTTTTCTGCTCAATCATCCCAGTCTTACCAACAACAAATTCGCAGTTAGCTCGAGTATACGCTATCTTCGGCTGGTTGTCAATAGATTAAGGAAGCCGAAGATAACCGAAGATAAACTATACAGTGGGTGTGGAAAATTCAAAATGAAGAACAACTGGCCTCGTCATCACCGTATTAAAACCAGATAATTGCCAACAAGAACTACACTGGTGTTAAAATGAAAATGAGAATTTTAAACGGTCTTTTCTCCTTCTTAGACGAAAGTTGCGTAGTTCTCACCACGATATGCTCGCCTCGATTTATCTCTTAAGGTGACTCACATATTTGAAAGTCAGGTAAATAGCCACCTGCAACACAATCCAGATGACAATAAGGCCAACCATGAAGTCGTATTTCCTGTCCGGGCGGAAATCGTAAGTATTGGCGATGTAGTCGGCCACCGTCATTTGCTTGGTCACGTTGTTCGCAGTCACAGCGATGATATCTTGGTTATTACCGAATTGTACGCCCACCAAAGCACGTAACGAGTAGCTTGATGGCATGACGTACTGGAACCACTTGTAACCGTGTTTCATGGCCGTGCGTGGAAGCAGGTAGCCCGAGAACAGGTTGAACAGACATGACATCGCACCGACTGCCACGTTGGCCACCTTTTCGTTCGGCATCAATGCAGACATCCACTGACCCACGTACGTACATGCCGAAGTATACAGGTAGAAGACAAACATGAAGAAGAAGAAGTCGCCGACATTGTCACTCCAACCCACCAGCCAGTACTCGATCGTCACGAACAGGATGATCACCACGATCAGATATGGGACCTCAGCGAACCACAACGACAGACTGTACGGCAGTGGACCGTAGTAGTTCGACATCCGTTCGCGATAGAACACGGCACGCTCAGCGCATGTCACCTCCAGCACAGTCATGAGATTAATCACACCGATGAAGTCCATACTGTTGTAGATGAGACCGATGTGCGAGTTGATCTTCTTTACACTAGCAGCCGACAACTGGTAGAACGTCGTGCCAAAAATGACAGCGAAAATCGGGAAGAGGAACATGCGCATGAAGTTGTACTGCGGGTTGCGCCAATATGTGAGCTGCTGCTTCTTCGTCAACTCTTTTAGCTGATTCCAGAAGCCCGTTGCAATAGGTCTGTAGTTGAGCGTCGAATGGCACACGAAATCGTCCGAAACCTTGGCCAACTCCAGCGTGCGTTCACGATTTTGCTTGCACAACTCGCTGTTCTTGTACTCCAACGAGTAGTCCTTGACATCGCGACCGATACCAGCACCGATCACCTCCAGCATATATGTGGCTGGGTTGTATTGAGGACGAATCTCCTCCGTACCAGGGATGGAAGCGAAGTACTCGAGCATCTTCACCGAGTCCACACCCAAGTCCCCGAAGTACGCCGTGTATCCACCTTTCTGTAGCAACAGCAAACCATCAAACAGCTCGAAGATGGAAATGCTAGGCTGGTGGATCGTGCAGAGCACCGTCCGACCTGTTCGAGCAATCGACTGCACTCCACGCATCACAATGAGAGCAGATCGAGCGTCCAGGCCGCTCGTAGGTTCATCAAGAAACAGGATACTCGGATTCGACACCACCTCCACACCGATCGTCACGCGCTTCTTTTGCTCCACCGACAAGCTGCCAACCATTGCACTAGCAATGGGAGACAACTCAAGCAGCTCGAGTGTTTCGTGCACCAGGTTCATTCGTTCCTCCTTTGTAAACGTTGGCGGTAGCCGCAGATTAGCTGAAAACACCAAAGCCTCATAGATCGATGCAGCCTCCGAATGGATATCCATCTGCTCACAGTACGCAGTGATACGGCTGAAGTTCGCAGGGTTCTTCGGTTCACCATTCACAATGATATCACCGACGATGCGGCCACCAGTCTTACGGCCAGCAATCACATCCATTAGCGTCGTCTTACCAGCACCAGTCGCACCCATGAGCGCCACCATCCGACCAGGCTCAAAGTGAGCTGTGATGCCACGTAGTAGCTGCTTTTCTTCACCGGATGGCAAAGTTACAAAGTACTCGAGGTCTTTGATGCACAGGTTAGACGGCGTGAACGGAAGACCACCACTCTTAACAACAGTACCATTAGGTGCACCCGGTGTACCAACTTCTACGTAAACTTCATCACTCGGAGCATTGTCCGTCATTGTCTTCACAGTTACACCCTTGTACTTCTCGTAGCGAATGAAGTGCAGTGCTAGACCATTAAATGTCGTGAACACGAAGTAGTAGATCACCAAGACAGCAATGCCGAACCAAATGTACTCGGTACCCTGCTTGATAGAGAAACTGTCGAGGAATTTCTTGCTCTGAGCATCGGTGTATCGGTCACTTGAGAACTCGGACAGCATGTTCGAACGCAGTGCCCACGAGATCGGAGAGAACCAGTACATCCAGATCCAGTAGTCCGGGATCAGGTCAGCCAGAATAATGTTACCCGAGAACAGCAAGAAGAAGCTCACAGAGATCGAGGCCAGCGCCTGACCCACCGTAATACTTGGTGACAAAGCACTCAGCATCGTCATGTACGCACTGATAGCGTGTTGGAAAGCCAGTAGCACAATGTAAAACACGATGTACTTCTCGAACGTGCGCGTCAATCCACTCATGAAGTAGAAGAACGTGCCCAATACGAAAGACACCGCTACATTCACGGGGATCTGCACCACACTCTCCGCAATGGCATATGATGTCGTACGGAAGAAGTTGCGTGGTCTTTGCTTGTAGAACACCTTACGAAGCTGGAACGAAATGGTGATCTGCTGCCAGGCCTGACGCTGGAACAGCGCGATACTGAAGAAGATCATGCGCAGGTAGTACGTCGAGCTCACCTCAAAGTAAATCATTCCCATGACCAAGCCGATCACGAGAGCTTCGATCAGTTTGCCCCATAATAACGGAGGATCACGCAGCCACACCAGCTTCTGGCGGTTCAACAGAAGCAGCGTGCTCGGAATGAACGCGAGACCAAACTCCGAGTTCTGCTTCGAGCGAGCCAGATTCGCTACGCTTTTAGCTTTCTTAAAGTCCTCTGCGTTCTCGAACTGATGCTCGTTAAAGCCCTTGCTAATGGCCTCGTGTGTCTTCTGATAAATGTCGGATTGACAAAACAGCGAGTTAAGTTCTTCTGCCGTGACAGGGAGATTTTTAGACTCGACACTTCCATTGCCGTAGCGGTGACCACGCCCCGACGTAACCTCAATCAGGAAATCAGCAGGGTCGACACGAGGAGGGCAGGTGAAACCAAGTTTCTCAAAGTAGTCCAAGATCTCCGTGCGAGGACCATGATACACCAAGTGACCTTCATGGATCATGAGAATATCGTCAAACATCTCGACCACCTCCGGTGTCGGCTGTAGTAGTGCAACAATCGAGGAACCACCGAGCGTCTTGCACCACGTGCGCATCGACTTGATAATGTCAAAGGTAGCGGCGCTATCCAGACCCGTCGAGATTTCATCACACAGGAACAGACTCTGTCCACCCACCAGCACTTCGCCCACCGTCACACGCTTGCGTTCACCACCACTAACACCACGCAGCAATGCATCACCAACAACCGTGTCGGCGCAGTTCTCCAGACCCAGAATCTGCAGGAACAGCTCCGTACGTAGTGCTGCAATGTCGTGCATTTCCTCTGGCTGATCCTCCGGACGTCCATTCACACACATGTCGGCGAATTTGAACGTCTCGCGGACAGTCAACGTCGGGATGTGATTGTCAGTTTGATCCACCAAACCAACCAGCTTGATGAGGTCGATCTCGTCACCACGAAATCCCGAGTACAGGATCTCTCCACCGATCTCCGTCGACGAGTTGTCTTGCAGTTTACCTGCCATTGCCTTGAGAAATGTCGACTTACCGGCACCAGGGTTGGCCAAGATCAATGTCATGGAGCCGGGTTTGACGATACCCGTCATCGGGTGCAGCGCGTGTTTAGTCGTCATGGGCACCTTTTGCCACGGTGTGAAGATCTGAGCCAGATGGGAACCTACAGTACTATGGCCGGCAATGCTCGCTGGGACTTGCACGGAGAAGGACAGATCCTGGAAGCGCACTTCGGGAGTGGGGAGTTGAAGGTTGATCTTGCGGGACAAGTGGTTGTACTTCTTGTAGAACTTTTCCAGACCACCGGTCAACATCGCATCGAGGTTTTCGGTTCGAAGTGTGCTGTAGCGACTGGCCATGGTGTCGTCGCCGCGGTGTGAGTAAGGATCCTGCAAGCTGCGGAAGTTGAGTGACCGGTAAACCTGCGGAACATCATCAGAGGTGACAGGTGCCTCCGGTTGTAGAAGACTACGCTTATCCTCCTTCGACATGACGCTCTAGGAAATAGTTAACTGGGCCACTCGGTTACTGTCTTCAGCTGAACTGGTCTTTTGCAGAGAGAATCGAAATGTGAGCCATCGCTGCGGTTGCGCGATGAATTTGTTCACGGTCTCAGGAAAACTTCCCATACGTCGTTACTCGCCTAGTCTCACACATCGCAGACAGCCTCCCGTTGTGCACTTTCATACGTCGCATGAATTTTGTCGTGAGCGCCTGTCCGATCATAGACTTTAGCTGTATGCAGCGGCAGTTATCGTCTGACGGGATAGTGGTGCCAAATTCAAAGTGAAAAGCCGATTGCTAGATGCATTGCTGAACTCGAATACTGAACTCCAGTCTGTAAACAGACAAGTCTCGGTAGTCGTCGTTCCGGTTGTTCACGTAGCATTGTCCGCTCCAAAGTTGGTTTGACGCGCAATGGCTTTTACTGAAAATGCAAGGGATATGATAGTCCTGCAGTGAGATCTCTACACGAGGAGTTGAAGTAAAAAAACTTGATAGGAAATAAGCATGCCACTCCATCTACCGAAATAGGGGACGATTAAGCTGCTACTTGGTCGTTTGTCAAAACTAAGTTCACTTATCGAGATCCCCTTCCCAATTTGGCACACTTTTGGACATATATACAGCATTGAACAAGACCAGACAAGAATATCTTCAACTGAATCTGGAATCCATCGAAATCAGTCTCCGCCGAGGGATGAAAGTATAGTGGAAATTCCTAACAACACTTTTCCACCAACACAGGCTGGCCTAATGGTAAAACTTTGAAGCATGGATGTTTTAAAGAAAAACTATCTTGAACCCACGGATATTTTGTCCAGAGCCTCACGTGGGATTGTAGGCCGTGGTGGATGTGTTACATTTCGCAAATTTCAAGGTTTCCAGGAAAGGCCTCAGAGGGCGGAGGCAAACATCCTGCCTCTTTCATTCATCCTTTGTCTAGAGAGCATTGCTGCGTGAGTTGTCAAGGCCAAGCGAGTGGCCAAGAAGCAGAAGTGAAATGACTAGACTTAGCGAATCGTATTGGCGGGATGGACATATGCTGTTTGGATCGAGGTAGAACGGAGTGCATCACGCGCTTTGAACCACCCCACAGCGCTCATGTCACCACGCTTTCTCAGCATGGATGACCGGCGGTAGGAGGGGTCCGATTGGGCTCTGCTTTTTCATTATTCTTTATCATCGAGCTCATGATTAGGCGCAGACCAAGCAAAGATAGGCAAATATGATCGATCGTCAATACCAAATGAGTAGTAGATCGCAGCGACCTTAGCTTTACTTGACGATCACCAGGCTTTTACAACGATGTTGAATCGCCGCCGTCACTGCGGTGAGCTCCATTGCACGACAGGCAAGTCGGAAAGTTTGGTTGATGCGGGGTGCATGGATTTTTCGCACCGACCTCACCGCCATTTAAAATAAAAATATGAAACATTATATAATTTATTCAATTGTCGCTCGTCCAAGCACGTTGAATTGCTCGCTGTCGTACATATCTGGCTGGCATAGGATCATCGCGCAAATTCGCAAGTGCAAATGCGTCCGTGTTAGTGAGGATGTTGCGACTGAGGTCCAGCGTCTGGGGCTGAGCATTCCGACCATAATGAGATGTGAAACACCTTGAGAGGTGGAACTCCCTGGAACTACTGCGTGTACTTCGCGCTTATGATCTCGGTGATGAATCCACAACTAACTTTACATTTGATGCCGTGCCTTTTCTACCTCGTAACCTTACCTGTCCTTATCGGTCAGGAAGGTAACGAGTAACTTCACTCATAGATCTTATAAATGTCAACTTACGGTTTCCAATGAGCTGAACATATATCTCAACTAATCCCGTGCGTTGCCCGGGGAAGCTCTGGATTTTCATACTCGGACACACATGATTCTAAATGTTATTTAACAGTTTATCGCACTACCTCAACTATTAATCATTAACCACAACAAAGCTTTCATTTGATCACAAACCATTAGCCACATGCAATGACTGATGCATCAAAGGTGATATTCCGCCTGCGCCGGCCTTCCTCACTGTGCTCCTCGGGGTCCTCCGCTAAATAAATAGTACCTCCTTGCAGGGCTAAGCCCTCCGCGCTACGCGCCGTCCCCTGACAGACCTCCGCTGCGGAGGTCAAATGCTGATTATGACAGCTGTAGCAAACACCTTGGAACGGTACTGCATTTTGTCGGGGCGCCGTTCGTGATCGGCAGCACGTTGTTCCTGTTCATGATCTGTGTACCAGCTGCAACAGTGATGCCATAATATTTACACTTAGGACGACATGGGGTTCGTCCGTCCACCACCGCGGAATGGTAGTTAGGCTTCAGAAGCGTGCCCGAGGCGACCCAGCACACAACACAGGCCTTGCATGGCGATCTGCTTTGCTTGATTGTTTGAATGTCGTTTGAAGCTCGAACCTGGAGTACGAAATATGCTACAGCATAGGATGACATTCGTGATGTTGACCCTAGCCGACACAGGCAACATTCACAATTTTTTCAAAGTGACTTCAGGGTATATGGTATCGAAGGTAAATTTACTTGGCCACAGTCGGATTACCAACGCCGCTGTAAGTTCTCATTGAGACAAGGAGGGAATAGCTCGATTTTGGCCGAGGTCGACGATCCGAGAGTCGTTTATAACAGGTCAGTCCAAGTATAGAGGTTTTGAGAACTGAGTTAGTACAGAGAATGTTACTTTGGGTTCCGGAGAATTGGGTTCCATCAAGTATCAAAGGTAGTTTGGGTTCGAGTAGCCTTCTCCGAAATACTCTGGATCTAAAATCCAGAGAATAGACCAACTTGTCGGTTGCACACTTAACGATGCCTTACAGGAAGTTGTAGCCTTCACCACGTCCGGGTCAGATTTCGACGTGGCAACGTAACGAGCTGTGACTGGCAACAATGGCAGCGTGACCACCTTCATGGTATTTAATGTTGTTCGTCTTTAACGTCAAGTGAACTGGGAATGTTGTAAAAGGACTGGCATGAAGTGCGCATTAAATGGCAAAGTTGAAAGTGAACTGCTATCGGGATTGGTAATATCTGATCCAGTCCATTCCAACAGAATTTACAGAAGGTTGAATCCCAATCTTCCTTGGGACGAGTGAAGTAATACCAGTCGTGTCTCTCCTCTTTCGGGATTGTGCATATGTTTGTCTATTTATTTGCTGGGGCCCCAGCGTCGATTTGAAACGCGAAGCACTGCCAGTGGGTTGGTAGGGTTTCCGCAGACCATAGCAATGCAAATGTTGTTTCATGCGGTGGCGTGTCCACAGCATTCGCCGTATTCAATCTCATAAATGAAACAGAATTAAAAATGTGTCCTGAGTAATATCGAAAATTTTGAATTCGGGGCATTCATCTTTCGTCATCGCGATCTGCACTGGACATTTCCTCGGATCACCGGTGCTCACAGTTCAACCAGTGGTTCTTCCTTTCAACTTGACAAAGAAACAGAATATTTACGAGGTGTATACTAAGGTAACGGCTCAACTGGTTCCTAGTCGTTTGCTTCAAGCCAAATACTACACTCTGTTTCTATTACCATATTTATCGAATATTTTTAACTGGTATTTGGGTAAAATGTGCTCATACCTGACCATGAGTTTTCAGCTGACTCTGTGGACTGAACCATATTTGAATAATGTTGTCGGTTCCGTAACAATAATGCATCTGCTGTAAGAATGGTCAACCTACTTGTAAGATCACAAGGGACACTGCGTTTCAAGATAAGTGGGGTAACGTAATTATCGTAGGATAATCGTGTCTGGCCCGGATACCCTTACCCGCCAAGCGCGATTGCAATATTTCATCTAACGGATATTCCGATTACAGGACCCGTCCCGAATAAAGCCCCTTTAGACATTTTCGAGAATAGGCAATAATTACAAGCCTTACCCAAACATAAGCCCAAAAGGTGTTGTACATGTTGAGGCTGCAATTCGCTGTCTACTTTGCTGGACTTCTACTGTTAGGCACGCGGCCTGCGCGTGCTTGGCGCGTGGCTTTTGGGGCCTGTAGTTGAAGTGGAGTGAATGGTAGAGGTGGCGACGTTACTTTTTTTTAACGTCAATTAACGTTATTTCGATAACAGTAAAATCGGGTTAAAGTTAGTTGTTTAACACGAAGTAACTCACTTCCGAATTGACCGCTCATTGGTCGATCTCCCCTCGGAATAAGCCAATCACTTTTCCAATATCATTGAAAATGGCAAAACCCATCAATAAGTTATAGGTTTTGCCACAAGCAACTTCTCTTCAGGTGAGATGGAAGATTTATGAAGTAGCATTCCTTAGATACGGCTCGTGTAGTGGAAGCTAGACCAAGGTATCACTGGAACATTCGGGACTTAGCAGCCCCTTAGTTCAATGTGATCCCACTCACCTGGTCGGACCAGTGTCATGATCCAAAGCTGCATTTACCAGCGACGAGGAACACTTCCTGTACAAGTCAAACTTGGTCAAAGTAAAAGCAAACAGCATAACCATTCTCCAATTCTCCGTCAAGTACTCAAGCCCATTCAAGCAACTAATGGAGATCAGTGATGGCTCCTGTTTCCCGACAAACCAGTATTCTACACCTCTCCATCCTCCTCGAACACCTCGCCATCGCGCTTCCATAAGATCCCAACGACGAAGTGTATCTTCGCGATCGCGGCCAATTCCACGACGCTCCTTGGCTAAACAGGCCACACTTGCCCAAAATGAAACGCCAGTATTATGTACGCGAAATTTGCTAAGAAGCCGAAGCATGCGGTTCTTTGTGATGACAAGACAGCGCATTAAGGCGTACTGGCAATTTATTGTGTTGGTCTCCGGTGACTGTCATGCTGCATTACCTGACGACGCTCTTACGGTTGGGCATGCAAAATACGGGTAGCTCGGGTGCATCGCTACAGCTGTACCATCAGAGAGAGCGTTCTCCACGGCTGGAAACACGTCACGAAGCGGCGCAGTGCCCTTAATGACGATACAGTGAGTGATTTTGTGCTTATATCGGAGAATACGTCTCAGTGAGATTATCGCGTTGATGAAGAGGTAGCACAATACTCGTAAGATGCACTCTATAATTCATATTTAGCACTGTTAGATTCACGGCATGTGTGAGAACGTGTAGAGCCATCTGAGCATATTGTTATGGTGCTGTGGTGGGCCTAACTTAGGTCGCCTACGTGAACCCAGCCATAAACTCCCGTCGATTACAAGCAAACTGTGGCCTGCAGCCACCAATAATAAGGTTTGCAAAAATTTCAAAACTAACAACATAATTTCTCTAGTATAATTTGTTTTATATATTACATAAATAGACACAATATTTGCATTTTTCTTGCAATTCTCGTATGTTGTTAAAGTAACGTTAAAACCTCTACTTAACGCATTTAACGTTATTTTCGTGTAATCGAGATAACTGTAACGTCGCCACCTCTATTATAGTGAATGGAGCAATAAGATTGGAGGATCATCTAGGATCGCAATCGGTGATTGGCTGATGACTTCAACTTATGTATCCTCTATGCACATTGAGCGATGCACATCACAAGAGAACCGTTTCCGTCTCACATGACATACTCAAGTCAAGTCAAACATAAAACAAGGGAATACGCTAGGAGAGCTGCATGTGTAAGACCAAGCAAGCAGGACTAGAACTTCTAACTCAATGTAGCTCACTTTCAAATCTACTTCCTTCGGTTAACATCACTACAAGCCTCGTTCGCAAACCTATACTCGCAATTGTACAAATGAGAATTATATTCTCGTCACCAGATATTGCCATCTGCATTACAATCTGTGCAGACCGTGGCAAGTCCAAATGGCATGCCCCGCTACAGAGATCAGAGAACCATATAAGTGTATACTAGGATTTTATATAAACGAACATATAAAACTCAAATTAAAGGCTATTTATCCCCCCAAAGATATTGTCATTTGCCGCTAGTACAAGGATTCTGAGCGCTGTAATCAATGCGTGGAGACAAAGCGGAGACAGGTGAAATCACTCGTGTCTAAATAGAGACCTGTAGTGTAACGGGGTTACATGAAGGGGTACCCTAGAAAGAGTACCGCCTTTAGAAGTTGATATACTTCTGTGAGTATTCGTTTTAGATACTCTGCTGTGGGTGGTGTGGATCACACTACTGCCACGTAGGTCTAGGTGGCTGAGGGCCAACCAATAGTATTTGACCTACCTTTTATATGCATATTAGGAAAAGATTATACAGTGCTGGACAAAAGGATAGCACACCCCACATTTTCCCGCCTAACTCATTCAATTTTTGGAGTTGAACGCTCAAACTTCGACCAATGAACGATCGTATGATGTCCATTGCTCCTATCAAATTTGAGCTAAATCCGCACAATATTGAGAGACTTTCTATACAAGTGCGTGAAACTGCACCTGGTCAAAAGAATAGCACACTTTTTAAACTTGATTTTAGTATTGAAAAATTATGTGTGCACACAAACTTAGACATTTTGCCTCTTGCAATGGGGTTAAAAGCTCAGCTCACAGAGTATGAGCGCGGACAGATCGACGTCTACGCATCGCTAGGACTCAATGCAAGTCGAATTGCTTCTGCTGTGGGTCGTTCAAGAAAGGCCATCACGAACTACTTGCGCGACCCTGAAGCGTACGGGACGCGCTTCAAAGGCCGTCCTCTAAAGATGACCCCACGTGACTGTCGTCGAGTTACCCGTGCTACACGTCATGCGACGTTGAGTTCTGGGAAGCTGAAGGATCAACTTGAACTTACTGTCTCTAGTCGCACCATTCGTCGCTTCTTAAAATCTACCGAGCTGTTTAAGTACGTAAAGATGAACAAGGCGCCAAAGCTTACAGCCAAGCATTGCGAAGCTCGTGTGAAGTGGGCAGAAGAATACCATGATTGGGGTGAAGCAAACTGGCGCACAACCGTGTTTTCAGATGAAAAAAAATGGAATTTAGATGGTCCTGACGGATTAAAGTGCTACTGGAGGTGCCTGGCGGACGAACCTAAGGTTCGATTTAGCCGCCAAAACGGCGGCGGGTCTGTAATGGTGTGGGGAGGCTTCTGGGCGGATGGTACCACCGCACTTGCTTTCTTAGATGGCAACCAGGATTCGCAAGCCTACATCTACACGTTGTCGGAGCACATGCTGCCTGCAGCGCACCGTCGCTTTGGCACTGACTTTACATTTCAGCACGACAATGCCAGTATTCACTCATCCTACACCACTAAGGAGTTCCTGGAGGAGCATGTGGGGAACGTCATGACCTGGCCTGCGTTGTCACCCGATCTTAATCCTATTGAGAACATCTGGGGCTACTTGGCGGGCAAGGTTTATGAAGGAGGGCGTCAGTACCTACGCAAAGATGATCTCATTCGCGAAATCAAAGTTCAGTGGGAGAACATGCCTGTCAGCTATCTCGAGAAGTTGGTCCTCTCCATGAGGAAGCGCTGCATTCAAGTACTCAAAGCGGACGGCAAGACAATTAAGTTCTGAGTTTGTGTGCACACATAATTTTTCAATACTAAAATCAAGTTTAAAAAGTGTGCTATTCTTTTGACCAGGTGCAGTTTCACGCACTTGTATAGAAAGTCTCTCAATATTGTGCGGATTTAGCTCAAATTTGATAGGAGCAATGGACATCATACGATCGTTCATTGGTCGAAGTTTGAGCGTTCAACTCCAAAAATTGAATGAGTTAGGCGGGAAAATGTGGGGTGTGCTATCCTTTTGTCCAGCACTGTAGTTAATTAGGAGTTTGTCTTACAGGCCAAATGGACCTAATTAACTATAAATAAATCAGTCTTAAACTTACTCCAAACTAGCTATTAAGTCCCCTAAGACCAGGACTTGTGAACTGTCGTTCACTAGGAGTTTGTATACTCCTGATAGCACGCTTCCTCAAGCAAGGTGCTCGTGTGACCCCGTCACACTTGGTAGCACTTGTAGTCAATCCACACCTACGCGGGACTAGTTAACTGCCGTTCACTTAGAGTTTGTATACTCTTAATAGCACGCTTCCTCAAGCAAGGTGCTCGTGTGACCCCGTCACACTTGGTAGCACTTGTAGTCAATCCACACCTACGCGGGTAGATTGACTACCTGAATCCTCTGTGGCTCCTACAAGGTAAGCCAGGATGGATAGAGGGGAGTTCCCTCATTTGACCGACTCTCAGTTTGAGTCGGTCCGGAAGATGGTGGGCATCTTTGGAGGAGATGCCCTCCGGAGCTTGGCAGCTGCTACGCCGGCCGAGCAGGTCGAACGCATCGAGGCGTTCGACACGTACGAGAGAGGGCTTATCGCCCACGTACAGGGGCTGCAGACCCCCGTGGCTGAGATGAAGCCAGCCCAACCTAAGCCGTTGAGGCTTAAGGTTAACCCTTATGAGGGAAAGGAGGGAGAGAACCTCCACTTCTGGGTCCGAGAGATCGAGCTCGCGATGGACGCGGCTCTAATCTCGACCGAGCGACTTCGGGTCGCTTTCGCCCTGTCCAACCTAGGAGGTCGGGCGAAGACCTGGGCGTACACGCGCGAAGCGACAACACCGGGTTGTTTCACAACCTGGGCTCAGCTGTGTCAACAGCTTAGAGCCGCCTTCCTTCCGGCGAACTATGAGTATCGCCAGCGCTCGCGCTTCCTTTGCCTGTAAACAAGGGAAGCGTGAGCTGCACGAATACATCCAAGAGATGCGAGTACTCGCAGCATCTCTGGTGGGAACCCCCTACCTGAACACATCAAGGTGACAGTGTTCATGGATGGCCTGAAGGTGGGCCCATCCCGCACACAGTTGTTCCGCGTGCATGCGAACACTATGGAGGAAGCGATCCAGATCGCCCTCCAAGAGGAGTACAGCCACCGACAGGCTCGTACTCCTACGTCGGTGTGACAAGGCCACAATGCGTCATCAGGCGCAGTGCAAGGAGCTCAAGCAGCTGGAGCTAGCACCGGGCCGGTACCCATGGAACTGGGTACGGCCGTACAGAGCTCCATCCGTTGCTACGGATGTGGGAAGCTCGGGCACATGCAACGTGCCTGCCCTGCGGGAGGGCAAAGGAAGTTCCCTTCCAAACCTAGGGGCTCAAGGGGCCCGTGGCAGAAGCCGCGGCCCAAGCGCCAGGGGAACTGGGGTCACCAGTAGGGGCGGGGCGCCCTACTGGGGAAGATCTAAGTCCCCATGGAAGGAGTGCGGACGGCACACGCCATGGAGGCTTAGCCCCTGAGAGCCTGGGTGCTCTCGAGACGAGAAAGAGCAGCGGCGGACTGCTCGTGGTACACGCGAGTGTACGGGGATATGGAGATCACTTCAGAATCCTAATCGATTCTGGGGCGTCGACGAACTTTGCTCGACGCCAGACGGTCGCGCGGAATGGCAACAAGTATGCTGATGCTTTGCGAGAAAGCAAAGGCAGGGACCAGGTCTCGGTGAGACTGGCCGATGGTACGGTGGTTAACGTACCTGGGGTCCGTATGGACCTGGCTGTAAAGTTTGAGGACTTTGACAGCATGGGGTCGTTCCTTGTCCTATACATGGACAAGTACGACTTGATCCTGGGCATGCCGTGGCTCGAAAAGCACGAGCCCTGGGTCGATTGTCGCGGCAAAGCCATTGGGGCTAGCCGGCCTGCAGTCTCTGACAGAGCTTTGGTGAGCAATGTTCCCACCTCTGTCCGGGACTGGGGCGCCAGAGATGGTCGCCGAGGCGCTTACGCGCCCGAAGAAGTACTGGGAGTCACGGACTCCAACGAAGATGTTGCGATGAGCCTCGCAATCGGTCATGAGACCAAGGCTCATTGTCAAGCGTGTGGGATTGCCACGACGGCAAGTCCCAACGCTAAGCGTCGTCGCGCCGTATGGGCTTCGACTGTGGCAGTGCCGGACGGCACTGACCAGGCGGGTAACATAGGTCCGCAAGCAGCAGAGACTGCTGAGGAGAGCGCTAAAGGCGTCTCCTGAGTGGGTAACACAGGTCCACAAGTGGGTAACATAGGTCCACAAGTGGGTAACATAGGTCCACAGGCGGGTAACGTAGTTCCGCAAGCGGGTAACATAGGTCCGCAAGCAGCTGAGGCTGCTGGGGAGGACGCTGAGAGCGCCTCCGGTGTGGGTAACATAGTTCCACACGAGGTCGAAGAGACCGAGAAGAAGATCGAGAGCGCAGCATGCGTCTCTAGCGTGGGTAACAGAGTTCCACGCGGGGTCAAGAAGACCAGTACGAGTGCGGAGGTGCCGTTGAGCACCTCCCGTGTGGATAACCAAGTACCACACTCGGAGTCTGAGACTCCACCGGCACAGCCGGTCTAAGAACAATGCCATGTCTTCGACGGCGTGTCCGGTCGTCAAGTTAGGGCAGGTGCCGTCCACCTGGAGGCACTGCCAGAGGTGTCAGCACTGCTGAACCTCGAGGAATTGTCCATGAAGGACTTCCTGGCCGAGTTGTAGGCCGGAGAGATAGAGGAGATGGTGCTCCTGAAGCCGGAGACCTCTCCTGAAGATTTTAACGCTTCCTCCGTAATGGACGAGGATGTCCTGGAGGGGTTCACGAAGCAGCGCGCAACGCGCTTGGGTTCTGAGATTCTCAAGAACCCGGAGGATCCAGTGTATCCCCTTGTGAAGGAATAGTCGGATGTGGTGTCGAAGCACCCACCATCCTAACTCCCGCCGGATCGGGGAGTTCAACACGAGATTGATCTCGTGCCAGGCACAAAGTACTGTGTCACGAGGCAGTGGCCTCTACCTCGCGAGCAGTGCGAGGTCATAGATGCCTTCTTCGCCGAGAAGGCAAAGTTGGACATGGTGCGGGAGTCGAAATCCTCGCACTCGACGCCAACCTTCTGCGTTCGCAAACCGAACGGGAAGTGGCGTCTGGTTCACGCTTACAACAAGCTGAACAATGCGACGGTACCGGCACAGACGCCGATTCCTCGCAAGGATGTGTTGCTAAACAACATGTCGGGCTGTACGCTGTACAGCGCCCTGGATCTGGTAGACGGATACTACCAGATCCTGATGCGGGAGAGTGACATTCCTCTCACCACAGTGAGCACCCCGAGTGGGATGCTCTGGGAGTGGCTAGTGATGCCACAGGGGCTATCAAATGCCCCAGCAACGTTCAATCGCTTGGTCACACAATTGTTTAGACCATTGCGTACGTTCGCACAGACGTACTTTGACGATATATTCGTCCATAGCCGTGCCGAAGGCGGCCAGACGGCTATGGAGGTGCATTTGAAGCACCTCCGTCGAGTGTTCGAGGTCATGAGAGCTAATAAGCTCTATGCCAACATCGACAAGTGCGTCTTTGCAGCTGAGGAGATAAAAGTCCTCGGCTGCTTTGTCAGCATGGTCGGCGTGCGCGCCGATCCAGGGAAGGTCAAGGCCATAGCGGCTTGGCCGACCCCGAGGTCGCAGAAGGACATCCGGAAGCGGTTGGGCTTAGCCAACTATCTTCATAAGTACAGCGCAGGGTACGCTGAACTAGCTCGACCCTTGTCGGATCTCTTAAAGAAAGATACCGACTGGGTCTGGGAGCGACAGCACCAAGATGCTTTTGACAGCATCAAGGCAAGCTTACAGCAAGCGCCAGTCCTGGCCTTGCCGGACGAGAACAAGTCATTTAGCGTCGTCTGTGGCGCTTCTGACTATGCAATATGCTGTGAGCTGTTGCAGAAGGACGATGGAGGTCGCGAACGCGTCATCTCCTTCCAGTCCAGGCAGCTGAAAGCTGCCGAACGGAACTATCCCTTTCATGACAAGGAGCTACTTGCAATGAAGTACGCTCTTATCAAGTTTAGAGTTCATCTCTTGGGCACGAGGCCCTTTGTGATCTATACTGATCACGCGTCCTTGCGGACTGCCACCAACTCGCCGCATCTGTCGCAGCGGATGGCGAGGTGGCTGTCATTCTTGGCGGAATACAACTTCCGCGTTGAATACAAGCCGGGCAAGCTCAACGTGCTTGCCGATGCATTGTCGCGTCGACCTGACTATGAGCTAGCTCATGTCAGTCGGGTCACGACAGATCTATACGATCGGATACGCTTGGCGTATCAAGGGGACGGGAACTACACACCATTGGTGCAGTTCTTGTCCGATGGCAAGGACGCCAAAGTCGACAGGCTTTCGCCTCGACAGCGGGTGCAGCTCCATCGCTATGAGCTGGCCGATGGGTTACTCCATTTCAGAGTAGACCCTCGAGATCCTCCTCGGGTTGTCGTTCCAAACGACGAGGAACTGAAGTATGCCACACTTCTAGAGGCGCATGATGCGCCGATAAGTGGCCATCTTGGCTGGGAGAAGACCTACCAAATGGTCTCTCAGACATTTCGGTGGCCCCGCATGTAAAAGTGGGTGGCACACTATGTCAAGACATGTGAAACATGTCAGAGGGTGAAGCCTTCGAGCCACGCCTCGGCTCCACTGCAGAGCCTACCAGTACCAGCGGACTGCTGGAAGTCGATGAGTCTCGACTTCGTCTTCGGCCTGCCGGCCGATGACAGGGGCAACACCGGCATATTGGTGTTTGTCTGCCGTTTGAGCAAGATGGTGCATCTTGCTCCGGTACGTGACAAGGTCACCGGGAAACAAGCTGCACAGCTGTTCCTACATAGCGTGTTTCGCTATCATGGTCTACCAAAGGCCATAGTCTCGGACCGAGACCCGCGTTTCACGGGTGCGTTCTGGGACACCCTGTTCCAATTGTTGGGAACTAAGTTGACGATGTCAACTGCGGACCATCCGCAGACGGATGGTCAGACGGAGCGCGCCAATCGCGTGCTCTAAGATACGCTTTGGAGCATCTGTGTTGAGGCACCTCGGTCCTGGTCGGACGAGCTGCCTATGGTTGAGTTTGCACTCAATAATGCGGTACACGCATCAACGGGGTTTGCCCCGTTCTACTTGACTGGGTTACGACACCCCCAGGTGCCGCTAACCTTGCGGGGAGGCACCGATGCCTCCATCGTAAGTGGGGGAGAGGCTCGGAAAGCCTTTTCCTCCCAGGATTCAGATATGGAGACAGAGTCCTTATTGAGACAGTTGTCGTCATTTATAGACAACAGGCTGATGCTATCAGCCGGGTTAGAGACGCAATGGCGTCGGCCCAGAACAGACAGAGGAGTACTCAGACAAGAATGGTCGAGGAAACTTATCCGTGTTTATGGTTGGGGACTTGGTACTCTTAAACACTAAGAACGTACCGTTAACGTTGGTTCGCTCCATTGGGAGTAACAAGCTGAAGCATCGCTTCACTGGACCCGTTGGGGTCCTCGGCAGGCACGGCACTGCCTATACCATCGACCTCGTGAAGTCAATGGCGACGCACCCAACGTCTTACGTGGGGCGTCTTAAACGGTACGATGGTCCGTAGGATCTTCGCCCTGAGAGGGCAGAAGAATATCAAGAGTGGGCGAGCTCCCCTCTTCAAATCGAGGTTGAGTCTCGCGGACAACACCAACAGGAGTTGTCAAAGCCTGCAAAACGGAATGCAGGCTGGCACCCATGCGGCTCACAAAAAGAGTACGCTGGGACCGCACGGTATGAGCTGCGTCAAGAGCTATACCCATAAGCCGAGTGGGAAGAATACCACTGCGGCTCATAAGAGGGCATGTGACCATGCGCCTCACTGGCAAGAGCATCAAGGCTCCGACGGAGTCCCATTAAGGCGGAAGCTGGGACTCGGCGGTTAACCCGCCCGTGGAGCTCCCGAGTCTCGCGACCGAGAGTGTCCACGTCCTGACGTAGGCCATCAAGGCAGTTGGTTTGCCAAACTGGGCGGCGGCTAGACCGCCTAGCCCAATGTCAAGTGCAATCTTGATCGCATATATTCGATCACGGGTTTTGATGCACTTCGTCCTGCAGAAAAGACTCTGCAGAACCAGGCCCGAAGGTTCCGCTGGATCAATATGAATTCCAGCTGAGCTTCAGCTTGGAGCTCCTAGACTGAGCAACCCTTGTGAGGGACCCAGTGACCTGTGCAACTGAGAAGGTATTCTCCGGCTGCACCGAAGGGAATCCCCACACGGGGTGGAGACCTCCCTTGGTCTCAGACTTCTTCCGAAGTCTAGTAAATTCCTTTAAGGGAATTTGGTGCGATGCAAGAAGCACGCACCTGGCAGCCTCTATGTTCCTGATGAATAGAGACACGCCCTTAACCAGGTGGCGCTCGTACGCACCCATGGAGGTGTGACCTCCTGCCAAATGGACGTGGGCCCATGAGCTGCTCATGGAACAGCAGAGATTCATGGCCCTCATGGGGGGAATACCCTGGAGCATGGGTAAGAACCCAACGCTCAGTGTGAGTACGCTCACGATGGACCGGCTGTCTAGCCAGTCGAGCAGCAAGTAGTTCTTCTTGCTGCTCATCGACGTTGTTCGCAACCTCAAGAGGCTCTTCGTTATAGGCCTCATCAAGATCCTGGTCGCATATGTGAAGCGACAGAGAGGCGCTGCGCTTCCTGGCGCTGGCCTCATTGGCATGGTTAGCCGTGTTGGTAACCTGGGCACGTCGTTTGCCCTTTGCCAATGTCAAGTTCTTAGGAGGTAAAGCCTCCTTGGCGTCCACGTTGCCGTGGACGTCATCGGCACCACCATCTGTGGTGCCTGTGTCCGGATTGTTAATCGCGGACTTGGACTCAGTGTTTTAGTCCTTACCCTCGTCGCCAGGGCAAACGACAAGGGTATCGTCAGTCAAGCTGGCTTGAGACTTGCTCATGGACCTGCGGATGGGCCTTGGGTCCTCGCAGTGGTCCGGTGATGACGACGGAGATCGTCTGTGGAGCGAGCTAGTGCTCGCTGCCACGTCAGGTGCATCTTACACCTTGTTTGCTTTCGCAATGACATCAAATGATGTCTTGGCTTTGCCGCGAGGCTTAGCCGTCTATGACTTGGCTTCGCAGCCTTTGTCTTTGTGGGCGCAGAGGCGCCACTTGAGCTTCCCCTTTGGGGCATGCTCTGAGGTCGACATGGAGACCTTGGAGACGTAATGGCAACGTGCCTGAAGCTCAGTGAGCGCAGGGAGCCGTAGCGAAAGAGCTCGGCGGCCCGTCGAAGAATTTCGACTCTTCGAGTGAAATGTGAAGGGTTCACATTTGCCTCATTTTGATTGGGTGAAAATCCAACCTAAGTGGGGGAGGATGTAACGGGGTTACATGAAGGGGTACCCTAGAAAGAGTACCGCCTTTAGAAGTTGATATACTTCTGTGAGTATTCGTTTTAGATACTCTGCTGTGGGTGGTGTGGATCACACTACTGCCACGTAGGTCTAGGTGGCTGAGGGCCAACCAATAGTATTTGACCTACCTTTTATATGCATATTAGGAAAAGATTATAGTTAATTAGGAGTTTGTCTTACAGGCCAAATGGACCTAATTAACTATAAATAAATCAGTCTTAAACTTACTCCAAACTAGCTATTAAGTCCCCTAAGACCAGGACTTGTGAACTGTCGTTCACTAGGAGTTTGTATACTCCTGATAGCACGCTTCCTCAAGCAAGGTGCTCGTGTGACCCCGTCACATGTAGCGTTGTACAGCTTTTGAGGACATTCACTACAGGTACGATGCGTAGAGCCTCGCGTGGGCTAGCCACCCTAGCCGGGAGAATTAGCCAGGAGATTGCCGCTGAGATGGTGTTTGACGAGTTTCTTTCGTCCATGGGTTTGTCAAAAGTAGATCTTGATCGTATTCACAATGCTCATAGGGCTGATGTAAGTCTACCAACTTGAAATCTATATTCGTAGTTAACCGCGATTTCAATATTCATCCAGACTAAGAAACGTACTCAAGCTCGATCTTCTGATGGTCTTTTGGCAAATCTACAGCTTTAGGCTACTTTTCGCAAGTAGCCAATGGGGTCAGTTGAACGCTACACTAGGTCTCTTGTTGACTCCAAATGAATCGCGAAAATTCGTGATGAAATGACGAGTCACACTGGGGAGCGCAACTTGCGTGCTAATGTGCAAACTAAAGATGCTCCATGATGTACTATTGATGATTTAACTGTACTAGTGGAGTCTCTAATCGGTCACGCAGATGTGACGAATGGGCTGAAGTCAATGCAAGATGCAGCACTTTTATTATGATGTGGCACACATTTGGAAGGGCAATAGATATATGCTTTGCGCTTTAGCATCGGATCTCAATTGCGGCGTCGGGTGAGCCTTTTCTCCATATCACGCGAATGAAGACGTCCGTCGTACAAGGCGTGACCATATACAAGTCTCCAGTGAGGTGGGAACAATGTATGTTGCACTCTTTTGTTCTGTTATGTATTTGCTACGATGAACCGTACTAGCATATTTTTCATTGGCTCCTCGCTTTCCTGAGTCTGATCTATCCGGTCGAAAGCCGTATTCAAAGGAAGAAGCGATCATGAACTAGGAGAGTTTGATAGATAACGCCAACGAATCTACAGAACTACCGCAAAAATGAAAGAGGAAGCAACCCAATGGAACAAGCTACATTTATGACATCATTTGAGTTACGCTTCAAGAGATACCACCTGTCACCCGCATGGGCGTGACCCCGAACCTAACCAGCCATTATATGCGTCGAGGGGCCGCTGAGTACGCTATTGCATCACCCAATCTCGTCATACAGTGAAGGTCCACATAGCCGTCGATCGGAAAGGCTTGAATCCGTCAGATTTGAAAACAGAATGAGACCATATGGGATGCCGGAGGAACTTATCCATCATCAAAACACCATCTTGGAGAATAACAATTCCTAAGTATTGCAGCAATTCCATGAACCACCGGCAGCAATGGTTTGTTCACAAATCCCTTGATCAAGTTTTGACTTCCATGCCTCTATCAGCGGGAAAATTGGCGTTGAAGTTGCTTAAATGGTTCTAACGATGCGCGAGCAATGAAAAGCTAACTCTTGCCTGTTCAATCCTGCCAAATCCCTCCTTGCTTCTCGCGGTAAAGATGTCAAATAACACTTCTCCATTATTGCTAGCGTATTGCAGCTACCCATGCGCCTGATTTTAGCTTCACTTGCACTATCGAGATCTGCCATCCTCGAACCAGAACCCATCCAACACCTTAGCAAGAGGTGTTGATTTGTTTCCCAAAACTTCAGAGTGTAAAAATTCCTTAAAACCTGGAAATGGTACCTGCTCGCAATACCACCATCAAAATATACAAAATCCGAGACGTCCATGCAAACAAATCTTGTTTCGAATGCACGCACCGACTTCAGTAAGTCAAACCCGTTTGTTTCCTCCTGTTTCATAATCAATGCTCAACAAGGGGTATTTCCCTCATTTTCAAGTCGCATAGTGACACGAGGCGGTTCCCAGAAATTTGCCGACGACGTGCCGTCACCTCTGTGCTTTGGGGTGTGCATTGGGCTGTGATTGGCAGATGACTTGAATGCGGCGCGGCTATACCTGTGTGACACGGATGGCGACTGTGGGGAGAAAGTGATGCTATGGGATGAATCCAATACTTGACCGCAGATGGGCCCAACTGGTTGGAAGTGTGATTCCGGGGAGTGCACACCCAGGGGTGCAAAAAACACTCAGTCCAGCCGCAGACTTTCCCTTTCGATGAGTGCCTAAAGTCTGGCGGGAGTGTCTCTGGTGAACGGATCCCAGAGTACACCTCATGTTGCTGTGAATCAGAGTACTATAAAAGATCAACTTACCCTGATAGTCAACCCACTGCTACCGTGATCATGCACAAGAGGCCGCTAAACCCGCTAAGCGCTTGAATTTATGGAGATACATGTGAGTCTGTGACCCAGCAGACCTAATACCCAGAGTGCCGCATGATGACCCAGAGTTCACCCCCCTGAGTGCAGGTGACCCAGAGTTCAAAAATGATTTTCTGGGTTTGGATCATGAATCCAGACTCACAATACTAAATCAAGTCTTTCCCAAATCAACATCCAAGGATCATCACAACACAATCCCCAAGGACCCCAGGGTTTCCCAGCATTTCAGGGATGACCCTGAGTGTCACGTGATTCTATGGATTTCGAGTCAGTTCGAAGCCAGTCTGCAATCAAGTGATGCGTGACCTTGAAGAATCACTACGGATGTGCAGACTGGACACTTTCAAAGAAGTCGAGAGGGAGGCTTGCACCATACTAGACCAAGACCAAGGACCCACCTTTGGCACTTTCAACGCCTGGCAACAATGGAATCGCAAGCCGATCGCAAGTTTGGACCGCTGAACCCAAGGTATACTCAAGCAAGATATTTGACCTCAAGCATAGTGAACAGAAGATATTTGCCCGAAGAATGAATGCAGAAGAGAAAGAAGTGTGAGAGAGAAGTAGCTGATAAAAGACAAACAGAGTTCAATTTCCCCTGTACTACGCAAGTGACTTCGGCCAAGCCTGTCGACGGACATCCGGAGGACCGGAGACTACGACCGCAGGACGCTAAGGGTACAACAACGGCGAAGGACAGCCGTCTGTGTGGACTCCATCAAACTCAAGTCCAGTTAGGTGGGGACCAGCGACGGCCTTGAGCTTCTTGGGGTGATCCATCTATTCCATATCCTAGGTGGGTCACTTGCTGTGCTTGTGGTAGCCCATTTCATATTATACCAAAGGGTATTCTGGGGTGCTAGATAGTCGCCTCCAGGATTTTGTATTGACTGCTTGTGTGAAGGGAAGGCTATTGATAGTGATTGTATTTTCCTCCTGTATTGGGGGGTGGTGCGCGTTTGTGTGAGTCTCAGGGGAACTAGGCCCCTGAATTTCAGACTCGAGTGAGCCTAGTGTAAGTGTGACCCACCGTCCTAGGGTCCAAAAGAATAAGTGACGGCTAGTTGTAGTATTTTTGTATACTCTGTATTTGTTGGTTTTATCAAGCTAAGAGGGCATTTTGGTAAGGTGTCTTCTGAGTTCCAAGTCCCTGAGTTGACTGAAAGCCTTGATCCTGAATTCGTGATATTCTGAATTTTCGGATGATCTGATTCTCTGGGTTTGCCTATGGTGTGGAGGTGTGTACTGGATTAAACTGTACTCCTGTACTTCTTCAAGGCTACACTTATAATCGGTGGAGTGTCGTTCCGTCGATGACAAACGAGCCGACAGGGATTACATAAGGTACCCACGCCAACCAAGGGGAGTGATTCTCAGGATTTAAAGCTTCGCGGCTGCGAACCTCTGTATCAATCACCTTGCTGTTGACTCTCAAGTCGATTCTCTGGGTTTACACCCTGAGGAACATCTTGGGCTGCGCTATACAAACCCCCTGGGCGATAAAGGTTTCATCGGCCACGCCTCAATAGAGTGTAGATCAGCCAATCCCGTTTTTATCGTGCATTCCCCACGTATAGTACGCAATGTGAAGGCAAAAGATCAACTGAATTCATATCTCCGTACCATAATCACGTCTCATCCTCCAACGTTTGTCGAAGTACACTGAATCTGATCGTTAGTTGCGAACCATCCAAGAGGGTATCAGAATCACGGCTAGTGAAATTCTTACGCTTTCAGTCTTCTCCAGTAACCTCAGTCATATTAATGCGAGTTTTCACTACATCGCCGCGCGGAGAGACGTGGCTTATAACCTTGACACGCTTCTATTGCTACCACAAATCAACTATAGCTGCCATATATGAATTGACGGTATCCTTACCAACGCTTGCACCTTGGGAACCATTCCCTCTACTATGTTGGAACGATGTTGTCCTCCCTTATCAGAGTTATGTCGTTTTGGTTTCCCAATAGCTCACTATTTCAGGAACAGGTGCAGCTTTGGACCCGTGACTGTGTATCCGATAATATTGCTGAAAGCGGTGCCCTGACCTTCACACCACGTTTTGAACTCTGTTTGCTTGCCCTTGTACGTTCACATGTATTTGCTGGTCTATTTACTGATACTTGCTCGTACGTTTGCAGGACAGATTCGTCAAGGCGAACATTCATGCACGATTCCTCCCCCGACATTGTTGGTACTTGCGGGAAGTTCACCGACTGACTTTCTAGGACTCCCGTAGATTGTTTGCCTGGATTTCAGTCAATGGGTGGACGCAAGTCACTGCTTCAATTGTCGTCGTTATTTAACTACAATCACTACAGTAGTTAGTCTGAGTTCAAAATTAGCCTGTGTCAGACTAATTTATGTATTGGTAAAATCAGCGTGTTCAAATTAGTCTGAGCTGAAATATACAAAATTAGTTATATAAAAATGGGCTCAGTTGCTCTAAGTGGTTTGGTTTCTGCCCATCCATTCCCACGATTTGGGTTCATATCCCGGCACTCTAGGAGTTATTCGGTCTTTGTGACGGACATTTCTTTCTTCAGTAGGATTAAGGGTGGGTAAGTCGTATAATTGTCAGCCGTTTTGCCCTTTTTCTCAATTGATACTCCATTTTTTCTTTCTTTCCCATTTTGCTGACCTGTTTTCTGAATAGACATCTTCACCCTCACTGCGGTTTCTAGGATGGACAACAATACTCGCTCACAGCCACTCGTGTTTCGTACAGGAAACACACTCCATCCATTCCATTTGCTTGGTTGTGTAGTGACGGCATGGAACGGATTGGAACCACCAGACACATCGCACAGAAAACAATAGCAACGACTGTAACCAACAGAAACTCGAGTACGACTGCAACATCCAGCACTCTATTTTGGAAAATGTATACTGCATACTAGGAAGACATTAACAGGAGAAGAAACGAACAGTAACTACAGCAGCCTCTGCTGCAGAGATACTTTGAATATCAGGATTCATGTCATCTCAACGTAAGCACAAGGTTTCTCAAGTTAGGGTCGCAAGACTCTACAAAGTCAACTTTAGCTGTGTATGACGTCCCAAACGAGAACAACCATAGGACACAGCAAAAGCGAAGTCGCGCCAACACCGTGGACGAAGATTGACTCCGTGAACTCAAAGAAGTAGCTATGGACGGTGGCGGAACCGCCTCCAATCGTCTGCTCTCTCACGAAGCTCTCATCAAGTGGAAGAAGAGCGGAAATTGTATTAGGCTACAGTGACCTCACGTTGCCAAGAGACAGGTAAGTCTATGACCGCTGTAATGATACCTGTAACGAACACTATTCATCGACGATTATTGAGGACTTCCTTCGAACTGGAGTTGAAAGTAAAGGTGAGCGAGATGACGAACGAAAAGTTAGTCAACGCCATATCGCAAATCCTCTCAAGCATGTCCAATGATCAAATTCCCAACGTCTATGTCATCATGAATCAACATTTAGAAATGGACTTAAAACAGAAAGACGTCAAGGCGTGCATAGGGAATTATTTCGATAAGTTTGAAGAAATAGTTGAGAAGTATGGACTGAGTATCGCGCTGGATGCAAATGACAAGATAAAGTGCAGGTTACGGACGGATAATTTGCGTCCAACAGGTTTGAAAGAGCAGGTTCAGCTTTATCAGGACCTTGATCCAACTGTGAAGATCAATGTTTCTCGCTTGTTTCATGTGATTAAAACTGAAGCTCTGAAGAACCAACAATTTTCCTATTTGTACCAAGCAAATAGAGACAGAACTAGAAGTAAGTCTATCGCAAAGGCGTATCGTCCAAATATCGATAAGGGGCAAAGTGGAGATTGTCTGCAACCTTTGCGAGCACAACGTCAAGATGACAAATCTACAACACGAAAGAACATTAATGCTCCTGCTCAAGAATGCCTACATTGCAAAGGCAAACATTGGATTAATGAATTCCGAACTGCAACAGAAGAACAGAAAAGAGAGGCTCGTCGCGCGTTCATAGAGAAACGACAAGGTAGCGAGCTATCCACCGTGAAACGATTTGTGCAGAGAAATGAACAACTTGAACCAAAACACGTAGCCTTCAATGGAGTGGTGGCTATGCCGCACCACCCGGATAATGGTACTAAGTGTAACGTCATTTCCAGGCATGTTGTTGATGAAATACGTTAAGTATGTCCAGAAGTGAGGATTCACCGTCTCGTAAAAGCGATGCTCGGCAAGGCTGTTGGTGAAGCAATCTTCTGCTGTAGTGAGTCAATCCAGCTGTACTAAGTATTGCTTACACCTGCTGGAAGGGTGCGAATGCGCACTGTGACCTGTATTATAACGGAGACGAATGAAGATAAATATCGTTTGGGTAGCATGACGTTGATAGCATTAGGTATAGACGTGGATGAACTACTAGCAGCTGTCGTAAAAAGGGAGATCGTCGATTTTGACTAATTTGAGTCTACTATTCCAATGAGGTTTGATTCTCCCGACAAGAAGAAGATAACTGCTAGACTGTGAGTTAATTGATGAAGCGATAGCGATCGGATTTCCTGCAGACAGGAAGCAGGATTTGTTCCAAGTTGTAACGCGCTATGAAATATGGCGAATAGAAATTAGCAACGATCCTCCGTCAAAGATTGAACCATTTGTCATCCGATTCAAAGAGGGTACTGAACCGATACGATGCAAAACAAGAACCTGAGCTCTGGTAGAGCGCGAATGGACGAAAGAGTTTAATGAATCGCTTGTCTCCCTGGGTTGGGAGTATCAAAATGAAGTAAGTCACTGGGTAGTCAGGCTCGTCCTGTAAAGAAGCCAGGTAAATCTGGTGGATTGCGACAGGCAGTGGACTTGCGCCGTCCAAATTCTCAGACATTGCCTCTGATTCAATGCCAAGTTTGAGCACTCGTTTTCAGTACGCCAAAAAACAATAAGCATAAGCAGACTGTAGATTTTATCAAAAGCTTTTGGCTGATGGTACTTGCCTTGAGCAGCCAGAAATCACAGTCCTACATGACAGAAGATGGAATTTTCACGCCAACACGATTGCAGCAAGGGTCCGTTGACTCTTCCCTTCATTTTCAGCAGTCAGTGGGAAAACTCGTACGTGAAGCAGATTTGCTGTGCAAACACGTATTGACTTGGGTGGATGACATACTAATTTAGACTAATACAATTGACGAATTTCTAGAAGTGCTTGACCGAGTCTATCGCACTTTGGTAAATTATGGTCTCTTCCTTGGCCTTGATAAGATCTGTTTGTATACGCAAAATGCAAAATGGTACGGGTATGTGATCACGCCGAGTGGTCTTGCGTATGATCCTGAGAAGATAAAAACCCTCATCGACATTCCAGAACCATAAACCGCAGCTGAATTACAACAGTTCTTATGTGCGACCGGAGGATGCGAAATTCTTTAATTGACTTTACTCGGGTTGCAGCCCCGCTTCACGAACGTCTCCAAGCAACTTTGGCTGGTACTAAGCGGATCAAGCACGCCGCCGCGTGGTTACCAATCAATCTATGTGATCAAGAACGTAGTAGTTTCATCCAGATGAAGCAACTTCTAGCCAACTCAGCGACGTTAGTAACACTTGCTCATTTCGACGAGTTGATAGTGATGTCCGATGCTAGTGATCTAGGATGGAGCATTATTCTCACGGTGGTTCGCGATTGAGACTCTACTGTAAATATCACGGAGCAGACGCATCACTTAGTATATTGTATGAGTGGAACCTTTAAAGGAGCTTCGCATCACTGGAGCGTATCAGAAAGGAAGCCTTTTTGATTGTTAAGGCTGCCACTGATCTGGTTTATTTGCTCATTGGTTCGAAAGGTTTTCGTCTGTACTCAGACCGCCGCAACCTTATTTTTAACGTTGCGCCGGGTGAACATATAAAGAAACATGTAATAGGAAAGCCATAAAGATAGAGTTTGAAAATGAACGAACTTCGTTACACAATTTAGCACATTAGTGGAGGAGCGAATGTTTGGGCAGACATGGTTTCTCGTTGGGCCCGAACACCACAGGAGCTGTCGACTTCAACGACCCAACGTTGGCAAACACTGAACAATAATGAGCATGTACCCTTGGATAATTGGGAGGAGCCTAGACAAGTTACACCTGAGGACGACTTAGTGGAGGGTCAAGATCGAATTGGGCAAATGCAGCTCCGACCATTGCGGCGCGATTCCGAATGTCCGACAGCTAGTGACATTATCACTTCTCAAGGGAGCGCAATGCATGAGTACCCTCCGCATTTAAGTCAAAGAGATGATGGTGGTTGGTGTGATCGTAAACACCGGCTTTGGATCCCACCCGAAGCAGAAATGCTCCTGCTACGGTTGATGGGCATTGCTCACTGTGGGACAATGGGCCATCGGGGGGTCACGGTAATGGTCAACCACCTTCAAGAGCATTTCTGCATCGACAAATTGGAACAAAAAGGTCGTAGTTTCTGTGCAGCATGTTTGTTGTGTCTACATGTAAACGGAGGCAACATTACTCCAAGGTCTTAGGGGGAAACTTCTAAAGAGCGAAATGAAGCTCTGCACAAGGACTACCTCTCCATTGCTGAATACAATGGAGCAAAGAACTACATATTTGTTATGAAGGATGATTTCTCGCATTTTTGCGAGTTAATTGAGTGCTGTAGCCCTGATGCTACCACTACTGCTAAGACGATACTTCATTGGAGCTGCCGATACGGCATACCAAAAGTGTTAATTAGTGACACTGCCACACATTTTAAAAACCAATTACTTGAAGAGCTGTGGCACAAGACTGAGATGACTTAGAGTTTCGCGTTGACATACTGTCCTTGGATAAATGGGAGCATAGAGCGGTTGAATCGCGATGCTCTTCAAGTATTGCGAGTCATGCTACTTGAATACAAAGAGTAGCAGTCAAATTGGGCTGCACGTCTGCCACGCAAACAGAGTAATCTAAATCACAGCCCGGTTGCGTTGGCAAATCACGCTCCAGCTGAGGTGTTCATGGGTGCAAAAGCGACAACGCTCCTGCATAAAGTGCTCATTGGCGAAGATGCAATAGCAGAGAATGTAGTGAATGTAAACGACATTACGACTAATGTGGAAAGTTTTGTGAGCCAACTGAGATTAAGCCTCAATGACATGCACCATCATTTTGTCGCTGCAAAGGAGAAGCAAACCAAACGCAATCTGTCAAATCAGCGTGGTGCTAGGCCGGTAAACTTTCATATTGGAGATTGCGCTCTATGGTCTCGAGTCGATGCAAAGACTCACGCGAATAAATTAGCTGTCAAGTGGATCGGCCCGTTTCGAGTAATTAGAGCGAAAGTGAATTCATTTTAGATTGAACACTTAGTTACTGGCACCTCGAAAACTGTGCACGCATCTCGGCTCAAACTGTATATTGACAGCGCTTTGAGATAGATGAAGAAGTATTGGAACACACTGGAAATCAAGATATTTACCTAACAGTGGAAGAATTTAAGGGTCCTCGTGAACACGCTAAGCATGGTTACGAGGTGTTGGTTGCGTGGGAAGGCCAGGAGACCATTATGAACTCTTGGAAGCCGGTAAAAATATTACAGGAGGATGTTCCTGTAAAATTGAAAGCATATCTCAGTAATGTGGACGATGCAAAGTTGTATTGATTTGTTTCGAAACCACGTTACCGAGCGCAGGAGTTCGTAAAAATGAGCCAATTTGACAATATCCTGCCACGGCTTCACAACTAAGAAAACGGAAGAACAAAGGCAAACATCGTCACCAAAAGAAGAATCGTGGTGGATAGCGAGGGGCTCCAACATTAGCGATGCATAGGTGCGGAGGTCTGCTTGGTGGGCGGTGTAGTGACGGTATGGAACGGATTGGAACCACCAGACACATCGCACAGAAAACAATAGCAACGACTGTAACCAACAGAAACTCGAGTACGACTGCAACATCCAGCACTCTATGTTGGAAAATGTATACTGCATACTAGGAAGACATTAACAGGAGAAGAAACGAACAGTAACTACAGCAGCCCCTGCTGTAGGTATACTTTGAATATAAGGATTCATGTCATCTCAACGTAAGCACAAGGTTTCTCAAGTTAGGGTTGCAAGAAACTACAGGTTGGATGCAGCATTCATTTCTGTCATTCTACAAGAAATACGCAAAGCAACACCAACCTATTGGTACAAATGGACTCATTTCACAGTGAAGGAGGAGACAATAAGTCGGCAACGTCCACCGATGGCCAGATTACGGACGTTCAATGCACCCATTCTGTGGAACACAAGTCGGGCCTAATGGTTTCGGTCAGCTTGTGCGATGTCCGAGATGTTTGGCCCACCCAATTGAACTCTTCTGGGCCATCGTATGAAAGGAATTTGCAGGCAAGAAAGCTGTAAATTCGGCTAAGGCCTTAGAGAGACAGGCAGCAAATAGTGAATATCAGAACGACACGAGCAGTTGTGAAGAAGGCAAGTCAGTAGGTTTGTAGTGATGAATAGTACGGGTGACGAGGCACTCTTTTAGTTCAATATAACATATATCGTTGACCTCCAGACTAATTACGAAGTTCAAAATGAGTCACTGTTCAAAATTAGTCTATGCAACCTGGATTCTAAAGCTTCTTGACGCGAATTCTCCTGCATTGCATCTTGCCGCGGAGTGAAATACTTCAAAAACCTTAGCGATAACGGCTCCATAAGATACAGCTGACACAGTGTTTTCACTCGACGTAAAATGACGAATGCTAAGGAGAATGCCGTGTTGAATGCCGCAATGGACCAAGAATATTCTTTATCACTGTTAGACCCTGGCATTTTTTACTGGTGAGAGCGAAAGCAGGAATTAAGGGGACTTGTTTCACAACCACAGTGAACGAACGCTGAGGGAAGATGATCTTTATATTTCTCTAAAATTGAGTTACCAAATAGCTATATATTGTGCTGCCCAGTTCATTGCCTATGTCGTGCATCCTTTCTTTCCGTGGCGAGTGTCGGTGCGAGTGCAACTCCATAGCATGCAGCCTATATTAATAATTGCGTGCTGCACAATCGAATCAAATTACGAACGGGTTTATAAATTGGTTTTTTTGGACTGTGTGTCGGTAGCGAAGCCAACTGCAAAACAAATTGCTCAATTGCCGACGTTTGTAAGTGCTGGGAATGCAGATAACACATTATCCGCTTCGGCTTTAATCGCGTTGGTGTCATCACGTGACAGTATTTCTCTCGTAGGCCAAGAAAGATCTATGTATCGAGCAAAACGAATGATAATGGATTTAACGCTCAAAGGGTTAAAGAAGTCCTATGAACTGATTAAACCTTACTTTGATGCATTTGAGAAAATGAATCCAGATTCAACTGCAATCATGGAACGTGACGATCATGGTAAATTTTTTCGGGCAATTGTTATTGTTCAATCTGCTGTTTGGTCGCTAAGGGGATGTTTCATCCGAGGGCAGGGCAGGTAGGGCAACTTTTGCACTACATAATCTTATATCGACCAACATTATGCATTTTAGACGAAAATTAACTGCACCAGGTAAAAAGTCCACCAGCAGTGCCACGTCCACCTGCGCCAAGTCCAGCACGAAGGGCGCGCTACCAGCAGCAGCGCTAGTGCTAAATTTGCTAATGGCAGCTGCAACTGAATTCGACGATGTTGTTAAGGTGCTACTTCTGCTGCTGTCACTGCTCCTTGCGGCCTTAGGAGCTGCTGACGGAAGGCAAATGCGTCAGGCACCGCTACTTGAGTTGACAGTCAGCACCAACTATTTTGAAGAAAATTATCGTGCATCGGATGACGCGTTCCAGCTAGCATTCCGTATATCTCGTCCATGCTTTGACAAATTAGCCAAGTATCTAAGCTCCCGTTGGATACACTACTACGGACACGCGCCGGAGAATAACAGCATGCAGAGTTACGAACTAAATGCACCTACCTCTTGTGCAGACCAGTTAACCGCACGTTTTGGATGGACTTGTTCCTTCTTGGCGTTAGACGTGGAGCCACATTGTTGAGCCATATGAGATTCATCTCTAAGTGCACGGCACTGATCAGACACAGCAGCTGCTTGCTCACCCCATAGTTATTGGCACTTAAACAGTAGCTCCGCCATTGCAAACTGATTAACAGCTCTCAGCTGCTACTCTACTAGTCTTGTAAGTCTTGCAGAGGTCGTGAACACGTATAGGTCGAACACCGTACTCGCCCCACGTAGCAAATTTGGGATTGCGGGAGTTCTACCGAAGTGAACTCCATTAAGAAAATGCGTTGTACAAAACTACACTAAGTAATACGGGCGGGTGACTTGACTACAGGTTTCTGAGAATAATTACACAGTACAGTTCTCATACTGATACATCAAACAAAGAGCAAACGGCGCAAATCGACGCCAGCCAAAAATTCGTTGATATTCGTTTGGACAGGTATTGTTCTACCAAAGTTGCCCTTACCTCAAATCTCAGGGCAAGTTGGGCAAAAGAGGGAAACCATTCTCGATTATGGTTGGCCCAGATAGTTGCCCAATCTGCCCTGTCCTCGGATGAAACATCCCCTAAGTCGCAATCAACGTGTTTTAGGGATCGATTGCTCTCATTCAAAATGTCAGTACTATGGAGGCCAACAAATGCATCTTGTTGGTCAAGACGGCAACATGCAGAACGTGACTATCGCATTCGCATTGATACCGTCGGAAGATATCCCTAGTTATACTTGTCCTTCGATATCCTGGATAGCCATCCTATCGACATCATGGGAATACCAATTTTTTGTGATCGAAGCAAAGCGATGCTATCTGTTGCAGATAGTCGGGGAAATATTGTACAGCTGATATAGCCAGGAATTTTGTTCACGAACATACCAACGTGAAAGAGCAGCACAAGGTATTAGTATGGGGGCTTCAAGGATGTTACACGGATTCTGAGTACAAAAGCCGTTTGTCATGGATTGAAAAGGAACTAGGTTCCAAAGCCATGGCATATTTGAAGAATATACCTCCTGAACGCTGGTATGTCTTTGCAAACATTCTAGTACAACCGCCCTACGGTTGGAGAACATCGAATTTATCGAGTGTTTCGGTACTCAGTTAACTCTTGGATTACGTGGGTTGCCTCCTTTCGACTTCATAAAAGCCATTTCTTTCAGAATTATGTCCCGCACATACAAACGTAGTCAAGCGGCAGCGAAATGGTTAAGCGAGGGAAGATCAATGACGCCAGCAGCTATGAAAGTTTATGAATCGCAAAGCAGAGAAATTGGTAAATATCGTGTGGACCCGTCGTCGGATGATGTCTCTTTCGTCTATAATCAGCAGCCATCTATGCAGGTTGGAAGACGGGTGACAATCAGCAAAAACCATTGTACATGTGGATTTATGGATCAACACTATATACCATGCAGACATCTCATCAGCGTCTTGAAATCAAGAGGAGAACTTGACCTAGTCTTCAATCACTTCGCTCCATACTATCAAGTGTCATCATACGCAGAAGTGTTTCTTGGTAAGACGATCAACCTACCACTTCACGAAGAAATACAAAGACCGGATGGCGTAACGAAGCCTCCTCCCAGCAAGAAACCATTAGGACGGCCGCCGACAAAGCGTAAACGAAGTAAAGGTGAAACTGAAACGGGGGGAGCTGCAGGAACGTATCATTGCAAGCGATGTGTCCAAGCCAACCACAACATAAGGACATGTCGGAAGGTACCTACGTGGACGGCGTTCTGATCGATGCTTCAAGTCATAAGTAAGTAAAGGTATTGTGAGAAGTTACCAAGTTCCAAAGCGTTCCTGGGAAAAATCGCTTTACAAACGACTAGCATAAACGACAAGAAAAAACCTTTAGTATCCGGACTGTAGTCGGCACACTTCTGCTCAACCTTGTTGGCGCAATTACTTACTACAGTACTAGCGGAGTGCGCTGATCACAATAGAAACTAATTAGAAACGAGTTAGAAATGTTTGCTTACTTGTGACAAAAGCGGTGTACTTGATACAATTTGTTCGCCAGTACCCGTAGGACCGTCCCTACTGGTACTGGCGAACATTTTCGAGCAGGTTCACCATCTTGCTATACTAATCTTGTCACTTAAGATCGGATCTATACTAGTTTTGTCAAATTCCCAGTAGAAAAGTATGGATCTGCCCGACTTTACACTATAATTTCCAACAAATCAGCTAAGTTCATTTTGTAAGAAATCTCCAACCTATTATCGAACTTATAGCTCCATTCTGGTTCCCTAATATTTCCTGAAATATTTCCCTATATCGAACTAAATGCCGAGCGAGTTGACCTACGTCTCATTGATAGTTGGAAAGTTTCTTGTTCGATTGTCATCTTCGAGGTAACCAGAATGCTCCCAGATAATTTCTCATTAGTGTATCCAATCCAACTTACAACCAAAAATATTAAACACGGCTCTATTATCTCAACCGTTTAGCATCTAGGCCGTTCTAGTGCTCGGGCGCCATAACTAGGGTTATGCGTTGACTGGGATAGCTAGCAATGAAAGCTACTGTTCTCATTTTGTAAGGACAAAAGACTCGTTATCCTAGGTTAAACAATGAAACAAGAGGCTGGATCCAGGCAGAAACGTGTCATTGGATTGCAGAAGACTGTCCTTTTGGGACTCGCGGCATCTCTGAAATTTCAATTAATGGAGGCCAGCTATTATTCCTCCTGTCTCGATTCTGTAGACCAATGGCAAACTGAATGTAGTACGCTATGAAGTATCCACCAGTATTATACATTGAACACGGGCAAGATTAATAATTCCAACCACTTTTGAGTTCTCATTATTAAAACAGGATCTTAGTGTTACTGTCAATTACTGAAACTTGATCACGATAACCTTCCAGCCGCCTCGTGGCTCCTGGTGACTCGCCAATTCGTTCTTTCATTACGAGCGACTGTCGATTATGCATGTAGTGACAACAGATATTAGGGGTAGTCAATTATGCAGCAGCAAGTCGATTTTTTATTTTTGCAGCAAGTCGAGATTTTTTTTCGGCGATCTGATTGGCTAAGCACGTTTTGCTCGATCTGCACAAAATCTGGTGCAGGACGGCAGCAAGAAGGATTTTTTTGTGTCTTCAGCCGAAGATCGCACCTCATTCGAAAACCGACTACATGGTGATGACACGAGAGCAACGAAGATCGTCGCTGGAAGCGCTGGAATCACCTGCAGAACTATCATCTGAAAACAGTTACAAGTTAAGCAACTTAGCGCAGAGTTCCGGGGGCGAAGTGCTTGCTGTCAATGCGGATCATCGAGCCCGCGAGGCTTATGACGTTTCGAAAACGTGTTGCTGCTGGAAAGATTGTAAGAAGGTCCCTAAAACCAGTAACAGCGCGACCGTATTAACCTGTTGCAATAGACAGGGATGCCAGCGCTCTGTTCACGCGGATTGTGCAGTAGCCATGCTCTCCGTTTTTGGAGCTGACGCTGCATTCCAGAAGACTGCATGTGGAAAACGTTGCTACAATGCACTTATGAAGCAACCGCGGCTACCCTCTATTCTCACTAAAATACGCGTGCCTTGGCACAATGACGGCCCAATGCCAGACGTAAGCTCTATCGGGGTGCTTATTGACTGGCTTACGGATGGCAACAACTATAATCGGTATCGCGGAGGAGATGCACAGTCGGGAGAGTCTAAAACGACGATTGCCGGAGAAATTACTGCCAAAATTGAGGCGGCTGGAATTACGACGAAACGAAACGGAGCGCGAAAGACATCACGAACAAAATTATCGCACTAGAGAGCCTGTTCAGAAATGCAGAAGATTGGCGAAATGCTACAGGACAAGGACGTGATCACGACGATCCTAGCATCCGTGAGGCACTGTTACTTCGCTGTTCCTATTACTTCGATTTGCGAGACATAATGTTTGATCGTGCCAGCACGCGCCCCCAACTGCTGAATACTGATGAACCATTACACAAAGACGACACTGCAGATGATAGCAGTTTGTCAAGTGAAGAGGAATCCCGTAGCAGCGAATCGGTACGAAACCCGACTGAGACGCGTGCAAAATCCACGAGGGCTTCATCTACACCAATTTCAATCACCGAAAAGCCATCAAAGCGCCAACGCACACGTCGTGACCCGGAGATATCCTCTTTTATTAAGTTAAAAGAAAGCCACCTCGCTCAAACTCGTGAGCTTCAACTACAGGAACTTGAGGTGCGAAAGCAAGAACTAGAAACCCGTCACCAGCAACTTGATAATGAGTCCCGTGCCATACGTGCTCGCATTGACGAATCTAATGCGCAAGCGGCCAAGTTTCGACAAGAGTCAGAACACTGGCGTCAACAACGCAAGATTAATCTGCTCCGTGAACGCACCAAACTGCTGAATGAAGGTGTACCAATGAGTGATATTGACGCTCTGTTACCGTTGAGTGCGGATCTCTAGCATGTATCCCAAGAGTTGATTTCGCCGTTGGTCTCCATCTGCTTCTGTTGCTACAGGTAAATTCAGCTCATCGTCATCATCAAGCTCACCAGTAATGCATTCATCAAGTTCTTCTCTCCACTCCTCAGGTACTGGATCCGCGACTAACAGGTTATGGATAATACATGCACACATTACATATCGTATAATACGTCTCATGTGCTTTCTCTTTTGTCCGAGTAGGACACGAACTTCACGTAAATACTGGAAACGCATCTTGAGTAGCCCTATGCAATGTTCGCTTTTAATGCGAGCTTTTGCTAGCTGGTTGTGAAGTAACGGCAGTCAGGATGAAGATCTGCCATTGGTGGCTTTTTGTATGCGGGCACCATGATATTTGAAACTTGAAAAGCCGAATCACCTAGCAGATACTCATTGTGCTTAAAATGCTGATTAGGATGTTGAGCCATAGGACTGTTGGACCACACCCGATTGTCGTGAACGGATCCTGGCCAGCCCACGACAATATTACGCACTCGGGCAACATCATCACAAGTAATCAGTGCATTGACAGCGTAGGACGACTTCCGGCTGTAGTAGTCTTCGCCGTTGTGACGAGGCTTAGCAGAGAGTGGAAGCAGTGTACCATCCGTTATGCCAACACAGTTAACAAACCCATACTTGTCCTTTATACGCCGTGCTATAGTATGACGCTCTTCTGAATCCGGCCACGTAATGACGGCGTCTTCAAGTCGTAAAACTGCAATAATCTCTCGATCAAGATAGTTATAGAAGCTTCCTCTGGCTAATCCAAGAAACTTTGTAATATCCGAAGGTGTATTGCCATTACCATAGGCACCAATAAACTTCAAGAGAACCATCAGGTGTAACATCGCTCCCCCGCGAAGGGGTTTTTCTCCTTTAGGCTTAAAAACAGCGTCGTTCTCCACTAGAGATGCAAGTCTTATAAATTCTGACCGCTTAAGCCGAAAATGTTTCAGGAAGTCGGCATCACTGGTGTGAATAGAGTCATTTAACAGCTTCATCCATCGATTTTTGTGTCGCCTATAGCATGAAGGCCGAGCGATGTATCGACGCTCCTGCACACGATCTAACTCCGTGAGCCAATACGTATCTAGATCATCTTCCTCTGATTCATCTTCGCTGAGCAGATCTCGAAGCATTGCAGCGGATTCCCGTGTAGCGATGATGTTACGTAGCTCTCGGATCTTGCGCTGTTTTGCCGTGAGTCGAGGCATCTTGTGATCTGGTTAAAGAATCTTTCTCTTGCTGCAGAAAACGTGGCGCTCTTGCTGCAAACCAAAACGGGGTTGTCAATTACTTGAAATATGATTGGTCAAAATGATTTTTGCAGGAAGAGGCACAAAAAATATTCGTCTTGCTGCTGCATAATTGACTACCCCTATTGTCCATATAATTTCATCCTGGTGATCAGTTTGCTGTTTCGGCAGCCCTAAAGACCTTAATTCCTCGTCAATGGTATTTCCAGAAACGATCCACATTCACTTAACGTTCAGGTCATTTTGTACACTACTTCGCTATGACTCATAGCTGTGAGCACTGTCCGGTGACCGATGCAGAATTCTTTTCCTGACGCGGACGAAGTGCTTCGGTACCTTCACGATATGAAGTGCGACTTTAATGAATAGTCTGCTATCCCGAAACACCTTCTTCCGCCAGGAATCATGCCGACTAACACAGAAAACTACAAAGCCAAGTTTACACACATATACATATACACACGTCTCAAAAGTTATACATATTTATCGAAGAACCAACACCTCTACGTACGGAGCAACGCAACTCTCAATTGCAAGCAAATATAACAAGAGGCCTCCACCTCTTGGACGTTACTTCGCAAGCTTGCTCCGACCGAAGAAACACATTCCGCTATACTGCTTCAACTTTGTCAAGCTCGGTAATGCGCACTTAGTAGGTACTGTGGCAGTAGGCGAAATCTAGGGCAAATCCAGTACTTTTCTACTGGAATATGGAAATTCCTCGGCTGATAGCTACCTGATCCGTACAATACGGATCAGTTTATAATTATGCTGGATTCTAAAAACATGTAGTGCATTCAATGTACTGCATTGTAGCACATGTGTCGTCGCATTTCCAGGATGATGATGTGGTAGTACTAATCACCCGCAATCGAAATGAAGCAGCAAGAAGTGAAGGGTTGTTTGTTCATTCTAGAATTTGCGACGAGCTCCACCACGATGAAGATTGCTTTGTGTCTTGCACTCGTAGCTGTGACGACTTCGCTGATGGGTGCTACGACTGTGAGTGCTACGAAAAGTTCGGATCCATCGACCAGAAAGCTCATGTGCTCGGAGGGCCACGTGGGTCCTTGCAACGACGTGGTATGCGCTCCTGACGACGCTCCTGTGTGTGGATCGGATGGCATCACCTACCCGAACGAGTGTGAGTTGGGTCTTGCCAGCATGAATCACCCGGATCGTCATATCACTCTTGTGGCCAATACCACGTGTCCGATCCAGCACCCATCGGCCTGAACTTGAACGAAATTGTGGTCACCAAGGGTCAGAGGTGCTACTAAACGCGATAATACAATTTGCCATGTTGCCGTTCTTGTGTTTGGCAGTCTTGTTCAATCTCATTCGTTTGTAAGGTTATCGCTCTCTTTTCGAGGAAAAAACAATCCGCGTGGGTGAAATCCTCGCACCATTTCAATGGGGGAGTCGAGGACATCAATGGGATTCATGACATGCTGGTTGAAGAAACCGACAAAACTGGGTGGCACGTTCTGTTCACGCATCAACGTGAAGCGAGTTCATTGCCCTGTTCATCAACCCCGAACTCTGGTAAGCTTCCTTCCTCTAACATGATCCGATAGGAATTGTCGGCACGATGCAAACAGTCGCTCGGACAGACTTGGGTCGATGGGATCGATGTTCTTGTTCACGTTGATCCAGCTCACAGTAGTTGATAAATTCTCTGGATTTTAGATCCAGAGTATTTCGGAGAAGGCTACTCGAACCCAAACTAACTTTGATACTTGATGGAACCCAATTCTCCGGAACCCAAAGTAACATTCTCCATACTAACTCAGTTCTCAAAACCTCTATACTTCGACTGACCTGTTATAAACGACTCTCGGATCGTCGACCTCGGCCAAAATCGAGCTATTCCCTCCTTGTCTCAATGAGAACTTACAGCGGCGTTGGTAATCCGACTGTGGCCAAGTAAATTTACCTTCGATACCATATACCCTGATGTCAGTTTGAAAAAATCGTGAATGTTGCTTGTGTCGGCTAGGGTCAACATCACGAATGTCATCCTATGCTGTAGCATATTTCGTACTCCAGGCTCGAGCTTCAAACGACATTCAAACAATCAAGCAAAGCAGATCGCCATGCAAGGCCTGTGTTGTGCTGGGTCGCCTCGGGCACGCTTCTGAAGCCTAACTACCATTCCGCAGTGGTGGACGGACGAACCCCATGTCGTCCTAAGTGTAAATATTATGGCATCACTGTTGCAGCTGGTACACAGATCGTGAACAGGAACAACGTGCTGCCGATCACGATCGGCGCCCCGACAAAATGCAGTACCGTTCCAAGGTGTTTGCTACAGCTGTCATAATCAGCATTTGACCTCCGCAGCGGAGGTCTGTCAGGGGATGGCGCGTAGCGCGGAGGGCTTAGCCCTGCAAGGAGGTACTATTTATTTAGCGGAGGACCCCGAGGAGCACAGCGAGGAGGGCCGCCGCAGGCGGAATATCACCTTTGATGCATCAGTCATTGCATGTGACTAATGGTTTGTGATCATATGAAAGCTTTGTTGTGGTTAATGATTAATAGTTGAGGTAGTGTGATAAACTGTTTAATAACATTTAGAATCATGTGTGTCCGAGTATGAAAATCCAGAGCTTCCCCGGGCAACGCACGGCATTAATTGATAGTAGCACAGTCGCTAGTGATGTCGGAGAAAAGTTGTACATCGGCCAACGAAGCACAGAATGCGTCGGTGACGTTGACTAGGGATTTATTTGATGTTGACGTGGGCTACACGAGAATATCCTATTCCACTGATCCAGCTCATCACTATCTGATCGTTGGCTGGTCCTTGGTGGCATCGATTATGAATCGGCTCAACCAGTAGTCGACTACATGTACTACCGTAGTATCATCCGATTCCGACAGGGTATTGACTGTGTATGTTGATGATAAGAACGGTGCCTCTGGTGTGGTCACTGGGAAGTCTGTAATCTCAACCTATGTGAGGCAGATGAATGGCACCGCGTTAGCAGCAGTGACTTTGGATCGACTTGTGGCAACACAAGCTACACTTTCACCTGAATCGACCGTCACAGGTGCAAACTTCGGTGTATCTTTACGAAACCAGCCTCTGAATCTCTTGATACGATCGATTTTTTCGCTTCTTGGGCTTTTGCGTTCATCGGTTTGCTTCCTGCGATTGTCGATCCGCTTAAAATTGTATATCGAGCAGGACCGGATGGAGTTCGACTGCCTTAGGTCTGCTACCGAACCCTGATGTCGCCTGCAAACGTCCTCGCGAATTCTGCTATGAGACTCAGGATGGAGCATGCGTTCGTTGTGCTGCCGGCTCCTACTGCATAGCAGGGATGAAGCGTCAGTGTCCTGATGGTACATTTTCCTTTGGTAAAGCTGCATCTTGCGAGTCGTGTCGTGATGGCTGGATTTGCACTGACGGGCTTGCAAGGCTATGCGATCCAGTAACCTACTCGACGCCTTCGTTCACCTGTGGAATCTGTCCGAGTGGCTATGCGTGCCAAAATGGGAAGAAGTTGGTGTGTCCTGCTGGTACATTTTCGCTCACCAAGGCAAGTGAGTGTCAGAGCTGTCCCCCAGGCACAATATCTCGCTCGGAAGGGTGCGAGTTCTGTCATCAACGCATAATAGGACAGTAAGTTGACGTGTATTTTTTGTCCCTTAGATCGTCCACCTGCGAGCTCTGTCCGCTGGGGTGGACTTCCAACTATCAGCGCAACCACTGTATATCGTGTCCGTCTGGTGAAGCAACGCTTTACTCTGGACAACATCCCTGCTCATCTTGTGTTGCTTCTTCCTTCCCAGTCCACAATCAACCTGAGGTTTGCCTCACATAACGTTGGCCGCTCGAACAACTTGAGGCCTCAAGATCACGCAGGTATTCACGATTACGCTTCTTAGCGTCGAAATTGTCCACATCATCACTTGAGTCCTCGGAGTCGTATTGCTCCTTTTCCTACCAGTGAAAGCGGCATGTGCAGTGATTCAATCGATACGAAAACAAACTCGAAAATGAACAAAATGAACATGTGAGACGGATGTACGCTCTTTCCTTCATCGTGAATACATCTCAATATTTTAATTAATGAACGCAGATTCGTGCGTGCGCTGGACTTCCTGCTTTTTTGGTATGTAGATCAGCAGTGCTGATAGTTATAATCAGGTAGCAGATATCAAGACTGAGAGCAACTTGATCTACCTGATCCGTACGATACGGACTATACTAATAATGCTGAATTCTGAAAAGATGTAGTGCATTGTAGCACATGTGTCGTCGCATTTCCAGGATGATGATGTGGTAGTACTAATCACCCGCAATCGAAATGAAGCAGCAAGAAGTGAAGGGTTGTTTGTTCATTCTAGAATTTGCGACGAGCTCCACCACGATGAAGATTGCTTTGTGTCTTGCACTCGTAGCTGTGACGACTTCGCTGATGGGTGCTACGACTGTGAGTGCTACGAAAAGTTCGGATCCATCGACCAGAAAGCTCATGTGCTCGGAGGGCCACGTGGGTCCTTGCAACGACGTGGTATGCGCTCCTGACGACGCTCCTGTGTGTGGATCGGATGGCATCACCTACCCGAACGAGTGTGAGTTGGGTCTTGCCAGCATGAATCACCCGGATCGTCATATCACTCTTGTGGCCAATACCACGTGTCCGATCCAGCACCCATCGGCCTGAACTTGAACGAAATTGTGGTCACCAAGGGTCAGAGGTGCTACTAAACGCGATAATACAATTTGCCACGTTGCCGTTCTTGTGTTTGGCAGTCTTGTTCAATCTCATTCGTTTGTAAGGTTATCGCTCTCTCTTCAAGGAAATAACAATCCGCGTGGATGAAATCCTCGCAGCCATTTCAATGGGGGAGTCGAGGATATCAATGGGATTCATGACATGCTGATTGAAGAAACCGACAAAACTGGTTGGCACGTTCTGTTCACGCATCAACGTGAAGCGAGTTCATTGCCCTGTTCATCAACCCCGAACTCTGATTGCTTCCTGCCTCTAACATGATTTGATAGGAATTGTCGACACGATGTAAACAGTCGCTCGGGCAGACTGGGCAGTTCCGATGGGTCGATATTCTTGTTCACGTTGATCCAGCTTCCGGTAGTTGATAAATTGATACCGTATATAACGGCGATCATGTAACACTCGGTACTTTGGTCGTCCATGGTAAAAAATGTCTTTTTATGTCACCACGACCAAACTCATAAATTGACACCCCATCTTACCACCAACCTCCGTCCTCACGAGAACACTATTTTTTATGTAACTCAACTACTCCTTCAGGAGGTGGCGTGCCTGTTGCTTTCCATATCGCGCGGACCTGTTGCAACTAGGCCTCCTTTCAGATACCCGTTGCGAATAGTGACTTCCTTGACCTCTTCCAATGCTTGTAGGACTGACATAGCAATATGCCGCCGCTTTTGAGCTGCATCCGTTAAAATACCATTCTGGAGCACATATTTCATGTAGATACCTATCTCTGAGCCTGTCCTTGAAAGGCTTCATCACGGAAACATCCATGGGTTGCGACAGCCCTGTAATACCTGGAGGTATGTAAACGACGCTTGTGTGCGCATGCGCAATCAATCGCGTCCGAATGCATTCCATCTTGTGCGTCTTAAGGCTATCAAGAACTAAGACGCTTGGACCTTGAATATCAGGGGCCCACACATTGTCAATCCACTCCTGCATGACCTTTTAGTCGCAGTACGCCTTAGCTTGAACCGTGTAATTGCCTCTATCCCAGTCATAATCCCTATCTTGCTTAAGTTCGTTGTGTACAACTGCTCCGGGAGTCCCTGTGAAGCTGCCTGTTGCTTCCTCCACCACAAAAAGTGTCACACGCGTGACACCGTAAGAGTGTGCTACGACGCCGACCGACGCGCCCTTATCTACTCGATCTAATGCCTTAAGCTTGTCACCATTCTTGGTGCTCAGCTTCCAGCTTCCTGCCATCGATGGGATGACGGATGGATGGTGACCAAAGTCGCACCAGCAACACCCCCATGTTCAGTTTTTACGAGAGTTTTTACGCGAACATAAAAGACTTTTTACGATGTTACATGATCGCCGTTATATACGGTAGTAGCAAGTTGTTAGTTGTGTCGAAGATTGTGCATCGGTCAACGAAGCGCAGAATGCGTCGGTGACGTTGACTAGGAATTTATTTGATGGTGACGTGGGCTAGACGAGGATATCTTAACGCATGAATAGCAACATATTGAAGGATGCTACAGTCGCATGCTGCTGCCATGATACCAGTAACCAGGCCCCGGGAAATACATATTGGTATTGTAGGGATTGCCAGCGTAGAGTATAATAATAAATTGGTTAGGAGCGTTCACAATAATAATGTATTGGGCAATACCAATTTATTATTGTACCGTACCTTTGCATCCTCTAGTTCCCTGAGATCGTATCGATGTCAATCGAGCTCTGCTGCACCTCGGCAATGGTACGACGACTCCAGTAGGAATCGTTTTCCTTCAAAAACATTATCATCTCGAAGTTAACGGGAAGCATAGATCTTCGCTGCGGCGTCAACACTGCTCTCGCCTTGGAGAAAAGTCGCTCGCAGTCGTTGCTCATCGGGAGAATGTGAAACAATAGCGGCTCGTAAGTAGCTTTATTAGCGGTGACATGACTTCGCTTGCTCCCTGGGTGCAGCAGCGTTGCCGCGAAAGTGTCCAAACTCTTACATCCACCTCGTTCGTACTCCTTGTAGTCATCCACGTGTCGGGGGTGCTTGTCTGTGAGATGATTTAAAAGCCGGTGCTCACTGCCTGCTTGTGAATTTTGCCGCAGTAGTGGCACTTGAAGAGACCAGGTGCCTCGAGGACGAAGAAGTACTCGGATAGCTGCTTGTTGGAGACCATGGGAGATGGGAAATGCGAATGATCTAGAACTAGACAACGTTGCCTTTTGTGAACTGTTGGTGCTGATGGCTCTACTGGAATGAACGCAATCTATCTTCAGTGTAATATTCACAAACAGGACCTGTTAGGTTTGGTGGAAAACAAAATAATAGGTATAATCCGCCAATAATACCAACTTTTGGTCATTTCCAATAATAATATATTGTGGTTGTCCAATCCCAATTGTATTGATATTGAATAATTGTTTCCCGGGGCCTGCCAGTAACCCCCCCTTCACTATGTACACGAGCGATTTCAGCAGATTAAATATCTCCAAGATGATCACAGCTGAACGCCAGCCGTCGTATATGGTGTATTCTTTAAAATGATAAATCTACCTTTCGAAATACGACAGGCATTATTCGATACTGCAATTATTCACTGGTGGAACGACAGTATTTTGGACTTGTTTTAATAACGAAAATTGCGCGGTTGAACGTACGCAATACCGTGTAATTATTCTCCGTGAGCTGTCCATCAAGAAAAGTCTTACATCATTGTCCCTATAGCAGGAAAGGTTGTTGATGAGGTCTGAATGTACCAACGCATTGGTACACTCCACGGTAAAGATTGATCGAGCACAGCTGGTGATAACAGCCTAGCATATTCATAAGAATAAAAAACAGCAAATAATATACATGGCCCACACGATGGTCACGTTCCGCAGGTTCTCTTCCATCGCCAAGTTTCTCAGCAGCTGATCTGAGCCTAGCAAACTTGTATAGGATAAGGACGTTACCTTACCATGTCGTCGTCCAAACTTATTTTAGCCCTTGTAATCTCGTCGATCGACGGTCTCTACAGTCCTCACTCTTTGATTTTCCTCGGGCCCCCGAGGACTTCACCTGCTCGCTCGGTGTACTTTCCTCCTCGACAAACTCCAGCATGAGTTTACTTCAGCCGGAGGCTCACGACACGGACGAACAGGTGCCTGAAGTGTACCGGTCGCTCAACTTCCGTAGTCTGCAGGACCCCTATTCGAATCGCGGAGGTGATACCATGGCAAGTCGGTACAGCACATTGCGAGCTGACAACCTCGACACGATGCTCAATGGTGGGCTGGAAAAGTTCTACAAGAAGTACAACCATTTGTCCCGCAAGATCAACCTGCAACTACCCACCCCCGAAGTGCGTTTCGAAAACTTGTCGTTCTCGGTGCAGGTTCCCGCGACGGTAGGTGACTACGGCACGGTGGGTTCCCACTTGGCGCAGATCTTCACGCCGTGGCAGAAGGTGCCCATGAAGACCAAACATGCACTGCACCCGATGACAGGTATCATCAAACCTGGCTCCATGACTCTTATCCTGGCCAACCCTGGTGCAGGCAAGTCAACGTTCCTGAAGGCAATGGCTGGTAAGCTGCAGCAGAACTCGTCGACGGAAATCGGTGGCGAGATTCTGTACTCCGGACTACGGGGCGACGAGATCGATCTCATCAAACTGGTTGGTCTGGTAGATCAAACTGACAATCACATCCCGACGTTGACTGTCCGCGAGACGTTCAAGTTCGCTGACATGTGCGTGAATGGACGTCCAGAGGATCAGCCAGAGGAGATGCACGATATTGCGGCTCTACGTACGGAGCTGTTCCTGCAGATTCTGGGTCTGGAGAACTGCGCCGACACGGTTGTTGGTGACGCATTGCTGCGTGGTGTTAGTGGTGGTGAACGCAAGCGTGTGACGGTGGGCGAAGTGCTGGTGGGTGGACAGAGTTTGTTCCTGTGTGATGAAATCTCGACGGGTCTGGATAGTGCCGCTACCTTCGACATTATCAAGTCGATGCGCACGTGGTGCAAGACGCTCGGTGGTTCCTCGATTGTTGCACTGCTGCAACCGACACCCGAAGTGGTCGAGATGTTCGATGATATCCTGATGATCAACGAAGGTCACATGGTGTATCATGGCCCTCGCACTGAGATCTTGGACTACTTTGAGAAACTTGGTTTCACATGCCCTCCTCGTGTTGACCCTGCTGATTTCCTGATTGAGGTTACGTCGGGCCGTGGACACCGCTATGCTAACGGCAGCGTTCCAACCAGGGACTTGCCTGTGGCTTCGGAGGATTTTAACAACCTGTTCTGCCAATCGAGCATCTACCGCAAGACCCACGAAGCCATTAGCAAGGGTTTCAATGAACATCAGTTCGAGAGCGCCGAAGACTTTCAGAAGGCAAAGAGCGTGGCAAACCTGGCGCGCTCAAAGCAAAAGTCTGAATTCGGTTTGGCATTCATCCCAAGCACGCTGCTTTTGTTGAACCGGCAGAAGCTTATCTGGCTTCGTGATCCCCCACTGCTTTGGGGCAAGCTGATCGAAGCTCTCGTGATCGGTTTGGTCATGGGTATGATTTACTTTGAGGTGAGCTCGACGTACTACCTACGCATGATCTTCTTCAGTATCGCGCTGTTCCAGCGTCAGGCATGGCAGCAGATCACCATTTCGTTCCAGCTTCGTAAGGTGTTCTACAAGCAGAGACCACGCAACTTCTTCCGTACGACATCATATGCCATTGCGGAGAGTGTGGTGCAGATCCCCGTGAATGTAGCAGTGTCTTTCGTATTGGGCACGTTCTTCTACTTCATGAGTGGATTGACGCGCTCGTTCGAGAAGTATATCGTGTTCTACTTGGTGCTACTGGCTTTCCAGCACGCTATCAGCGCGTACATGACGATGCTGAGTGCTTTGTCACCAAGCATTACGGTGGGTCAGGCGCTGGCCTCGATCTCTGTGAGCTTCTTCTTGCTGTTCTCGGGTAACATTATCCTGGCCGACCTGATCCCGGACTACTGGATCTGGATGTACTGGTTCTCTCCGATCTCGTGGGCGCTGCGTTCGAACATGTTGTCGGAATTCTCAAGTGACCGATACACCGATGCTCAGAGCAAGAAATTCCTCGACAGTTTCTCTATCAAGCAGGGTACCGAGTACATTTGGTTCGGCATTGCTGTCTTGGTGATCTACTACTTTGTGTTCACGACATTTAATGGTCTAGCACTGCACTTCATTCGGTACGAGAAGTACAAGGGTGTTACGGTCAAGGCTCTAACGGACACCGCTGACGAAGAAGACAACGTGTATGTGGAGGTGCGTACCCCAGGTGCGAAGGATGTCGTGCAGCCGAAGGTACGCGGCGGGGGTCTTCCGTTCACACCGTCAAACCTGTGCATCAAGGACCTCGAGTACTTTGTGACTTTACCATCCGGTGAGGAAAAGCAGCTTCTTCGTGGCATCACAGCTCACTTTGAGCCTGGTCGTATGGTGGCGCTCATGGGTGCGACTGGAGCTGGTAAGACGACGCTGATGGATGTGATTGCCGGCCGTAAGACTGGTGGTCGTATCGTCGGTGATATCATTGTGAATGGTGAGCCAAAGAACCCTGCGAACTTCAGCCGTATCACTGCGTACTGTGAGCAGATGGATATTCACTCGGAGGCTGCTTCGATCTACGAGGCTTTGGTTTTCTCGGCCAACCTGCGTTTGCCCCCGACTTTTTCGGAGGAAGAGCGCATGAATCTGGTAAACGAAACCCTCGAGTTGTTGGAGCTGTCACCTATTGCTGGTGAGATGGTTGGTCGTTTGTCGGTGGAGCAAAAGAAGCGTGTTACGATTGGTGTGGAGGTGGTGTCGAATCCGAGTATCCTGTTTCTGGATGAACCTACGAGCGGCTTGGACGCTCGATCTGCTCTCATTGTAATGCGTGGTGTGCAGTCGATTGCTCGCACGGGTCGGACGGTGTTGTGCACGATTCACCAGCCCAGTATTTCCATCTTCGAGCTGTTCGATGGTCTGCTTCTGCTGCAGAAGGGTGGTTACACTGCTTACTTCGGCGAGTTGGGTGTGGACTCGGTGAAGATGCTTGAGTATTTTGAGTCAATCCCTGGTACGGAGCAGATTCGTCCTCAGTACAACCCAGCCACATATATGCTGGAGGTGATCGGTGCTGGTATCGGTCGCGATGTCAAGGACTACTCGGTGGAGTACAAGAACAGCGAGTTGTGCAAGAAGAACCGTGGGCGCACGCTGGAGTTGGCCAAGGTTTCGGATGATTTCGTGTGCCATTCGACACTCAACTACAGACCTATTGCAACGGGCTTCTGGAACCAGCTAAAGGAGTTGACGAAGAAGCAGCAGCTCACATATTGGCGCAACCCGCAGTACAACTTCATGCGCATGTTCCTCTTCCCGATTTTCGCTGTCATCTTTGGCACGACGTTCTACCAGTTGTCGGCTGCTAGTGTGAAAAAGATCAACTCGCACATCGGTCTCATCTACAACAGTATGGACTTCATCGGTGTGATCAATCTCATGACTGTGCTGGAGGTGACATGCGCTGAGCGTGCCGTGTTCTACCGCGAACGGATGTCGAACTACTACGGTCCACTGCCGTACAGTCTGTCATTGTGGTTCGCTGAGGTCCCTTATCTGATCGTGGTGATCATCCTGTTCGTGACGATCGAGTACTGGCTGGTGGGTTGGAGTGACAATGTCGGCGACTTCTTCTTCTTCATGTTTGTCTTCTACCTGTACACTTCGGCATGCACGTACGTGGGTCAGTGGATGTCTGCATTGATGCCAAACGAAAAGGTGGCGAACGTTGCTGTTGGTGCGCTGTCGTGTCTGTTTAACCTGTTCTCCGGTTACCTGCTTCCGCGTACAGCCATGAAAGCGGGTTACAAGTGGTTTCAGTACCTGATGCCGTCGAGCTACTCGCTTGCGGCTCTGGTTGGTGTGCAGTTCGGTGAGGTGCAGGACATCATTACAGTGACGTCCGGCAACACGTCCACTGACATGACTGTGGCCCAGTACATTGAGAACATCTACGACTTCCGGCCGGACAGCAAGTACAACTTCATGGCCGGCCTTATTGTCATTTGGATTGTTCTACAGGTGGCCATCTACCTTACGTTCAAATACGTGAGTCACCTGAAAAGATAAATCCATGAGTGCTAGTCTTCTGCAGTCCTTGACATTGATTTAGTGTTTTGAGTTTAGATGACAATCTACGAATGTTTCTTGAAAATATTCATTCAAAAATGTCATTTTGTTCGATACTTGGTATCGAATTGTTGTTAGAATTCGTGTATTTTTTGCAATTTTGCAGTTTAGACTGGATTTCAATGTTGAATTGAAACTTTGAAAACGTTTTCATTTTAAAAAGCGAAAAAAATTGATAAACAAGGGAAGTTCATTCGAAATCATAAGGCCATCATACAATTTTTGAGGTAATCGTAAGGAATTCCTTTTCGCAGTTTCTGTCATAGAAGAAAAGGTATCATTTGCATCTCGATGTTGAAATCGCTTATAGAGAGTTTTGTGTGTGTCAGTAAGGATTGAATGGTGCTGGCATCAACACTCGAGGTATGACACCAGAAACGACTAGTAGAATTATGAGCTACCTACATGTCATCCAAACATGGATCGTTCATGCGAATAAGAACCTTCTAAATCCACTCAGAATTTCTGATATCGCCAGAGAACCGAACTTGCTGTATTTACTCCAGAAGAATTCGAAGCCCTCCTACTATTAAGAGGAACGTACTTCAAAAAGTAACTCATGGTGGCTATAATAATGTTATGAAGGGATCTGCTACGTCGACAGAATAGTCAATTCTGCCCGAGTACAGAGCGTCAATGAAGATAATTTTCTTGGGGTTGAAATGCCTTCTTATCGTTGTGTCTATTAGCTCCCACAACTTGTGTCAGTCAAAGCCTGTTGATCATTTGTGCACGTCTCATTTAGTTTCTACTGATAACAGTATCGGCTGTATTCTCCATAAACCAAGGAAAACCTAAAGTGTAGCAAAAGAGAGACCCTTTCCACTGAGTTTGGGAAAACTAATATAATATCAATTTGCGGGTATTATGTTTTATTTATTTTTCACACATCTATGTATAATACAAAATATCGAAAAATAGGATTGTATGTTTCGACATCGACGCCAGACTTGACCTGCAATGGTTTCAACACACTCTAGAACATGGCCGACTTCGCAGTGTACCGCTAAGATACTTTGGTGACCTTCCTGAACCAGATGTGGACTTGTACATGGATGCTAGTGACGTTGGCTTATGTGCACTCCATCCAGCACGATGGGGATTCATACGGTTCAAGTTTGATGAAGCTGAGCAAAGCCTCATCCGTCAGTGTCGGATGTCGATAAGCATTCTCGAACAACTCGAGGATATACTTGCATTGCTAGGTTGGGTCATTCCTGGCGGCCGCCAAACTCGTCGGAGATGACACACGTATGATGTTGGATCGACAATCGATATGCGGTAGCTTGGTGAAATCATCTGGGCAGTCAAGAACCACGGCGCAGGAGTTGGATTGCGTGCTGGGCGCCATCAAAGCACAACGGTTGTTACACGTCTCAGCCAAACCTTATCTGGCGCAGTAAACTTAATGGCCGATCTTGGATCTCGAGGATGGGATGAACCCTGAGCCAGTGGGGATCACTAACAGACGTATGGACGCAGGTACCAGCTCCCGAAGATATACGCAGGGTCTACTCGGGGAATTTGTTCTGCCTTCAACAAGTCTCCTTGCCGAGTCATCCAACGCCAATATCAAGGAACCTGGAAGCAGTGGGGTCATTTCTGTAAGCGCACCGAAGTTCCGAAGTGGCTGTCTAAAAACCGATGAAGAAATGCAATCGCTACTCATGGCTGTCTTTGCCACTCACTGCTGGAACGGAAACAACAGCTACGGACGAGCATCGCCAACCACCGTTCAATCTACACTATGTGGTGTCACCGGGTCTTTGCAGGATTTGAACCACACCTCCGGGCAAATCAACGCGGGAAATGGCAAAATTAGTCCCGTTCCGCGTCAACGAGACGCCACTACGCTATCAATGCTGCAGTTGCGCATACACCACGTCGATTTCAAACAAGCCTGGCATCATGTGCTTGCAGAGGCTGCAATATTGGTCTTCTTTTTTCTTCTCCGAAGCTCAGAGTATTTAGCTGTAAGAGGAAGCAAACTGATCTACACACTCCAAGTACGCGACATCAAAATTCAAGACAGAATGAGTCGCCAAGCAACAAGTTTATACAAGACGGAAGCGGCGGAGATTACATTTCGAGGTCAGAAAAATGATCAGCTCGGACAAGGGACCAAATGGGTGCTATTTCGCTCTGTTCATTCGGCTCTGGGCCCAGTAATTGCGGGGATACTTCTCGTGAAGAATGCAAGACGATTGAATTTTGCAACAACACGACCCGATTTGCTCGACCAGTCCGTCTCGGACGCTACCAGCGGAGGCCCTTTCACAAGCCCTGCAAGTTGCAGCTAAAGCATTAGGAGAGGATGTAACAATTTATTCATGTCAGTCGCTGCGCCGCGGAGACGCATCAGCTCTTCTGGTGGCTGGCGTTTATAGCACAACAGCCATGCTTCACGGACGTTGGAAGCCATATTCGTACCAGTGATACATTGCATACACAAACGAATACGGCAGACACCTTGCAACACGAATGGCTTTTGGAATCAAGTATTGAGCAACGAGCTGTAACTCGGCGGGAGCAAATTGGGGTACACGCTCCTATAAGCGTAGCTCACTTGCCGAAACTAAATTGCGCTTGATGCTCAATTATATTGCCTTTGATTCCCCAAAAAACTCGTGATTATGCTTTTGCTACAACGACACAACTGCTACTGACGATGAAAATGAAACTTTTGCAATGCTATTCACCACTTTTCGATTCACTCAATCCAGCCTACTACCTCCTACAGCACGCTAAGCGCTTTTTTTATGTCGTCTCCCCCAAACCCTGCGCATTCTACTTCACGAATCTCGGCAACAGCACCTTTGAGTGCAAGAGCTGCGACCGGTCTCGCAATCACGCAGCCTGGATGGGCTACAGCAACCTATTGAGCTACCTTAACAGCAAGCACGGAGAGGATACCGCCGATTACGCTAGCCTGCAAGCAGGGATTGGTAGTACGGAAAAAGTGGGTTATAGTATTACCGGTAATACCAGGGTACCGCTGTGAGAGTCATACTACTACTAGTAATGATTTTAGAACAGGGTAGTTGTAGTAGTACTATTATTACTACTATACTCCACTACTACTTCTACTAAGTGTCCTTGCGCGCGTCCCGCTTCATCATAGCGATCTCCCCCTGTTGTTCCTGAGGACTACGTCCTGGAAGGCCGTGGACGATATCTTGCCGAGATGTATGCGTGCGAACAGAGAAAAAGTGGGAAACTGACTCTCGCCTTCGTCACGGAACCAGTTTAGCACGTTTACGTACTTGTATAGCCCCAACAAAGCCCAGTGCAAGCCGTCAGTTTTGTCGATCGTCATCTCCTTTGACAGTGCTTCCTTCATCTTACCAGGGTTCTGTCGGAACGCGATCTCCAGCCACTCTGGCTCGAGGTCGAGCCAGTCCTGCATTAATCGATCCGCTCGTGCATTGATCTCGGACTCTTTTACTTCGTCTCATGTCTTCGTTGTACGAATTGGTGCTCCAAGTAGTAGTAGTTCGACTTCGTCGTCCCATCCAATTGAAGATGGCGAAGAGCAAGGCGACAATGTCGATTCTGGCTGAGTAAGCTGCTCTGCGACGACTGCTGGGCTAACGGCATCTTACCTTGTTTGGTCATCTCGCTGACTACTTTGCGATGCTCGTCTCGCAGGTAGTCCAAGTCACCTTTGTAGATTTCTTTTTCTTCCTTACGGGGGATGTTACCAACGGCTGCAATTTTCTTGGCACTTGATTTAGTACGAGGGTCGAGTAGTATGCGTATCATAGACTCCTTCGTCACCTTTGGGAAGCGTGCTTGCAACGGGAGAAAAGTCGGTTGGAGACAAGTTCTCCCAGCATCGGGAAATTGCTGCTGCGTCCTCACTACCCTGCGATGGATCGATTTGTTTGCAACTTTTGATCGAGGAGCCTCCATTGCCATGGCGTCAAAGTTAAAGGATTTCAGCTTGGTTTCGGCGAGACGACTGAAAACTACCATGTAGGACAAGACCAGGTTCTCACTCTGAGTTTCGACCAGCGCCAGGCTCGAAATAAAATTCGTGATCACCTCTATCTCTACATCCAGCATACAGTCTTTTGCAGCGAGCGCAGACCAAATGTTAGCGGAATTCGTGGTAGATTGGAAGTACACTTCAAACGCTGCATAATTGACCACTAACCTTCGAATCAGCTTGCACGTATACGCAACGCGAACATCGTTGTCCGTCAGCGGGTCCAATTCGGGGTACGAAATGGCTTCTTGTAGCTTCTTCAGCGCGTTGCGCTGCTTAGGCGTCTTGACGTAGTTGTTCAGGTTACGGACCTTTTGAATTACATCACCTCCTTTGTCTAATGAGCCTCCGGGTGTGACTATTGTGACTACTTTGTCCCACGATTCAGTGGAGTCATTTCCTTACACTCACAGTTTGAATGATGTCTTTGAGACCAATGTCATAGTTTATACATAGGTTGAGCAAATAAATGGAACAGTCTTCCTGCTCGGTGTCGATGAGGTCAGCCACATTCTTTGCTGACGGCGTCGTGTCTGACATCGTGAACCGGGTGATCACCATGATGTCCATGTCGTACTTCAGCTTGAATCTCTTTGCGATCACGTTATCGACTAGAGGGGCAGTGTGGCCGTCGTTCTTCACGGAAGCCATCGCTGCAATAAATCGAATCCTCCACAAACTATCGATAAATGCAATAGATGCACCAGTGATACTGTCCTTCCCACAACTTGTCCAAATATCGTGCATCAGGTTTAGAAACGTCAGACCACACGCTTTCTGGAACTCGGAATCTAGCAACTCTCCAACCAGGTCGCAGAACAAATGAAATTGTCCATTGAGTAAGCGGTCGTGTCTGTCGCGAGTCAGCATTCCGTACGACGGATTACCTGTAGCAGCGCGCATGGTATACTCGAACGACTCACAGACACAAGCAGTGTCAGGCAACCGTTTACGGATCAGTCACTTCGCTATGAGTACGTTGAGAGTCTTCTCATTCGCTTTGAAGAAGCGCTTCGATGGATTCGTAGGCATCGTGGCCACGGCGATCGCTGACGCAGTTGTAGTACCCGCAGCTTAAGCCGCAGTAGTAGCATCAGATGTATATTCACCGCCAGTCAGGTCTAGTACAGCTTACACATCGGCTTCAGTGCTGATAACATCATCCATGGCCTTCTGCGTGGTCTTCATCTCTGCCAAAAATGCTAAAGGGTGGTCTGCATGCTTGGACTTGATGTGATCCTTGGCATTACTGGCGTGCTTCGTGTTGCGCAATGCCTCCTCCCAAGTGTAGCGGTTTGTCCTTGTCCGTGCTTAGATTGCTTGGCGGCACAAGATACAAATGTTGCCGTACAGCACCGGGGACGGTTTCCAAGCGTTCTTCTTCGTGTACTGTCGATCCAAAGAGTGAACGAGGTCCCAAACGTCGTCGATAGTTCCAGCTTTTTGCGAATGCCGGACGGACAAAGGGACGCTAAGCTCAGACACTGGTGAGGCTAGTGGAGACGTGGGCGTGCTCAGAAGTAGTCCAGGCGAAGGTTGCCCGGCCTTCGTGGAAGGCGCCTTCTTCTCTTTTGCCTTGACTGTCTTTGAGGCGGCTGAGGTTTTACGCCGTTTAGAAACGCGTTCTTCGGTCGTTGTAGTGACATCGCCTAGGAGGACGAGCGAAGGCACGAAATCGGAGTCGGATCCAGCCCAGATGTTCGGTGGTGGTGCCCTTGAGTATGTGGATGTATCGGGTCTAGAAGAGGCTGTCGCTGGAGTGGAGGTCCCTGCGTTTGGATAGACGACCTGGATCCATTTCAGACTGCAAAAGCTACGCGTAGTAGAGTGAGTAAATAGGTCTGCCGTAACTGAAGAAATTGTGCTAGTTCAGTGCCGAATCAGCACCTTTGAACACGCCGATGGCGCATATGTGGTGTATGAGCTTGTCACACACCCTGCATGGATCTCGATTGAGCTTGTCAGCCTCCTGGCAATCGTACACCCCGCAACCCATACTCTGTTTGTTGGGTTATGGCACAGAATCTCAGAATGGTGAGCTTCCCTGGCGAGAACCAGTTGATCAAGGGTTGCAGGATGGGAGTCGTGATTGCTGGTTCAGAGTTCAATTTCAAAAGTAGTTTTGCAGTACTATAGTACCGCCCTAGCATAGTCATACTACTACTCATAGTGAATACCATAAAACCGGTAATACTACTACTACCGTCGAAAATCGGGTAGTAGCTGTAGTACTGTAAAGTACTATAGCATCTAGTACTACCAATCCCTGCCTGCAAGCCGTATCAGCTACTACTATCGAAATACTTGTTGTTGTCGAGTCGACGGTTAATATCTACTGATGGATGGACTGGATCATCTAAAGAAATCTACCCATCGGCGAAGCCGAGAACAAGTAAACACGTGAAGTCGTGAATATGAATGGGACTACTGTAAAATGCTGAAGACTTACATGTGTTACGTTGCCAGGAACGTTGGCCGTGTCATCGCCAAGGAGATGGGAGACTTGTTCAGTATGATGTTCAATGGCCGGACGAGCCACTCCCTCCACTTTCTAGAGGTCTACGCTGTCTACATGCTGGACGGGGAGCGATACCAGCGTCTCCTCACTATATCTCCTATGGAAGGTGGTCAAAGAACCGACTCGCTTCTGGAGCACACTTCGAATGTATGGCGAAGCAATTGTCATAGAACGCTTTGTGGTTGGCGATAATTGCCCAACTAACAAAAGCATTGCAACTCAGATGGACGTACCCCTGATTGGTTGTGTTAGGCACTGGTTCAACCTCGCGGTAAAGCGATTTTTAGAGAACTATCAGACTCAGATTAGTCAGATCCAGAATATGGTGATTCAGCTGCGTCATGTCAAAAATGCCGCTGCACTCCACAAGATGACTTCGTACAGGCCAATCAAAACTAATGAGACGCGGTAATCCTCGAGGTTTCAAATGCTGCAGCATTTTGTAAAGATTCGATCTGTCAATGCTTTGGATGAGTGCGTTCCTCGTGGAAGTGCGTGCCGTCGCATCGGAACACTGGTTTGACAAGCTACGAGAACTTGACAGTATGTGTAGGCGGAGCGGTGCTCGTTGGCTAATGTTCAGTTACGTTTTGATGCCTGCATGTAAAAGTATCATGTCATCAGAGAGTGTTTGGCTCCTACGGCTGAGAAAATCCACTCATCTACCTTGGAGAAAGCAGCAGTCAAGATCCAGAACGACGATTCTCTTCTAGTAAAAACATTCTGTAGTCCATTCATCCTATCCACTGCTGCACTGAATGAAGAGCCCAGCACAACGGTAGATTTTGCGTCATCTGTTCACCACCATGCAAAGCGACAGCGCCGTTTCGAGGGCAGTGTCATCGAGTACGACCTTTTGCAACGTAATGTACCTTCTACGAGCACCGCCTATGTAAGACTCATTTGGGTGTGCAGGTTAGTTCTCCGCTCGCCGACGTTGCCCGCAAACCTGCTGGAAAAGAGTGCTGGAAGAGAATAGTACGATCGTCTATTATATTGACCAGCGCGTGCCTCACCACATGTAAGCAAACATAAATGTCCCTGGAATCAGCTGGGTAACCGCGATTAGTGTTTCTTTTACGGGCAACCTTCGACCGCAGCCTAAAATCTCTTTTCCCTGCTCAAGTTGAAGTCTTTATTTTGGTAAGATTTTGGTTAAGGGTTTGATGATGGTCCAATGGTTCAATGCAATACTATACACACCTATCCTGAAAGACGCACTATCGTGTGCTTCTGATGATTAAACAGGAGAACTATCGATTATAAGTGGTATGTGAGATGCGGAAGTTCTTTAGGTATCGATGGCTTCTGCCGAAAGCGCTGGGGTTCATTTGTTGAGCCAAGCCATTGATCGTTTGCCTCTGAACATCAACGTATTTGTTGGGTTGTCGCCTAATGCTACTGAGCCTTACGATACCAAGGTTACCTGCAGCATTGCGCATATCGCGTAGAAGTCGTGGGAAACTGGAGATAGTGGCAATCTATGTCCACGACATGTTGCTGCAAAATATAACTCATAACGTCACAAAGGAATCGAAGCTGGCCATGAATAGCGCATTCAAAGTCAATGGTCTCAGAGAACCGAGCTTTATTCTTGGATTTAAGGTCGCTTGCGATCATGATGCTCATAAGCTGTAGATTAGCCAGCAGTGTAATGTCGATGTCATCTTTAAAAAGCTTAAAATGGAGCATGGTGCAGGGGTGACAACGCTAACGGCAGCAGGAAATATGCTAGCGAAGAAGCAGGCCATAACGCAACTGAAGAAGAAATAGCAAATATGTAAAAAAAAAAGTTCAGTCAAGCTGTGGGAACGATAAGGTACCAAATGATTGGTAGTAGGCCTGGTATCGCTTTTGCAATGCAGGATGTAAGTCGATACTTGACCACCTATGGAAAGCTCAATGGGGGGCAATGAAGCGATGCCTCCGCTACTTCAAAGCCACCCGCGATCATGGCGTCGGGTTCAGCGAAGAAGCAGTAATTTTGAAGACCTTCAACGATTCCGCCTATGCAGGGAGCGAGGGTGACCGGCGATCGGTTCACCATGATCGGCAATTGTGCGGTAACCCGCAGCTCTCGCAAACAGCGCATTTCCAAGTATCACACTATGTGACGTAGTGGTCAATACAGCCACTACGCCAAATTTTAAGATCAGCTGGCCAGATTATTCTGGCTCAGCGTAATCTTGAATTTTCACATTTTTCATATGTCTACGAGTCTATTGGCTATATGTGGTGGCAGTTGCCACTTCAACAGTTCTTATACGTCTTTTCATTGGATGTAAATCCTCAGGATTGGCAACATTCCAGTTACCATCCGGATATTTTGATTATGGGACGCTATGGGAAAATTCTGGCTCAGCCACGCCGAGGCTTCGCAGGATTTCATTGGCAGAAAAAGATAACAGCAGGATTTGAGAAAGATAGTTTTTAGGATAGGACCTGGATACTTGGGTGCAGGTCTAGTCACCCAGGATCGTTGGTTGCGAGACAACTACTAGCTAGCGCCAACAAAACTAACTCAATCAATCACTTCTCAATTTTCCTCTTCTGTACAAGTCAACTCCTCCAGCAAGACCACGACTGCAGCGCCGCCGCTGCCCACTCGACTCCGCCTCCGACTCGCCACCGCCTCCGACCTCAACTCTTCGTCAAGGCCGCCAACGACTGCTTCCTCCGTTTGGCTGGCCTGAGAACGTCACACACTACGTGTGGGGAAAATTACATCCTGTTTTTGCCGATTTAGGTATGTATGTGGCGGATTCTTCGCTCGATAGCTAAATCTAAAATGAGGTATAGCTTGCTATCTACCTGCTACTGCGAAGCTTGCGATGCTATTGCAGAAATCCCTCACATCAGAATCAAGCACATAAAAATGCGATACCATTTTATTCGTGAGCATGAACAGCGCAAGGAGGTGATTTTGCAGTATGTGATATCAAAGGAGAATGTGGCGGACACAATGACCAAAAAGCTACAGCGATCCCAGTTTGAATATCTCCGAAAGGAGTTGAATGTGAAGTTAGTGAGATAGTAGCACTGGGGGTACGTTAATTGACATTAATTGACGTACGTTGAAGCTACAGGTTGACGGTTGCGATAGCACAGGATAAAATAATTTTGGGCTGGAAGTGATTGCACGTGTGCTTGCCTTAATGGTTGTAGAAAATAGGAAAGCTATTCGCGTTGCAAAGACTTGCAACCATGAAGCTCTTCTCAATGTTAGTTTTGGTAAATTCACGAGATGCGCCACTTCCTGGAAGGCCAGCCAGCTCCCCTTTTACGTGTTTCATCTTTGAGCGATTGATGGTAACTATTCCATGAAACTAATATTTGTAGAAAACGTTGTAACTAGAGCTGCAAACGCTCGTGTACACCCCTCTGTACACCCCCAGACGTTGATTAGGTGTCTGTGGTGTCTGAACGTCCCATTTACCCTTGTGAACCCCCAATAATTACATTTTAAGAAAGTATGCATCTGGCCGTGTTAACAGTATGAATACGAGAAAGTGCAACGTACTGTGCAGACCCAGCGTATCAACACCGCCATCCTCGCCTGGACGAGTATTTGACTGCACCACGAGTGGCAGCAAGCGCATCCCTTCAGCGATCGACCGGCTCAAGATCAAGTCGCAACGTATGCTATTGTTCAAGCACACTGCTCTTGCTGAGGAGCGCAAGGTGGACTGCAAGAACAAGTTGGACGAAGCTCGCAAAGTTCGCATCTACATGATTGAGTACGTTGCCCGTCTTGTGGGTGGCATGAACGTTCGTATCGCCAACGTAACGGCGGTAAAGTACAACAAGAAATCATCGCCTGAAGTCGCTGATGTTCAGATCGTCGAGCGCAGTGTAGCGAATAAACAAAGCTCTGGGTGGAATAAAAAGAACAAGCTCACGGAGAGCGATGGTGACGTAGCTGATTAACAACGTCGATGACGATGACTGTGTACTCGGCTCCCTGAACGAGGAGAACGGTCAGACCAAACAGGTAGTACCTGGTACTGACTGACCTGCAGAAGCTGTTGCAAACTTTAATCACCGTGTGATCGACCAGGAGGAGCGTATTACGAGCCATAATCATCGTGTCTTGAACGGCGAACACAAGGTTAAATATCTTAAATCTTCGGAACCTTGGTGCCAATACATCACTGACGACGTTACAAGGACAGCAAAACCGAAACCAATTTAGCCGGTGCTGTTCGAGCTGTTGGAGTAGTCGAGCTTGGAGCTCCTGGTCTTCGAAAAGTACATTTTCGTGAGTGTGAAATAGAAAGAGGAGGATAACGACATCTGCAGCATTGACAAAGGCGGATTAAACGGACCACTGCACATGTGAAATGCCGGGATTGTCTGGATCACACTTTCAACATAACGTTTCAAACGCTATTCGTCAGAGCGATATATTCAACATCACAACCAGACTGACCGCACTTGCTAGTCTACGATGTAGATGTACTCTAGCTTGGAATTCAATATATTAAAACAAGAAATATTATCACGCACAATCAATCCTCCAGTTATGAGCAATGAACACCAGATCTCGCACCATTCCGGGGGCAAGCGAACTTCGTTTTGCTGTCAACATGTTCTCACTCGTCGAAAAGGCTCGTTCAGAAGGAATACTTGTCGCCACAGCACCCAACCACTTCCTGGCGAGTCGGCTCAAGTTAGTATACTTGGAGTGATTAGCGTACCACCACATTAACGGGTCATATGAGCTTAGTACTGTCTTAATGTCGCTCACACGGCTAACGTAAATTCATCGATGCAGTTCTTTTCCAACTCAGTTTGCTGTTCAAACACCTTGACCGGGCTGAACATATCGATCATGTTGTCTACTTCTTGTGAAGTTTTGGGAATTCCAATTTGGGTCAGTTCTCCTCGAGTCGGAGCCAACTCCCTAGCAAGATCGCACGCTGCAGCGATAAGAGCATCAGCCGCACTTTGCGGCTGGGAAGCACCCAGATGCGGCATTCGTTTTCCGACCCTAAGATCCAAATAAGCAACCTATACCAAATCGCTGCTATCCAACACCGAGAAGCATTCCTGAAACAGCTTGAGAATAATTTTCGGCACTCGCTCATCATCACCTCTGCCTCTGCCACGTGCGCTTCTTCACCCGCAGCAGCAACATGTGATGCAAATAAATCGGTTCGAGATAAGTGCTTCCGAATACCGAACAATATCCGAAGAACGAGCAGTACCGAAGGGTAGTCCTGTCTACTGAGAACCTCGGTAGCAACAGCAAACAGAGCAAGCAAAGTAGTCACGCACTTAATTGTAAGCCAGTCAGACGCTTTCGGACGACGCAAATTAGACTCCATGTCTTTAAACTCGATACGACCCTCAGGACATTTTAGGTATGCGAAAAAGTTAACGAGGCTCTGTTCGAGCACAATAAAGCGCTGTAGCATTTTTCAGCAACTATTCCACCTTGTTGGACAGTCCAACCGTACACGCAGAATCTCGCTCGGTTTGATATCTCTGACGCTAACGTGACATTGACCCAGTCGATTTTGTCCTTTCGGGGATTTCCTGGAGTAGCGTGTCATAGTCCGGAAATGCTGAACAACTTTCCTCACCGCATCTAGTTCATTGCGTTCGAGGCTCATAGTAGTGGTGACGAGATAAGTATCTAATTCATCGATAGCGAAATTGCGAAGGCTGTCCATGTTCTACCGGTCCTGCCTGGAGAGTTGTTCATCTTCGTAGTGTTCTACAATAGGCTCAGCACTTTCATCATCCACATCCACTGCCCAAGCAGGAATTCCCTCAGATTGATCGTGCATTTTCGTGATTATTGCCCCGGCGACAACCAAATGGAGCAAGTGGGTGAGGCAAGCCATGCTGCTAATATTGAGTAGGTCGGCGGCGCTGATCATGTGGGCGTCTCCGTCCCTCAGCAATTTGGTGCAATACAGCTTCGATAGCTCCCATTCCTTCATGATATCATTCAGTGCAGCTGTGATAGCACGCCCGTTGTGGGAGCTCGCAAACGTCCAGTGCCCAATTTTTCGCTTCAAAAATACTAGTTATGTAGTGAATAGGGAGAGAAATACAACTTCTGCCGTCACGACCTGTCCAAATGTCACTAGGCAAAGGGTAATATATGCAACTGCACATAGTATCATCTTTGACTCCTCGATGAAAAGAAACAGCAACGCCAATAGACTCGGTTCGTAGTTGTGCGCGGTTTGGTACAGCCACTTCCACGCGGCCCAATTGATGTGTGATGAAGTAGATAAATCTCGGAACTTTCATCTTCTACCATCGCCATAGCGCGGAAGTGGCACGCTATCCGCTTCGCAATTAGTTTATTAACCTCCTTCTGTTCCTCGTGCTCAATCGTACGAACAGGGATCAGGTTTTGGCATCTGAAACGCCAGCAAGATCAGGGTCGAGACGACGAGCGATAGGCTGCTTTCGAACACCCCACCCGTGGTAATAACTAAATGCCGTTGCTCCAGAAAGTGTTCCTGCTGGACAAAATGTGTTTCTGTCATATGCTCCATTATCTTTGGTTTTCCAATACGAAAACTCAGTTTCGTTTTGCACAGTAAACAGATAGCTTTACCGCCGTTCTCATTGGTAAGATCTTCATCGCGAACATTTCTAAATTGATCCATCGGGATCAAACGAGCAAAATGTCAGACATCCTTTCGCTTTTGCATTTTCATATTACTTTCTCTTATTAGTTGAGCCGTTAGTACATCAGTATCTGGCAAATAAACATGCAATTGTCGACACTCCAAAGTTCGTGAATGTTCAGACTGGTGTTGCAGGAGATGCAATGGTGTTCTGGTTTGCTAACTACAGTGTGGGGTTGATCTCGGAGGTGGTGGCGCTTGGACAGCACTCCTGTCCAGCGATTCCGCACGATTTTGGCGCCTTCGTTTACGTGGGGGTTGAAGCACAGGTGAAGCACGATCGCTGGGATAGTGCCCACGCGATGGTGTTCGAGGAAGTTCAGGTGTACCTTGGGCTTTTCGATATCCGCTTCCCATCCCTGAGCTTTCATGTTGTCTAGCACGCATCTTTTGGAATGAAAATGCAGCCTGCAACCTGGGACCTGCAGGTCAACTCAAGCACTTGGGCCTCGAGATATGAAAATCAAGGGAATCGTTTGTAGAATTAACTGCATATTTGTAAGTACCATACTATTTTGAATGTAAAAGGTATAAAGGGGTCATTAGGTGGGAGTAGGAGGGAGTTCGAAGGTATACGAAGTGAACCCCGGGTGTAGCGTTTAGAGGGTGTTCGTTGTACGTTCACAGCTGAACGTTCGCAGCTCTAGTTGTAACTACTTCTCGTCGTGACACAATCTAAACCATACTTCATGTCTGATGGGCCCGTCAGAGCGTTCTCCGTATTGGACTGTGAACGCGACAGCATCGTCGTGTACGGTGTTGACAAAGAAGGAAAGGAGGACAGTTCAGATAACTATGGTAGTTGATTGTGTACATTTACATCGACGGTATATCGTATTAATTATACGTCGTGTGTGATACAATTTATAGGGTATTGCCACGAGTCCTGACGGCTAGGACAAGTGATCGCGAGAGGTACGACCGCAGCGAGTAGCACGTCATCTGAATGCGAATTCAACCGATTACGTAGTAACAATAATAGCGTAGGGAAACTTGTCCCAGGACAGTGTAGCGAGCAGAGGTACATTCCAGAATCCACAACCGAACAACAAAGTCAACAGCTCTGACCAATCAGCACTTAAACACACCCATTGTGATCTCGGGAGAGTACTCAGACGCTAAAAGTAGGTGAATACTTGGATTTCCTCCGTCTAAGTGCTACCAGTTAGACCTTCCCGTCCATTGAGGACGAGGAAGATGACAACATAGTAGAACTTGGTCACGATGCAGACGAGAAGCACAGCGCGACATGTGTCGAGAAGTGGCACCGGATCAGAAAGGCAACAACTGGGCGGGAATCACAGCAGTGCCGAGACCATGTGAATTGATTGTCTTGAAACCAGATTAGATCAGACGCGTGATGAGATGCAAATGCTCTCTAATAATATTAACGTGATCGCGAGTAACATGGGAGCACGCAACAGCTCCGAGAAACCAGAGATTAAACAGTCAGTGGCTGGACTGGTGCGAAGTACTACGAATTTGGTGGCTGGCTAGGGTCAGGTTCAGCGACACACACACACGAAGCAGAACGTCTTGTACAAGCCAAGCAGCAGTCTCATACCTATCATCACGGCAAGCGCGCCTTTTGCGAATAACATCAGCAAGTCAGCAGGTGCAAATGGTGGTTCGACTGCATCAACAATGAACAACCTACCAGCAGGCAATCAGGCAGATATAGTGCGGGCATACCGTGAGAATTATATCTGCGCACAATGGATGTTAAACAATCGATTTCTTTGGTAAAATGGACTGCATTAAATTGATAAGCTATTTATTTCAAATTGAAAATTACTTCACGAAGAAGGGCTTTGTTTTGAGCTCACAAGATCATCTTTGTGCCGGAACCTTAACCGTTTCGTTCAGAAGCAGGATCTCGCATGGTACGAGCCATTTGAGACGACGCAAAACATTTTCGGTCTTAACGCCAAACCCCGCAAATTGAGCTATTGGGTCTATTATAAGAATATGGTATTTGGCTCGATTCTAAGCTATCGTACAGTCCCAGGGGGGCATGTCGCCTCCAGGACGACATGTGGAAGTTGCAGTTGACATCAAAACTTCAAAAAGTGTTTTTTCGTTTATTTAAGTATCCGATGTATTTTGGCATGTAGAATCCGATTATGCCCTCTATTTGGCGTAGATCGTTGTCTAACATCTCAAAATCGTAAAACTGAGCCGAAAAAATCAGTGAAAAAAACAGTTATGTGTTGCACATCAAATTATATTTTGTGGCATTAAGACTGATTTTGAATTGCTGCAAATATTCTACGACGCTACTCTGCGTTTTCGTTAGTTGACCTCTTTTTCCGGGGCGTTGACTGCTTTGCTAAAGGTCTCTTTTTCGCCTGAGTAGACTTCTGGCGCCGAGCTTTCTTTTTTGCTGCTACCTCTTCTTGATCCAACTCGTCAGGCACAACGTAAAGTGCGTCATTGCGAAGTTCGGGGGGTACATACTGAAGAACCTTCTTGTAGATGTCATGAATTTTTTCTTTGTTGGGGGAGGAGGTTGTAGTTTTGTAAAACTAGCCCAGAAAGCAGCAGTTTCGGCTTCGGTGAACGCCTTTGCCACATTTTTCTTTAGCAAATCCTGTACAACGACCTTGCTGTTTGGTCGTTTTTGGCAATATACTTTTCCCGGTTCATCTCCACGCATTTCAAAAATTTGATATCCCTGGATCCCGTCAAGCTTGCGATATAGTTTTTCGAGTGTGGGTTTGAACTCTCGAAAAGTGTGATCCGATTCTTCTAGGTTCATACAGCGGTTGTCAGGTGACGACTCTTTTACAGCTCTTTCCACGTCATCCAAAATCCACAGGTCGCGTTTTGCATAGTGTCTCTTGATGTAGCCGAAGTGTCGATCACAGTGATTCTTTGTGTGGCCTTTTACTAAAAAGCTCAACGTAGCACTCTTTAACGAGCCGGTGTGCACTAAAAACAATAGAAATTGTAGAACATGGTTGTTTTTCACTTGCCCGCCACAGTTATCCGCATACACGTGCCAGCGCTTTACTCCTTTTTCAGTCGTATAAATGTTGCGCATTCTTGCATATAAGTCTAGCATAGATATCACCCCCGTGCTTCCCTTCTTGGCTTTCCGTTCTGAGTAGATAAGGTTTCATTGCAGCTTATCGGGGTGTGTGTGAATACCGAACACCGAGACCGAAATTAGACTCAAAAAGTACCACATCGATGGTGTTTGAGAAGTGTGCGGCAGCGCAATATTCTGGGCGAAGTCAATGGTCGTAACTGGTTCGTCAGCGGTGGCAGCTTCACAGTCGTCGCGGTACTTACATCTCATCGCCTTGGCGTCTTCAACATGTGCCACTACAGCCTCCATGTCATTGACCGAAGGCTCAGCACCCATCGTATTTCTGTAAATGACGCACGCGTCACAAACGTTGTCTCGAGGTGATCGTATGCGAATATTAGGGCAAATTCGCTCTAGAATAGTCCGGAATGATGTCAGAGAAGGCTCCTTAAAATGCACCCGAGCATCTTTCGCCCACTCCACATACCAACCAAGCATCATCTCCCACGTGAAATATGACGGTAACATTCGGTACTCCTTGACCGTATAATTTCGCTGCAGTGATCCATCCACCGTGTGTTGGTACCGAAAGCGCACTGGCACAATATCACCATGAGTCTCCGCAAGTCTCGTAAAGAACGCCTTTAGTGCTGGCTCATCAACTGATTGAGCGTGCTTGTTGCCGATATTACCGTGAGCAGGAAGTGCAAACTCGCCAGCTTTCACCTGGTTTCGGTACCTACAACGAAAACAAAGCAAACCAGAATCAGTCTTAACGCCACACGCAAATCAAAAACAGTGTAAACGCCAAACCTTGTGATGGTGTCGTTGCTGACATTAAACACCGTCTGGAAGGCGGTTCGGCATACAGAACCAATGAGGGGCAGGAAATACGAATAGCGAGCCCGGGTACCAGTCGACCGATGTCGTTGGCCTTCTTCGGAAATGCCCGAGCACATTGCCAGAGCAGTGATAAGACTTGTACGCTGGCAATCTTTACTCATCTTCATGTATCCACGGAGGAACGCGGTAGTCTGCTCCGCACGTTTCTCGATACATCCTTTCTCGCAGCACCACACTCCTAGTACCGTGTCAATGTGGTCCGTGACCGCTTCGTCCAGCTCAACGTTTCGGTCTTCAACCTCTTCACTTTCGCATGAAGACGATGACGAAGCCCCCTGCTCGTCTTCAGCCTAAGAACTACTGCTTTTCTCCATGTTAGGGGGATTTGAGCGAGTGGTTGCCAGCCAACCGTGTGAAAACAACAGCTAATAAAAAACACCCTAAATGTTCAAAAAGCGTTTTCTCGAAACTTCACTTAAATCCGGTTCTGAAGCACTGCTGGTTCAAAGTGCCATATCTCTGTTGTAATAATAATGGAAATTACGATTTTGTTTTGCGTCGTCTCATTTATGACTGACATATCGACAGAAAGACGTGGAGCGCAGCAAAAATCGCAATGAATGTGGAGTTCATTCGAGCGTGGAATGCTGAGATGTTTATAGCAGGATTGGTCAGACCGTCTACATCGCCTCACGGAGCTCCGGCGTTTTGCGCAAAAGCCAGTGGGATGGCGAATAGCTCACGACTTCCGGGTGATGAATAGCCACGTTGTTTGATGTACACTCCCAATGCCCAGAAAGAATGTCATTTTTGAGAGCATGCAAGACGCGTACAGGTTCAGTTGGATGTATGTATTAAGTGAATATTACCAGTTCCGAATGAGGGCCTCAGACATATAGTATACAGCTTCTCAAACTGCTGACGGGTTGTATGAGGACCTCGTGATTCTTATGAGACTATTTAATACTCCTGCGACTTTTAATGATGACATTCACACAATATTAAAAGACTTGGTTTTATTATGTTGATAACATTTATGCGTCCACGAGCGGAAAAGTTTTTGACACGCATTAAACGCGCTAAACCGCGTGTTCACGAGACTTGAAGACAATGAGTTCTACGTCAAGTCGAGCAAATGTGTGTTGTGTCCACCTAAGATGCCATGCTTAGGGGGCTGTGTTGATCGGTATGGGGTGCGTATCGATGGAAAAGACGGTAAGTCTGAAATATTGGCGGCGACCATCTACTATAGGTGAATTGCAATCGCCATCTACGTCCAGCGCTTCTGTGAGGGATTCAATAACGATGCTGGACCGCTATTTGATATTCTAAAAATACCCCAGACAAATCACAGAGAAACAAAGTTGCTGGACTGAACAATAAACCTTCTATCTGTGGATGGACGCTAGCGGGTTCGCGATAGGTGGAGTGCTTTATCATATGAAGAATCATGATGAAACCAGCGGAATGTCCAATAGCGTTCCAGGGGTGGAAATACAAGGGTGTCAAGAAAAACTATTCTATAAGAAAGGATGAAATATTGACAGTATTACATGGACTTCGTACTTAGATACTTGCTATACAAACATTTTATTGTGGGGACTGACCACTATTCTTCGGAGACTGTCTTCTCGCAGAAGATCATTTCAAGGTGAATTGCACTCGGGTACGACGGGTTGGGCGAGCATCCCCACCAAACTTAAACACATATCAGGATCAACAAATACTACAGCGGATAGTATCTCTATGCGTACCGATTTTAAAGAATTTGAAATATTGGATGAGACAGTATCTGTTACGATCATTCAGTCGTGTAATCAGCAAGGACTCTCACCAATTATCAGTTAAGCAGTATCGCGTTACGAAGAAGACCAACATACAGATGCAACATGTCGAAATCGAAGTGGTGAAAAGGAGACATCCAGTACATCTGACGCATGCAGATATAATTGTCACGCCTGTGAAGACTTAACCATGGTCTGTGGCTTAAATGTCAGCGCGGGTGTGAGCCGTTGTGCAGCGACTTCGGAGGGGATGTTCGTGATGGTAGGGTCGCACTGCGTGATATCACACTTGAGGAGTCATGACCACGACGAAATTCAATTATTTGGGCGTTTCAAAGTAGATGCATGATTACGCCTTTGTCTCTTGAAAGTATCCAAATGTTACTTCAAAATGGATAAGCACATAATGCGGTGGAGAGAGAGCCCTTGTACCTGAATACTACCCTTTGTGGTAATTCTCTATTTTCTTACAAAATGCTGAAGGAACCGAAACATACATTCGATGCTCGCTTCCGGAGTTTAGACCCCACAGCCAGGGATGCGATTGGATGCTCGTTGCTTATCACAATTGCATCCCCCAACCTCCCCTCGTCGCATAGTTGACAGGGGCAGTTCTGAGGTGAAGCAAAGAGGCGGAGGCCAATATCAAGTGCGCACCAGAGATTGAGAAAGCTTTCGTGAGCTACCTCGAAGACAACTGTCTACTTTCACTCGAACAAATGCAGGATATGGTGTAATTCGACGTCGGCGTTAACATAAAGCTCAACGCTTATCAATCAGCAGCTAACTCGTAGATTGTACACAGTCAAGCAGGTCAGTAACTAAAATGCATCGTTGTGGCAAAATTTGGTGATTACGACAAAGTCAAACTGTCTTATAACTGTCTTATTGACAAAGGCTAATGCTACTATCTGTGTGATCTTGTGAATTTAGGCTTGCGTTGAGCCACTAACATCCAACGGTGATGAAAACATTGGAAAACGTCGACAGTCTGCTGTACAACTCATGAATCACATGGCTCAGGGCTCTTTCATCGTCTGCTTTGATGATACTAACTTCAACCTCTACTGTAGCGTTCTTAAAGTCAAACACCTAAAGGTTAGTGAGCAGTAGTGAGGCTACCACCATCAAAGGGCAAGAGGCTGCAAGTTCAGTATGCTATTTTGACGGATATGGGCCTGATATGCTTCGAGATTCATCGCGGCAGCGTTAATATGGAGTATTTGCATTCACCCAGCGGGAGAATTGTGCATCTCGCTGGTGTGAAGCACCAGGTAGCGCTTAATCTTCGCCTTGAGAACACTGAAACACCCGGTATGTATAATATTACGCATGATTAATGTATATGACAAATACGACTAAGGTGGTTATGACTAAGATAAACTCCCCTTCAACAGGATTACACATTGGGGTATACGGTCCCACGTAGCAGCTGATCGAGGTCATTGCAAAGGCGTATCAACCCCTCCGTTCGGCTGTGAGCAGGGGCGTTATCTAAAACAACGACAACAGGCTTCCCCACGAAGGCTTTTTTATACGTGACATGGTCCTTAAATACAAGCGTAGGTAGTATCTACGAAGGCAGCTGCGGAGAGCTCTTTGAGCGGCATGGACGTTCGTCTCGTCACCAAGATGGCGCTACACTCCGTGCATCCAGTTGCGGGTGTCAAGCGTGGTGAGCTAATGCAGTACTGAACTTGAGTAGTGAAATTGTACTACGGCCATTTTGATTTGTAATAATCTCCTAGCTTGATGAAAGTTATTGTAAATTTCTATCTGATTTAGAAACCCAATAGAAATCTACAATAAATTTCATTTTGCACTATTTCCAATCAGTTGGCATGGATAGAGGTTAACCAGATCTAACACTTTCGCTCGTATTCATGAATGTCTACATAATCTCGAGGCATCAAGTTGTTCGAGCGGCCAATGTTATGTGAGACAAACCTCAGGTTGATTACGGCCTGGGAAGGAAGAAGCAACACAGGATCACAGCTTTCTCAAAGGAAAATGTACCATCAGGACACTGACGCTTCATTCCTGCTATGCAGTAGGAACCGGCAGCACAACGAACGCATGCTCCATCCTGAATCTCATAGTAGAATCCGCGAGGACATTTGCAGGCGACATCAGGGTTCGGTAGCAGACCTAAGGCTGTCCAATCGACAACAACACCCGGAGACGATGAGTTGTGTCAACAGCTTTAAAGAATTTGACAATATTAGGGAAGAACGTCGCATTTGGGTTGGTACTGCCATGCACAAGTCCCAGTCGAACTCCATCCGGTACTGCTCGATACACAATTTGAAGCTGAGCGACAATCGCAGGAAGCAAATCGATCGCAATCAGGAGATTCAGAGGCTGGTCTCGTAAAGATACACCGAAGTTTGCACCTGTGACGGTCGATTCAGGTGAAAGTGTAGCTTGTGTTGCCACAAGTCGATCCAAAGCCACTGCTGCTAGCGCGGTGCCATTCACCAGCCTCACGTAGGTCGAGGTTACAGACCTCCCAGTGACCCCACCAGAGGCACCGTTCTTGTCATCAACATACACAGTCAATACCCTGTCGGAGTTGGATGATACTGCGCTAGTAGTCGACTACTGGTTGAGCCGATTCATACTCGATGCCACCAAGGACCAGCAAACGATCGGATAGTGATGAACTGGATCAGTGGAATGGGAATACTCGGGTAGCCCACGTCACCATCAAATAAATTTCAAGTCAACGTCACCGACGCGTTCTGCGCTTCGTTGACTGATGCACAATTCTTCTCCGACATAAATCGCGACTTGCTACTACCAATTTATCAACTACCGGAAGCTGGATCAACGTGAACAAGAACATCGATCCCATCGGAACTGCCTAATCTGCCCGAGCGACTGTTTGCATCGTTGACAATTCCTATCGGATCATGTTAGAGAAGGAAGCCAGAGTTCGGGGTAGATGAACAGGGCAATGAACTCGCTTCACGTTGATGCGTGAACAGAACGTGTCACCCGGTTTTGTCGGTTTCTTCAACCAGCATGTCATGAATCCCATTGATGTCCTCGACTCCCCCATTGAAATGGCTGCGAGGATTCATCCACGCGGATTGTTTTTTGTCGAAGAGCGATAACGTTATAAAACGAATGAGATTGAGCAAGACTGTCAAACACAAGAGCGGCAACGTGGCAAATTGTATTATTGCGTTTAGTAGCACCTCTGATACTTGGTGACCACAATTTCGTTCAAGTTCAGGCCGACGGGTGCTGGATCGGACACGTGGTATTGGCCACAAGAGTGATATGACGATCCGGGTGATTCATGCTGGCAAGACCCAACTCACACTCGTTCGGGTAGGTGATGCCATCCGATCCACACACAGGAGCGTCGTCAAGAGCGCACAACACGTCGTTGCAAGGACCCACGTGGCCCTCCGAGCACATGAGCTTTCTGGTCGATGGATCCGAACTTTTCGTAGCACTCACAGTCGTAGCACCCATCAGCGAAGTCGTCACAGCTACGAGTGCAAGACACAAAGCAATCTTCATCGTGGTGGAGCTCGTCGCAAATTCGAGAATGAACAAACAACCCTTCGCTTCTTGCAGCTTCGTTTCGATTGCGGGTGATTAGTACTACCACATCATCATCATGGAAATGCGACGACACGTATGCTACAATGCACTACATCTTTTCAGAATTCAGCATTATTAGTATAGTCCGTATCGTACGGATCAGGTAGATCAAGTTGCTCTCAGTCTTGATATCTGCTACCTGATTATAACTATCAGCACTGCTGATCTACATACCAAAAAAGCAGGAAGTCCAGCGCACGAATCTGCGTTCATTAAAATATTGAGATGTACTCACAATGAAGGAAACAGCGTTCATCCGTCTCACATGTTCATTTTGTTCATTTTCGAGTTTGTTTTCGTATCGATTGAATCACTGCACATGCCGCTTTCACTGGTAGGAAAAGGAACAATACGACTCCGAGGACATGGGTGATGGTGTGGACGATTTCGACGCTAAGCAGCGTAGAGGTGAACACCTGCGTGATCTCGAGGCCTTAAGTTGTTCGAGTGTCCAACATTATGTGAGGCAAACCTCAGGTTGATTGCGGACTGGGAAGGAAGAAGCAACACAGGATGAGCAGGGATGTTGTCCAGAGTAAAGCGTTGCTTCACCAGACGGACACGATATGCAGTGGTTGCGCTGATAGTTGGAAGTCCACCCCAGCGGACAGAGCTCACAGATAGACGATCTAAGGGACAAAAAATACACGTCAACTTACTGTCCTATTATTCATTGAAGACAGAACTCGTACCCTTCCGAGCGAGATATTGTGCCTGGAGGACAGCTCTGACACTCACTTGCCTTGGTGAGCGAAAATGTACCAGCAGGACACACCAACTTCTTCCCATTCTGACACGCATAGCCACTCGGACAGATTCCACAAGTGAACGAAGGCGTCGAGTAGGTTCCTGGATCACATAGTCTTGCAAGTCCGTCAGTGCAAATCCAGCCATCACGACATGACTCGCAAGATGCAGCTTTACCAAAGGAAAATGTACCATCAGGACACTGACGCTTCATTCCTGCTATGCAGTAGGAGCCGGCAGCACAACGAACGCATGCTCCATCCTGAATCTCATAGTAGAATCCGCGAGGACATTTGCAGGCGACATCCGGGTTCGGTAGCAGACCTAAGGCTGCCCAATCGACAACAACACCCGGAGACGATGTGTTGCAGCTCAACGCAAGTGTCAGAGTACTCAGCTCCCAGGGAATGATGGTTTGCAAGTACCCGTAGTTCCATTCACCTGGGACGACACGTGACGTGAAAGGAACTAGGCTGGATGACACAAGACTCGTATTGACACCAGTCATGGTGATCTTGATGTTGCACGTTGCCGTTCCTTCACCTGAAGCCAACCTCCAATATCCACGCAAAACTAATGGCAGCCCCGCCGCGAAAAACGAACCTGGAAATGTTCTCGATAAGCTGAGCCACGTTGATGTCGTGTCAAAGATTGACAACAACGTACTGGAAGATTTTCGCAGGAGTGACGTGTCTTGGTGTAGCGTCATTTGCAGTGAAGAATCAACGGACGCTTTCCAGAGCTGTTTGACATTGCTCAAGGTTGAGAGATGCCAGGCATCGGCCCAACCACTCAGCGGAAGCGAATCGACCGGTATGATCTGCGCTGGTGGAAAGCATGCGGGTCCCGGTTCGGTAACCACGATCGATAGTAATGGCCCACCAGGAACACCGATCGTGACCGTGAGAGAGCTAAGTGATTTACGTTGTGTTGGGAGCGGCCCCATACTGACACGAATAACCGGGAGCGAGCTCGCACCGCTCGAGAATCCTATTACTTGGACAGAAGATGTAAGCCCAGCTGGATCATTGAGAATATTCACACTCGAAGGTACAATGTCATTCTTCTGCTCGAAAGCTTGACGAAGAGCTGAAGGAATAGCTGATGTTGTGCTGTACGCCACATTCTTCATCACGTCTCCACCGGTAAATGTTGCTTGCTTCGGAGAAAGCGTAAATGCAAAGACATTTTGCGTGCGCAAGAGATCCATCAATGTGGACGAAAGGGCTATCGATCCACCGACTACGAGCGCGTCTCCGGCAGCAATTAGTAGATGTCGATAATCGGTTGATGGCCACGAAGAGCTACTTGCTGAGAGACCCAATGCCACCCAGTCCCAATCAAGGGCTGTACTTTCAGCATTGGCAATGAGTGTGTCAACAGCTTTAAAGAATTCGACAACATTGGGGTAGAACGTCGCGTTTGGGTTGGTAGTGCCATGCACAAGTCCCAGTCGAACTCCATACGGTACTGCTCGATATACAATTTGAAGCTGAGCGACAATTGCAGGAAGCAAATCGATGAAAGTAGAAGCCCAGGAAGCGGAAAAATCGATCGCAATCAAGAGATTCAGAGGCTGGTCTCGTAAAGACACACCGAAGTTTGCACCTGTGACGGTCGATTCAGGTGAAAGTGTAGCTTGTGTTGCCACAAGTCGATCCAAAGTCACTGCTGCTAGCGCGGTACCATTCATCTGCCTCACATAGGTCGAGGTTACAGACCTCCCAGTGACCCCACCAGAGGCACCGTTCTTATCATCAACATATACAGTCAATACTCTGTCGGAGTCAGATGACACTGCACTAGTGGTTGTTCCAGCGACATCTTTCAAAGACAAAGAGAAAAATTGACAACCACTTCTTGGTGAAAGCTGCGCAGTCGAGATTTGGATGGTCTTTAAAGACTCGCCCGCAGCAAATTCAAGCGTTGCAGGGAGCGAAGACGGACTTCCAGAGAAACTACTGGAGCTCCAGATAATTGTCGCTTTCAACCGAGACTTACGATCTCCAGACCTTGCGACTTGGACTAGAATATCGTTTGTCGAAGCATCCACAAGCAGATGCGGAGACTCCGGGAAAAATAAAACTGCGGGTCCTCCAGGTGAGACGGTGTCATCTACGGGCACGCTGCAGTCTCCGCCAAGCCAACTATCATTGCAGAAACACCCTCCGAAGACACAATCACCATTCCCGGAGCACATCAGACCATTTCGACCAGTAACACAACCTGGTAGTGATGTTTCAGAGATACTACAGGGAATGCAATTCCGCCAAGCTTCCATTGAGAACGTGTTGTCAGCGCAAGTAGAACAACCAGTGGACCCGAGACCACTGTAGCTCATCGATGGACAAGAAACACAGCCAAGTGAAACATCCACAACGCTAGACAATTCCCCGCCTGGAAAATAGCTACCAGGGATGCAAGCGGAACAGAAGCCACTTGGTTCGGGATACGTGCCGGCACCACATTTTTGACAAGATGCTCCGTTGAGGAAGAATCCACTAGTACACAATTGGCAGTCGCTCGAATTTGTTGTTCCCGTGCTAGTCGTGAATTTACCAGTTGGACAACTTTGACACCCAGTCGAACCGAGATCTGAGGCGTAAGTCCCTTTTGGACAAGCAACGCATGCTCCATTTGTCGTGGTTGATGCGTAGTTCCCCTTACTGCACAACTGACAGGTAATTCCAGTCCACCACGAGCCTTGCGCACAAAACTCACACTCACTTTGACCGCTGGACGTTGTGCATGCGTACGAAGGGCAAGTTTGGCAGGTCGAAGCTCCAACGACCGAGCTGTAAGTATTTGTTGGACAAGCCGAGCAGTTAACATCCCCAGCGTTACTGAAAAATCCTCGAGGACAGGAAAAACAAGCGGTTGATCCGGCACTTGGAGTGTAAGTACCAGCACCACAGTCCATGCAAATACCAGCACCAGCCGAGCTCCACTTTCCACTAGCACAAACTGTGCATGTCGTGGAATTGGCACTCGAAAATGTACCAGCCGAACAACTTGAACAAGACACCGATCCAGGCGAAGACGTAAAGGTGCCAGCCACACAAGCAGTACATGCAGCACTTGACACAGCTCCAACAGTTTGGGAAAATGTTCCTGCAGGACACGAGGTGCATGGTGCACTACTATCTTTGCCAACATCCGTGCTGAATGTACCAGCAGGGCATTTCGTGCACTCGGCAGACCCTGCCGATGAAAACGTGCCTTGAGGACACAACAGACACTTGCGTGAACCATTTTCCAGATAAGAGCCTGCAGGACATGCGATGCAAACGTACTTGGAAGTAGCAGTACAAAATGTGATTTTGAGACCGACAGCACAGAATGGTGCGCCGTAGTAGGCCGCTTGCATTCTCTTTTTGACGACGGTGTAGCGATCTCGACCTCCAAAAAGGAACAAACGTGTAGCAATCGAGAAAAAGGAAAGTGTGTGGCCTCGACGGGGAGGTGTGTAGTCTTCTGTGAAGGAGAGACGAATCCACTGGCTTGCGTTCACATTGAGTTCCCATGTGTCGCTGAGAAAGTCGCTTGGAAACGTGTAGGAACCTCCTGCTAGAGCAAGCTTCCCTTCATCAACAAACGCCACGCTTGCACCATATCGAGCGCCTGGTGTCGTTCCGATTTCCGTGAGAAGTTCCCAAGTGTAGTTCATTCTCTCTACTGGCACTGATGGAATTATCGACGGAGGACACAACCGCCAAAGTTCATTAAAGATGACACCTTCTTGAATACTTTTGCCTCCATGGACGATCAAACACGTAAGTTTCGTGGATGTGAAGACTTTGGACGACGTCATGGCTGCATGATACGCTCTAGCAGTGGGGACGGCATCTCCATTTAACGGTCCAGCTTTCAACATTCGCCAAGTAAGTTTTGGTCCACGATTCGTACAGGCAGCAGCTGAAGATGAAGCTTTGGTGATTAATGCCAAATGCAAGCCACTCAACTCGACATAATCGTCCGACAAGCCACCAAATACTAAAGCGCCGATCATCGTGCTGTTTTCAAACACTTTTGTGAAGGAATGACCGATTCGCGGGACTGGCGTCGCTACAGCGGTAGTAGCATCAGTGGATGTGACCAATTCGTCCCAAATGATGTTACTCGAGCTCGAATCGATGCACCCTCGCCACGTATCATTGACAAATTCTCGACTCCTTCCTCCAAATATGAAGACAGCTCCGTCTTGATTGATAAAAGACGCATGTTCAGCTCGACTTGCTGGTGACGTGAACACAGTCTCCAATGTTCCCGTAGATTGATAAGCAGCAGACACAGCTGACAAGATTTGGTCTTGTGGTTTCAGGAATGCATTCGTGGCGATGTTGTAGACCAGCACGGGGCTATCGACTACGGGTTGAGCCGATTCATACTCGATGCCACCAAGGACCAACAAACGATCGGATAGTGACGAGCTCGATGCCACGAGAGCTTCAGTGGAATGGGATATCCTCGTGTAGCTCACGTCACCATCAAATAAATTCCAAGTCAATGTCACCGACGCATTCTGTGCTTCGTTGGCCGATGCACAATTCTTCTCCGACACCACTAGCGACTGTGCTACTACCAATTCATCAACTACCAGAAGCTGGATCAACGTGAACAAGAACATCGACCCCATCGGAACTGCCCAAGTCTGTCCGAGCGACTGTTTGCAATGGCGGACAATTCCTCATCGTCGAGTCCATCATGTCGATCTGGTCATTGGCAAGATCAAACTCAAGTTCATGCAAACAAACAAGTACAATGAAATGAAAATCAAACAAGAGTCTACTTCAAAGCAAACACTATGCATCAACGGCTTTCCATAGCCGCGTATCAATTTCAGCCTCTTCTCGAGAGCGTCTAGCGTCTTTCTTCGACGTTACCGCTTATCTCTTGAGGTGGCTCACGTACTTGAACGTCAAGTAGATGGCAAGCTGCAGGAAACCCAGATGACAATAAGCCCGAGCATGAAGTAGTACTTGCTGTCCGGCCGGAAGTCGTAGATGTTCTCAATGTACTGGGCCACAGTCATGTCAGTGGACGTGTTGCCCGACGTCACCGTGATAATGTCCTGCACCTCACCGAACTGCACACCAACCAGAGCCGCAAGCGAGTAGCTCGACGGCATCAGGTACGTGAACCACTTGTAACCCGCCTTCATGGCCGTGCGTGGAAGCAGGTAACCGGAGAACAGGTTAAACAGACACGACAGCGCGCCAACAGCAACGTTTGCCACCTTTTCGTTCGGCATCAAAGCAGACATCCACTGGCCCACGTACGTGCATGCCGAAGTGTACAGGTAGAAGACAAACATGAAGAAGAAGAAGTCGCCGACATTGTCACTCCAACCCACCAGCCAGTACTCGATCGTCACGAACAGGATGATCACCACGATCAGGTACGGGATCTCAGCGAACCACAACGACAAACTGTACGGCAGTGGACCGTAGTAGTTCGACATTCGTTCGCGGTAGAACACGGCACGCTCAGCGCATGTCACCTCCAGCACAGTCATGAGATTAATCACACCGATGAAATCCATACTGTTGTAGATGAGACCAATGTGCGAGTTGATACGCTTTACGCTGTCAGCAGAAAGCTGGTAGAACGTCGTGCCGAAGATAATACCAAATAGCGGGAAGAGGAACATGCGCATGAAGTTGTACTGCGGGTTGCGCCAATATGTGAGCTGCTGCTTCTTCGTCAATTCCTTTAGCTGGTTCCAGAAGTCCGTTGCAATAGGTTTGTAGTTGAGCGTCGAATGGCACACGAAATCATCCGAAACCTTAGCCAACTCCAGCGTGCGTTCACGATTCTTCTTGCACAACTCGCTGTTCTTGTACTCCACCGAGTAGTCCTTGACATCACGGCCAATACCAGCACCGATCACCTCCAGCATATACGTGGCTGGGTTGTACTGCGGACGGATTTCCATCGTACCGGGGATCGAAGCAAAGTATTCAAGCATCTTCACCGAGTCCACACCCAACTCACCGAAGTAAGCAGTGTAACCACCCTTCTGCAGCAGAAGCAGACCATCGAACAGCTCGAAGATGGAAATGCTAGGCTGGTGAATCGTACAACACCGTACGGCCCGTGCGAGCAATCGACTGCACACCGCGCATCACAATAAGCGCCGAGCGGGCATCCAGACCACTCGTAGGTTCATCCAAGAACAAAATGCTGGGGTTCGACACCACCTCAACACCAATCGTAACACGTTTCTTCTGCTCAACAGACAAGCTGCCAACCATTTCACCAGAAATCGATGCCAACTCAAGCAGCTCCAATGTTTCATGCACCAAGTTCATTCGCTGCTCCTCCGTGAACGTCGGAGGCAAACGCAGGTTGGCCGAGAAGACCAGAGCTTCGTAGATCGAGGCAGCCTCCGAGTGGATGTCCATCTGCTCACAGTACGCAGTGATACGGCTGAAGTTCGCCGGGTTCTTAGGCTCACCGTTCACAATGATATCACCGACGATGCGGCCACCAGTCTTACGGCCGGCAATCACATCCATCAGCGTCGTCTTACCCGCACCAGTCGCACCCATGAGCGCCACCATACGACCCGGCTCGAAGTTCGCCGTGATGCCGCGAAGAAGCTGCTTTTCCTCGCCGGATGGCAAAGTCACAAAGTACTCGAGGTCCTTGATGCACAGGTTAGACGGCGTAAATGGAAGACCACCACCCTTCACCGACGTATCACCATCAGTAGCACCAGGAGTAGTCACCTTAACGTACACATTGTCGTCTTCCTCAGCATTGTCAGTCAAAGCCTTAACAGTAACACCCTTGTACTTCTCGTAGCGAATGTAGTGCAGCGCAAGACCGTTCAACGTCGTGAAGAAGAAGTAGTAGGCCACCAGAACGATGACACCGAACCAAATGTACTCGGTACCCTCAGTGATCGAAAAACTATCCAAAAAGGACTGGCTCTCCTCACTCGTGTATCGGTCACTCGAGAACTCGGACAGCATGTTTGAACGCAGCGCCCACGAGATCGGAGAGAACCAGTACATCCAGATCCAGTAGTCCGGGATCAGGTCGGCCAGGATAATGTTACCCGAGAACAGCAAGAAGAAGCTCACAGAGATCGAGGCCAGTGCTTGACCCACCGTAATACTTGGCGACAAAGCACTCAGCATCGTCATGTACGCGCTGATAGCGTGTTGGAAAGCCAGTAGCACAATGTAAAACACGATGAACTTCTCGAATGTTCGCGTCAATCCACTCATGAAGTAGAAGAACGTGCCCAAAACGAACGAAACAACAACGTTCACTGGGATCTGCACCACACTCTCCGCAATGGCATATGATGTCGTACGGAAGAAGTTGCGCGGACGTTGCTTGTAGAACACCTTACGAAGCTGGAACGAAATGGTGATCTGCTGCCATGCCTGACGCTGGAACAGCGCGATACTGAAGAAGATCATGCGCAAATAGTATGTCGAGTCCACATCAAAGTAAATCATACCCATGACCAAACCGATCACGAGAGCTTCGATCAGCTTACCCCAAAGCAGTGGAGGATCACGAAGCCAGATAAGTTTCTGGCGATTCAGAAGCAGCATAGTGCTTGGCCAGAAAGCAAGACCGAACTCGGATTTCTCCTTCGAACGTGCAAGATTGGCGACACTCTTAGCCTTCTTGAAATCTTCAGGGCTCTCAAACTGGTGCTCGTTGAAGCCCTTGCTAATGGCTTCGTGGGTCTTGCGGTAGATGCTCGACTGGCAGAACAAGTTGTTGAAATCCTCCGAAGCCACAGGCAAGCTCTTGCTTGGGACACTGCCGTTAGCATAGCGGTGACCACGGCCCGACGTAACCTCAATCAGGAAATCAGCAGGGTCAACACGAGGAGGGCAGGTGAAACCAAGACCCTGGAAGTAGTCCAAGATCTCCGTGCGAGGGCCATGGTACACCATGTGGCCTTCGTTGATCATCAGGATGTCATCGAACATCTCGACCACCTCTGGTGTCGGCTGTAACAGTGCAACAATCGAGGAACCACCGAGCGTCTTGCACCACGTACGCATCGACTTGATAATGTCGAAGGTAGCGGCACTATCCAGACCCGTCGAGATTTCATCACACAGGAACAAACTCTGTCCACCCACCAGCACTTCGCCACCGTCACACGCTTGCGTTCACCACCACTAACACCACGCAGCAATGCGTCACCAACAACCGTGTCGGCGCAGTTCTCCAGACCCAGAATCTGCAGGAACAGCTCCGTACGTAGTGCCGCAATGTCGCGTAGCTCCTCTGGCTGATCCTGTGGACGTCCATTCACACACATATCGGCGAATTTGAACGTCTCACGGACAGTCAACGTCGGGATGTGATTGTCAGTTTGATCCACTAGACCAACCAGTTTGATGAGATCGATCTCGTCGCCCCGTAGTCCAGAGTACAGGATCTCACCGCCGATCTCCGTGGACGCATTGTCCTGGAGCTTACCAGCCATTGCCTTGAGGAACGTCGACTTACCGGCACCAGGATTGGCCAGAATCAACGTCATAGAGCCAGGCTTAATGATGCCGCTCATCGGGTGCAGAGCGTGCTTGGTCTTCATAGGCACCTTCTGCCACGGCGTGAAGATCTGCGCCAAGTGGGAGCCCACAGTAGCGTGAGCTCCGACTTCCGCTGGCACTTGGACAGAGAACGACAAGTTCTCGAAGCGCACTTCGGGCGTGGGGAGCTGCAGATTGATCTTGTGGGACAGATGGTCGTACTTCTTGTAGAAGCGCTCGAGGCCGCCGTTCAGCATCGTGTCCAGGTCGTCAGCACGTAGCGTACTGTAGCGACTGGCCATCGTGTCGCGGCTGTGCGAGTATGGGTCCTGGAGACTGCGGAAGTTGAGCGAGCGATAGACTTCCGGCACCTGCTCGCCATTGTCGTTCGCCTCTGGCTGTAGGAGACTGGCCGTAGCCTCGTTCTTCTTGTCCTCAGTGGCCATGGCGATGGTCGTCTTGGTCAGGACTGGAGCTCTTCGACTTGGTGTCTACCGAGGCAAATTGAAGAGTGAGACTTGGAGGTTTGGAGATTGATGGGCGACTTGTGTACGCATACACCAAGTGAAGTACATCTGTTGCAACTTTACGACGAGGCCAGCCGGGACGAGTGCAGCACCGAGACACATTGGAGACTCTATCGCGATTCATCAGGTTTGACATGGCAAGAGATTCTCCCAAACGAACGACTCTCCATTGGATAGAAGCCTCGCGAACACGATCAGAGATGTTTGACATGGAGATGAAGCTAAGCGTCACATCTGCAGATGGTGCGGGAAGTGAAGAGTCCTTGCGCAGAAATAATGCACTGAGCTTTGTTCCGTCCCTAGTCAGCAAATCTAGCACTTGTATGGCAACCAATCGTTCACTGTACAAATTTCGCATTTGGATAGAATATATCATTTAAATGTTAGGTTCTGACTCAGAACCTACAACTATAATGACGAAGCCACCTAAGTCAGTTGTCATTTGGTGGGAAAATTAGCAGCCTTTCTTCAACTACTTTGATGATGATGCCGCTTGCGATTCCGGCGGTTTCAGAGCACTTCAGCGAAGCACGAGGGTTCGCCTTTCAGGTGGGTTTGTGGGTGGAGGCAGGGTGAATCCGAACTTTGTTTACAATCTTTACTATTGTGATGATTTCCCGGTCCATGACATCCGCTTCCCGAATTGTGATAAATGTGACCAGTAACGCAAGCCCAAAATGATTCATGTATTTCTTATTTTGGGCCTGTTCTGACCAGAAAACGGCCCTCGAAGCAGAGAAAGGGCCGTCCCTCTGTTCACTTGGGCTCCATGCGAAATTTTGGGTCGATCCTTTTCGCTGCTCTGGATCTCTCTTCCACAGCCGTTGTTCAGAGCCGCCACACTTCCCGTTATGTACATTAACGAGCAACAGGAGATTCGAGCAGCAGCTTGGGGCTACGAAAGCAGATTGCATTGCAAGTTGTGGTGCCACTGTGTTTGGTAAGTGGTGCAAACATAGTAAAGTGTAACTTACATGTACTAAACTTCAGTTCTTAACACCATAATGTTGATTATTTTCACGAGTTCATTGCTGTCGTGACCTCAGATCACATGACTTCAGCATCTTGTTCACTTTCTCGCCCAGCGCTTGTTTTGTGTGGTGCTTTCTTGCGCCAGCAACAATGCGTCGATAGTCGGTCCCGAAGGTCTGGACGTAGCGCTACAAGCTGGTCTCGTTTGCACGTTAGCCTACACAGGATCATTTCTGTTAAACGGCCACGAGACCTCTTTAATTTACAGTGCCAATGGCGATATACAGTGTACTGTACGTCCTTGATGTTGAAGGCGAAGCCACGAGCTCGCTGAGCAACAACAACACAAACTGTAGCAAAGCCAATCGAAAGCAGCGCTCCAAAGGCTTTGCGGACGCAGCCGTTCCAATCGTGGTACATTACATATTTTAATACATAGCGAGCCTGTTTGCTCGCTCCACGATCTTCTCACCAGCTTTGGGGTTTGCAGGACAAAACAAACACTACAACGCCTTTTCGCTCACGATCTTTACAATCCAAATTGGACTCCAATGCAGCGACTTGCTGTTAGCAAGCACCTTTGCCACAAATCACAATAAACCACATGTACGGTGATTTGTGGCAAACTGCAAAAGAGCAGGAGAGTACCCGTCAAACGCACTTGGCTCTGCCAAGTTGGCACTGCCATGCACTTCGAGTATTAAAACATGTACAGACATATTCAGTCGAAGCGATTAAGGGATCAGATGGTATCTCCAGTGGGGAGCAAGCGGCTTCAACGTAACTCCAAGGCAATGACCAGTTTCTGATAGTCTTCAACTTGGGCAATTGAGGAGTCGGGCGTAGCATCACATCTGGGTTCCCGACCAAGGTTAGGAGAGGTAGACGTGGATGGAGGCAGCAAAGTTGCTGCAATGGCGAGCATGACATCGGAATTAAGTATTTCAACGCACATTGAAGCAATGGCGAGCATGACACCGGAATTAAGGATTTCAGCGCGCATTGAAGCGGGCGTCAGGTCGCAGGATTTGGAGGGCTCCTTTAATCTCTTTTGCCAGTCGATCAATCAACCGTAAGACCAGCACAGTGCTCTGCCTTGATTTAGTTTCTGCATCATTCCGCTGTTCTAACGTCAGGAAACAGATTTCAGTGTCGTAAAACATCTTTGTATATTCATCGTCGCGGACAGTGTGGTCAATGGTGACTAGAGGTGCAAGTTGTTGTGCTTCCAGACCATCACGTCACCTTGGGAACTTCTCCCTCCAGCCGGCTGTCGAACCGAGTGGGTCTATTCGTGACGACTTGCAGCGACATTTACATGAATAGAAATATCACAACCTAATGCATACTTCGCACAATGGCAACGGCTGACCAGTACAATTCGGGTAGGTTCGTGGTATCCTGCCTTGTAATACCGTGAACAGCAGCGTAGTCTGCCATGCTGCAAACGTACTTGTTACAATTCGCGCCGCTATGGGTGAAGCAACGATCGCTCAGTGTGACACTGAAACATGTTCACGCTGGTCGAGTTTGCTCCTGTTGAATTTAAATATATATTCGAGATGCTGGTATCATGTGTACCAGAAGTTCTGAGTAGCAATTCAAATTGGATCACTGTCTTGGAGATCAGCAATAATCCGTCAAACGGCATTCGTGACGGCCTTGGAGATGAAAGTTGATTGTAGTTAGTGGCGTTCCTCGATACTGAACGCCTTCTGATATCTGTACTGCACGAACTGCACGAAATTGAAGAATCAAAGGTCGATACGCAGAACTGGTTGCCGCTTCAGTCGGTTCCGGTCACATCAGAGTATATTACGCTGAATATATCCGTGAAGCTCGTGCGGCCTCAGGCGAGTCAGCGATGATTCTGGTAGGCACGAAAGTGCCCATGAATCAATTTACCACACCTTTTGTTGGAACATCTGTGTACACTTTGACATTGGGTCTGGTGAAAACTACTGGACCCAGCAAATCATGCACTTAGCAACGGGAGGTTATTTACGTGAGCTTAAGCCCGACGTATCGCCTCGACACTGGCTGTATGTGATGGTGTTGTGAATTCTAGCTTTTCACTTTTCTATCTTTGCACAAGTATGCAGTCCTGCAGTATTAACCCTTCTCTGTTCTGCAAACAGTGTCCAGTTGTTGCACCTAACTTCATTATTCATTGCCACAGTAATAGTCCTGAGATTCTTGGCGAAATGTAAGTCACCGTAGTTTCCGTCCGATAAAGCGTTGTTTATGACGAATTCTCTTGAATTCGTTGGCGTCTGGCCTCCACTTTGTATGGCGGCCTTTGCGTTTTGTGTGCGTCTGTGCGCCAACGAGTTCGAAAATCCACTCAGAGTGTCCATACAAAATAACTGTCATTCAGGGATATCCAAAGTATCTAAGAATTCGTTGGCGTCAGGCGCACATGCATATACCGTGAAAAACGAAATCTGTGCCACCACGTATTTCGGTAGTAAACGCCTACTTCAAGTCGTGATCGTAGTTCTCATCGACAAGGTAAATCCTCTCTCCTCATGTACACAGCATATTTGAGTTTTTACTTACGTGTTTTACATTTGCGCTACACTATCCAGTTCGGGCCGATACACGACGGTTTGCTCGAATAACGTTGAGAGCGGTAGACCATTTGAGCTGATCCTTGCGTCGTTGACGTTTCTTGGGGGTGACATCACTGACAGGAAGCTTTGCCAGTACGCTTTGCAGCATATCGCGAGCTTGTTGAATAGTTGGAGCTGAGATCCAGGAGCAGTGGGGAATTTTAGTTTGTATCTCCATCATCATGCATCGATAATTTGACAGTGTCTTTCGCTTCTTACTAGAGGACAAATCCCTCCATTGCAGGAAACGGTATGGGCCAATTCGCCCAGAAGGATCACCACAGCACCAATGCTCCCATGCGGTCATCAATGACATGCCAGGAATATGAAAGTCGGCCGTTACCCTAGAAAATCTTTCGTTCACAAGTGATAAAGTCTGTGGTGCATTCTGGAGGGTGTCGCTATGTTCATCGATAACCCCGTCGTGGGCTGCATCGTTGTGCTGCATTTGATGATGATTGTTACTTCGGAGGGACTCTAGTATTTCGGTAATTCCACTTCCTTCAAGCGCCTGCGAGAGACTGGCATGCAAATCTGTTGTTGACAGGGATCTTTGGCAACGCGATAGCTCTGTGGTTATCTGCTCTAGGAGTGTCGGACCTAGTTCTGCCACCGCTTGCGAGAGTTGTTGCAGTTGGGTCGACTGCTTCTCCATAGACACAAGTAAATGAACGTGGGGTGGGACCCCAGTGGGCCTTATTCGATCCGATGGCCATGCCGTTCGACAAGTAACACGCTGTTTCAATTGAGATATCAGTTCCACATTCCCATACACTGGATTCCGATATAGCGGATGTTGTGGGCCTAATACCGCGCGTAAATATTCCCAGTGATAAACTAAAGACGCCAATAGAAATCCACCAGTCCGCAGTAAGTGTGGAGGTAAGTTGTTGAAGCACAGGTTGATGTTGTCACGAACAAACTCGTCAGCATCGGAAAAAAATGGTGGTAATATAGCAAAACCAGTATCATCAAACGGTAGACCAGCTACATAACGGCCTACAATACGATCTCCAGCGGACTCGTAACGGATGTAAGTGTCTTGTACACCAGGTAATGTCCAACCAGCTCTGATACAAATGGCCGCAGCAGAAGGCCCCCCGTTGGAGCACGAAGAGACAAAGGTTGCAGACCCTTTTCGAGCAGAATGCGTTCCGATATCTGAAGCCACTAGTCCTTCATTTGCCAGGATTTCCTTCATCTCTTCGGTTTCCATTACTCGCTTCAGTATTTTTGAGAACCTGTCGTACTGATTGCCACCTGGGAATATCTTGGAATTCGAGAGTCCTAAAACAGCGCCATAGATAGCTAGTGAAAGTACAGGGCAAATTTCTGGGATGAATGGATTAGCATATACGCGTCTGGCATCACGGGGTCTTGTGCCGTCGTGGTCATTCTTCATATGACCAAAAAGAATTGCTAATGCATCTCCATCCCAACTCAAATGACCGGAGTGGATTGATGCCGTGTTTCCAGCGCGACACATCAGATTCCAGCTCAAAAGTAAGAAGGTGTGAGCAAATACATACTCAGTATCGTTATGTTTGAGGAACGTGGCACAAAAATGCCGTAACACCGAAAATGAAAGAGGTTCCTTGCCCTCTGTCAGCTTTACACCAGCATTGTGATTGCGTCGTGCGACGTCGCGCTTCAAACCCTTAAAAAATAGTGTCAGATTACCCGCAAATTCAGGCGACATTGTTTGGCCATATCCACGGTAAAGATGGAACAGACTCGAGCGCATCGAGTCGTAGACCGATCGACCAGGTTTTCCTCCACTTCTACCATTAAGAGACATCAAAAACTCCTCAAAATCATCAGGTTCGTGAAGATCGTAATTCAGAGGTGATACTTCACGATTCTCTTCCATGAAACGAGCTATGCTGTTAAGCTTCAGCGATGCAATTCCAGAGTCGTCTTGTTCCAAATCGCTGCTACGTAAGTTGCCGAGAAAGGTATCGCGTAGGAGATGTCTCTTCCGTCTGTAGAGCCATGCTACATAGCGGCATATTCCCCGTACGTATATCGATGCTGTTTTTTGGCCGATAACATTGTCTTTCACGGCCCTCACCTGTTCTCGGAGGTCGACTTCGTCGTCGCCCGGATTCATGGTGTGAGCAATCTGGAACTGTATCCACAAGTATCGAATCACTTCGTTTAAATACGAGCACAGGAAAGTCACACAAATTCTTGCTACATATAAGAAGCAACAACTCAAAAGTGTCGCTACATTAGGTGTTATTTCACCAATAAGAATCGAGGAGGCTTTTTGACAATTTTTATTTAGAACATTTCGAATAATAGCTCAAAGAGAAAATCACCACCAAGATTCATATTGAAACGCACGAGTCGTACTGAAAAATACACGTCATTCGAATGGCCTCCTCTAACTTGCCAGTCCGACAGTCGGTCTGTCTGTCTGTTCACCAAAACCCGACTTGCCTTTCCGCCCCTGTCAGCGAAGCGTCCCCGATTGATCCTTTTTGATGCCAATCGAAGCAATGGTTTCGATTGGCTGATAATAGTTACCGTCGAGGGCGCTTGAATTTGCATCAAGTGCCCTGAAAAAATGCATCACCGGGACGAAATGATGCATTCGAGCCGGGGCGGTAATAAGTGCATAGGTCGCACGTCGTCCGAAGGTCCTCTGCCACAATCACATCCTAGCCGTGAAAGTATCCCGCCCGAACACCCTCCGACTCATTCAAGATGCCTGGTGGCCGTCCTCGAGAGCTCCCTTCCCGCCTTCCTCGTCTTGACCCTGCTGTCGCCCTTGACCCTTCTCTCCAAGGCATCGAGCTTCAGTCTAGTGCGGTCATCCTTGCGGAGACACGCCGTCGACACCGACAAGAGAAGCAAGCTGAGACCGCGCGCCGACTCGCTACGCAACGTGCCCGTCGCCAAGTTGAGGAACTTGCTCGTGCTTGTCAGCACGCTAGACTATCCGCGGAGAAGTCGCGTCAGCGCTTCAAGCGCCTAGCAGCTAAACAGGCTGAAGAAGCGCAAAGGCTTGACCAGTTGCGTCTTCGTGTTGAAGCTGGAGAGGAGACTGAGCTTTCGGACGGAGACGCACGAAAGCTGCGTCGTGTTGCCGGATTTGGGACGAAGAAGCCCCACTTAAGCGAGACCGATCGGCCTTTATTCGTTTTGCTTTCAACGTGACGATCGCCAAGAAGACGGTCGGGAAGTATCTAAAAGAAGTTGCTGGGTTTCGCTTGGGGGATTTTCGCCGTTTTCCACGAGATCGCAACTCGGACCGGGCGATTGAGGAACGGTTCAAGTACGCGTCGTTCTTGCCAACCAAATTCGGGCAGAACACGCTGTATGAGGCGATCTATTATGATGAAATGAAGCTGACTAGACAGACAAAGCGAAAGGCTTGGTCGATTGCTGGCTGGATCCCAACTGTACCCGATGAATTTTACACGGACCATCCCGAACATGTATCACTACTTCTCGCTGGCTCGCCTGCGTTTGGGGTGCTGCACTTTGAAGTAGTCGAAGGCAGCATTACGGCCGAGGTAATCCTAGACTTTATGAAGGAGATGATGACCCGTTACATGGACAAAGTACCTGCTGCACGCCGCCAGAAGCGTGCGTTCATTATGGACAACGCGAGCATGCACCATAGATCGATCATCACCGAGTACTTTGAAGGAGAGACCGTCTCAAGATACGTCGCGGTTGAATTTTTGCCCATCTACTCGCCGTTTTTGAACCCTTTGGAGGAAGTATTCGCGTTGGTTAAGTCAAGGTTGTGGTGGGGGCGTTCAGCGGCGTCGGTAACGGACGAGAGTCGAGCAATGCTGAAGAAGAAGTTGTCGGAAGTTGTGGTACGGATCACGGAGCATGACGTTCGGCAGTTCTACTTTCATGTTGAACATTTCATCCGATACGCACTGGACAAGACGCCGGTATTCACCCAGCAGTTGTATGAAAATAGCCACAGCGGCGACGAGGTGGGCTTATGCCCAATGCTTCCCGACACAATCGAGACGCTACTCGCTAGCTACTTGCCGCAGACGTACGAAGAGTTCACTCCAGAAATGAATCGTGATATCGAACACGTGTTCGCTGTACGGCGGCTGACCATGGAAGTGATCCAGCGTGCACTCGACAGTCAAGCGGAGGGTACGGTAAGAAGTGGTCATGTGCAGACTCCAGTAGACGATGTCATTAGCATTGCCTTGTAGAAAACTCGAAAACCTACCAGAAGTTAAGCATGTTGCGTTCGGTAGACAAACTTGTCGGCACCGTCTGTGCACAGTGCCTCAAATGATGCACCGACGAGCAATAAACAAATGCATCATTTCGTCCCGGTGATGCATTTTTTCAGGGCACTTGATGCAAATTCAAGCGCCCTCGACGGTATTCAAAATCGAAAATATGTTTTTGAATATGTTTTAACAGGTGGTGCCTGTAAGAAGAGGCCACAATCGGGTGGGGAACAGAAAAAAATTAATTCCGGGATTTTTCAAATGGATTTGCTGTAGCTACAACATCATAGTAAGAATATTTTACATATATATGGGGCAGTATCAATAACATTGCAAAGCTGTATCTTGTATTTAGAACCCCAACGCAGCAAACTCCATACTAGTGCCGTTAGAACAGTTTTCAGAGATTTAGAGAATCTGGCGTCGCGTTGTGATACACATAAGCGGGGTTTTGATAGCCGATGTGATTTGACGTCATTGGGTTGGCATTTCAAATACGACGATGGCCTATTGGTGAGGCAGCATTAACTAGTGTGGACGGTGCAAGATCTGCTTATGAAAACGCTATCGTTGTGGTGCAAAAAGCTGTGACAATGTGAATGTGGCTACGAATGAAGTGTTTAGCATGCTTTGCTTACACAAGATGAATTTCGGTGGTCGGGCACGATCAAACGAAAAGCAAATCGAGGGAAGATCATTACCCGGCTCTCGCAGGGAAATTTTTAAAAATTCTGAGCATCAACAAGAAAGACACTAGGAAGGCACCTTGCGGCGATGAAGATAATGATTCATATACTATTCATTTCAACTAAACCTCCTCCTATCAGTAGGTTTGAAATCCCCAGCTATTGAATGCAGTTAATTGTTTTGCTTGTTAGCAAAGACCGGATTTTGGTAACTCGCCGATTCCCACCATTTTAGCCCCTTTTTCCCCTCTTCTTACAGGCACGGCCTGTTAAATATGTTTTTAAAAAAATATTCACGATACAAAACAGAAAGTTGGTGTGGTCAACATATCGCAGTTTGAACGCATTTTGAGGACCTCCTAAATTGTGCGGGACTATTTAACCAAATTGACGCAACTACTTCTCTGTCTACAAGAACTGTTGGGGTCGTGTGGCGAGAGGCGAACACTCCTACAGTTCGGTGATACGAGGATGAGTGCTGTCTTAACGATATACAGGAAATTGTCCTCAAAATTAAAAGGACAATCTAAAATAATTTTGAAGACAAAGGTATAGTTCGTGGGACGATAACTTTTTACAAAAACACCAATGACAATTCATTCACGACACTAGTCTTACACATTCACCTCCTATTGTTCTCCTCAATGCACTTTTACACCATGGCCGCCTTTTTGGTGTGACTACGAGCAGCGGCATTGTACAAAGCCCACGAACGAGTAAGACCGTCGTCCATAGTGGCCTTTTGCAGTTTTGGAAGGGCATCGGCCTGATCAACTGCAGCTTCATTTACGAGAAGTAATGAAAGCCACGCGTTTGTAGTGTTGGCCTCTGTGACAATGGATTCCTTGGATAAAATGTCGTCCCATTCCTGCTGGATGAACTTGGTAGTACGCACCATGGCGTTAATTGGTGACACGGGGATCATCTGGATACCGTGAATCGCGTACTTTTCGGCGCTGAACCAAGTGGCGTACGCCGCCTTGTTGTCGAAGAAGATTCCAGTCACGTGGTTTGGCACGAATTCCTTGGGGTGGATGGTGTTATCTGATGTCATGAGGAAGTATGTTCGGATGGCGCGGGCATTGAGACGCAACATCAGACTACCCAAATCCTCGACCGCCTTGTTGTTTGACACTTGCCCCCAAAGTTTCATTCCATAGTAAAAGTTTACATCTTCGGACGTGCTTTCTTCATCCTTTCCATCAGCCATGGGAGTAACACCGTGTGAATAAGAGTGGCCGAGGTAGAAGGAGAAGTGACGGAACTTGGGAAAGAAAGTGTCTTCAGAGCTTGGGTTGGCCACATCACGCAGCATCATCCAGATCATCGTGTCAAGCTCTTTCATGCGCTTCCACTTGGGGTGTAAGCTCTTCAGCATGGCAGAAGCTGTGACCCAGTAGCCATAATGGTAATGATGGTCGTTGTAGACGCTGTTACCGAAATCGGCATTCACGTCGTTCACGGTGAAACTCTGGCTGCTCACAAGGCCTCCATATGAAGTCTCGTAATTGAGTGGTGGTGCAAGCGTATTGTCTAGGAATGGCTCAATGAGGGTCTCGAGCTTGGTCAAACATGTTTTCAACAGCTTTTTGTTCTTGCCAACGATCGAACTATCAGCAGCCATGAGGCATAACGACGCGTACTTTTGATATTGCTTGCCATTGAAATACCAGCTCGTTTTGTTCAAACCCCATTCATCTGCGATGTCAGCCTGGAGAGTTTTCAAAAGACCCAATTTCGCTACCATCTTGGCAGACGGCTTGGTATTAGGGTAAAAGTCCACCTCCAGTTCATCTTCAGCCTCGGAAAGTGTCCACTCCCCAGTTTTGGTAACTTGAGCAACCATTTTTCCTCGTGTAGCAGAGTTCAGAACGATGGCTTTTGGGTTTTTGGCAGTGATGGCGCCTTTCAGTGCTGGCAAGTGGTGAGGCAGTGCAAAATGAAGCAGACCGTGGGTCTTGCAACTCGCACCCACCGTCTCCCATTTCAGCGAGTATTCCGTGCGAGACTCAATAGACACATTGCCCCCGCGAATATGACATGTGCGGTACTTATCGTACACATTTGTGGCATCACTCGACGGCAGAATTGCAACTCGGACTGTTCCGCTATACAGTCCACTTGACACCAAAGCTTTTCCAGATTCATCAAGCGCAAATTTGCCGTTTTTGCCGGTGTACACGACCCAAGTCTGGTTGCCACCAAGTTCTACGATGTACTTGCCTGGAACCGATTTGTCCACGATCTCCATGGTGTAATTAGACTCGATACGGGCAGTCAAACGGTCGTACGTAGCTGTGATGAACGCCATACCATGTACAAGTGCTGAATCCATGCACTGCTTCTTGTTTTCGAGACACGCGCGAACCTCCATGCCAAAGTCACTGTATGAGTACATCTCATAGATGGGTTTCGCTTCTCCAGCAAATTCCGTGGCAGACAACGTGATGTCATTGACGAAATCGTGCAAGTAAAATTCAGCGACATTGTCAGTCAAAGCAGACAACTGACGGTAGTTATACGAGTAGCATGCTTGGATCCCATACGGGGCCTCCTTCGGCAGTTTAACCGCATACGGGTTGGACCAACCGGGATTAGCTTTCGTGTTCAATTCCTCGGCCGTAGTGTGGATGAGGTTACCCCACCACTTGTTTGTGGGCAGCGGTTTACCCAGCAAACCTTTAGCAACGTTGATGATAGGTGCCATTTCACCAAGCGCACTACGCGGAAACAGCTTCTCTGATGGTTCTTCCGTCGAGAACGGGGCAAGGAAATCCCCGCTCCCCGATGTTGGTGAGGCAGCAGAACCAGTTGAAGAAGTTGCATCGGAATCTGAGATTGAAAAGGTATCCTCGGATCCCGAAGTTGAAGCCGAAGTGCTAGTGGTGTCGGCCGATCCAGATATTGCGTCCGAACCAGAGCTTGAGAAGCTAGCATCAGAACCGGACGTGGAAGTTGCAGCAGAACTAGAAGTGGAAGTTGCAGCAGAACTGGAAGTAGAAGTAGCAGACCCGGAAGCTGATAAACTAGCATCGGACCCGGAGGTGGAGAGGCTTGTGTCAGATCCAGAAGCAGAGAAGCTGGTAGTAGAACCAGATGTGCTGTCCCAACCAGAAGCGGAAGAACTTGCAGCGGAGCCCGATGTAGATGTACCAGCAGCTTCTTGAGTAAGCGAGACGTCAATTGATCCTGCCCGCTCTTCTTCTTCCTGTTGCGGAGCGTGTACGGTGCCCTCTTTGAAGTTATCTTCATCCAAGAGGGAGAGGTCGAACGCTGTAATTGAAGCAGTAGTCATGGCGATTACCGCAGTGAATCGCATCCATTGCGTTAACTTCATTCGTGTATCGGGTTATTCTCAACACTCGTGAGTTTATCGTTTGTTTGTCGAGCAGAAAGCAAATTGGAGAATGACAACCTCGAAGCTGCGCAGCATGTTAATTGACAACGTCGAGTTCAAGGCAGATCCGAGAGTCGATCTCATTGTCGGAAAATTTTGTTCAGGAATTGGCTAGTGCGTTAGGGTGAAGGTTCCAACACGTTGGCACTGTGGACTCACACCGTGCCGTTTATTCTACAGGTCAACTCTCGCTCCGATCTGCGCAGCAGCTGGATCCACCGATCTAGACTAAACAGCACAATATTTTGCGGTAACTTGGTACAATCGATGTAAGTCTGTGCATCTAATGGGGGCCGATACTGTAACCTTTACTGGTCCATACATGTACAACGTTTCCAGTGTTGAACTTGTCATCCTAGTTGAGCAAAAATGCTGGTACAAAGACCTGAAATGCCATAGAGTGGAGGCCGATCTCAGCGCGATTCCTGTGGACGCAAATCCGATGCGTTTGCCAAGCAGATTGCTTCGAGCATCGATATTTAGATGCCAGATCGCTCATTTCAATTCCACAACACCCGACTTATCGACCTTTCCTGTCCACGTAGGTGTGCCCTGTATCAACGCTTTCGAACCTCAAACCAAGTGAACATCGAATAAGGTGCAAGGCAGTACACCGACATTACATTTTGACAACATTTGGTAGCGTTCAGTGATTGTATTAAATATTTGCGCTCAACATGATCGTTGTGAGTAATTCAAGCCCGAAGGGTTGGGTGACTTACATATTTCGCCGCACTTGCGAATGTAAATTATGTAGGAGCTCTGCGTTGTTGTTCGTTTAGTCGTTAGTATATTGCGTGTTTACAAGATAAAACACATCTTGCTGATGCGCAGTATGGTAGGACTTCATGTTCTCCAAGTACGTCTGTGTTGAAGGACCCAAGAGCGATCTTACACTGTTATTTTAAAAACAGTGTAAGATCGCACTTGGGAATGGAGCACCCCTGGTCATGCACCACACCGCCTTTGTATTTTATGCCTTTTAGGTTGAAGCGCGAACCACGGAGAAAAGCGATCAATTTCATGTTCTTCGTCACCCATTACAGTTTCTTTAGTTGTCAATATCTTTCAGCATGCAAGAATTCTTGATACAGCCTTTGGTAGCCAATGTTGCATGAAGCTTTCGTAAGCTACCAAGGTATACATTGGTTCGAACATCTCGGCATCATCCAGCTTTGCTAATCGACGTTGGCAAATGTGTCACGCAGGGTCATGATGATAAAGTCAAGGATTTTTACTTTGGGGATTTTGGGGCTAGCACAATTTGTGTTTCTTTCACTCACCAAAAAGGAATATTATCCCCTTTTAAATCGTGGAAGTACTTGGCGTCGTTATTTTCTCCACCGTGATGGTCTGATCCCATCTATTATGCATTGCACCTGATTAGTCCTGCTGGTGTTGTGCCGTGAACGTCGCCACACATTGCTTCTACGGCACTTGGCAAATCTGTAGCCAGGGATTGCGAAGCATCAACAGTAAATTCTCAAAATTGCCGCACTTCTATCGTATGGATGATCGCACACTTTCGTTGAAGACATTGTGCGCTGCTACGTGTAGCGCTTACCAAATCCAATTTTGGTTTGGGCATGACAAAGTGCAGCATATTCTGATACTTTACCGTAGTTAATGCTGTCGTTACGGATGGTTTCCAACAATCACCACTACGACAGTGGGGCAAGCAAGCATTTATGAAATTAGGGTGCGGAGTGGCGGGTTGAGCTGCGGTGAGGTAAAGAAAAATGAGAACTACTGGGCTAGCCGCGGCCCGTAGTCGATTTCTAACTACCTGCCGTCGTGCGACCACTTTCATCCTTTGGCGCTTCTCACGAGTCAATCTGAAACCACTACGTAGCGACTCCGCTTGGTGCGGCTGACCTTCTCCGTAGGGTTTATCACATCAGACCAAGTGATATCTGGTCCCGGATTTAAATTAAAGCCCGCGTGCTCCTCACTAGCATCTTGATCTGTAGGCAAGTTAGTGTACTTTGTACTTCTGGGTAGTCAATATGGTACTTATTTCGACCACTCGGAGAGAATGTCTAACCAACGCATATACAGCGTTCGAGTGAAGTAGTGCATCATCGGAATATGAATCACGACAACATGGAGAAATGAGCATGATGTGTATTCGAGATGAAATGGAACTGAACGATAGTAATCAATCGTTTGAGGTATCAAACGATGAATAATAGAGACTGATGCACGAGCTGGTATTCCCGCGAAATTAACACTGCCGAGGTTATCAACAGAAAAACCAAAAGTAATAGCAGCCAGTGCGGATAAAGACAACGAGAGATGCAAAATGGCGGCAACGGAAGGCTTCGCGACAGATTAAACCCTTCAAGAGCAGTTGCACAACTATAATATGTTTCATGTGCTGGTATCACTGTTGTGAGGATTATTATCGAAGCTAACGTTGTCATTGATTGCATGTTGGACCCCGATCTTTATCGCCACACGGTCACGGTGAAGCTACCAGAACGATCATGTGTTTGCAATTGATGAACGCATAGATACCGACAGCGATGCTGACTCGAAGAACAAGAATCGCGAGAACTGCTCCAACCACTGGGATATGCATTCATGCATGTGCATGCGAACACTGCTTATTAATTTGACGACCACTTTGTAGAGACTGGTTATAACAGTATGTGTGAATACGCATGACAGAAGCGCACATAATTGACGACGAACAGTTAAGGCTCAACTGAAGCTATCATGCGCTTGCGCTGTTTTAGCATGCTCCTGTTCTTCTTTATCGGAACTCATGTTGATTCAGCCGTCGTTGCGGCTGATGATGTACGCATTACTATCCCCAGCCAAACCACAAAACCTGTCGTCTCCAACGCAAGTGTATTCCGTGGTATCCCGCAAGATTTTTGAGGTTATGTCATGACTGCAACAGAAGCAACTATTACGAAGAGAGGGCTGTCGAAATTCACAGAGAAACTGGGAAGTAAACCCTACGGATGTTTTCGCCAATTAGACTAGTGTGAAGCTTGAAAACAACCCCACGTTCTTTGAGTGGATCCGGTACGTGAACAGGTACAAGGCTAAGATGGGAGAGTACGGGTTTTCGGATGAAATGGTATTTGCCTTGCTGAAGGAGAAAAGGACAGACAAGGAGTGGCGAAAATCTTTCAATCACTTCGACAGGACCCCACCATGACAAAGCTTCGCTGACACGATGCAGAAGAGCATGGTCGTGAGCACAGCATCCAGCCACACGATGATGAATCAGGTGTGGCATAAGCCCAAGTAACTCCGACCGACGTGTTGAACATCTTACTCCTTGGTGACGAGGCTCTCGAAAATGGATATCGAGCGAAAGGCAATCCCACAGGAATTTGAAATCTAATGGAGTTGTTAACCGGTTCATGGATGCGCATTTTCAGTCTTCCTAAGGATGATCCTAAGTCCAAAACTTTGAAAGGTTACCTGTTGCAGTTCGTAGCAAATCGTAGTGACAAAGCTGTGATGGAGGAAGTGAAAACGTTGTTCACTAGATGTAACCCTGAAGCAGCAGCAGTGAAATTTTGATGTTACCTAGACCATTTAGGTTTTCGAAATCCATTGCGTACTCGGCTTAATATTTTCTTTAAATGGTCGCCTGCCGCGGCTGTATGTCTCCAAATATGCCCTCCGTAGGTGAAAATGGGGCTGAGCGCGTGTTCTGGTGTAGATAGTCTACTAAACCGCAACAAATTCAAATTCAAATAGATAAGGAAAAGCTTTCATGCTTCTAGAACTTGCTCTAACACACAAATACATACGAAGTCGATAGAGGTGGACCTGCAGCGGCAAGTGCATCGCAAGGAGAATATCGTCTCAGCAACGAAAAAGTGGCAATAATGGCTTTGTCCAAGTTCCGTACCAAGGATCTTCTTGTCCGTTACGAAACTCTTGTTCATGTATTCACCAAAATGCGACGCCTCTCACAAAGATTTTCTCCATTCAAGCGTCGTTCTCATGACGATTTCAATCCAGGAAGCATACAAGACATTGGGCTTAGCACGAGATGCTTCCCCGGATCAAGTAAAGAAGAGTTACCGGAAATTAGCACTGCAGTTCCACCCAGACAAAAATCCAGATCCAGCAGCTACCGCCAAATTTCAACAGCTCTCAGCGGCGTACAAAAGAGTCGATGATCACTTGAAACGGGGTTCTAGTGCATCCCTTGACGACTTCTTCGGTGCCGAGTTGGATGAATTCAATGATGAAAACCTTGATTTCAACGACGCGTTCGGGATGCCATCAATGGAGGAAATGCTTTTTATGTTTGACATGTTGTTCGGACCACTACGACAGGTGAATCGACGCACTGGTGATCATAGCAAACCAAAGAAAAGCAAAAAGAGTGAAAGTGGCGGACAAGCAGAAGTACGCGTCAATCTCCGACGGAAACGTGGCAAGACTCAAATGCCGCGTGAACCGCCTGGTTTTCCTTCGTATATCGACAAAGAATTCATGGATATGTTCGCGCACGGGATGATGTTCGACGACCCTGATTCCGAGCTGTACGACATGGGGTTGTTCGTTTACTTTCGTGCACAAGCTAACTATGATGATTGTTGTCGTGCTAGATCTGACTTCGAAGATGACTTCAAGTCGATGGCAAGCTTCTTCTCATGTACTGAAATGGGCTTCGACTCGGAAATTCCATCACGGATTAGTGAAGAAAAGGAGAAGAGGAAGGTCAAAATGGAGAAGGAAAATGAAACGAAAGTACAAACTACGAAGCCTGAGGGCAAGGACAACCCCACGTCAATGCCAACGATAGGAAGCAGAGTGTGCATACGTGGAAAACACTCTGGGGTACGTGTCACCCTCAAGCAGACAATCGGCGTTGGCTGACGATAATTGTCAACAGGTTGTTATGTTCACAGGCCGCGTGCACTACGCCAAGGGTGAGTTTGTAGGTGTCGCGCTGAGCTCACCAGTGGGGAAAAATGACGGATCCATCAAAGGCGTGAGATACTTTGAGTGTTCTTCTAGCCATGGACTGATGGTGAGGCCCGACGAAGTGACGCTAGCTGCGTGAATACTTTACAAACAGAATCAAACACAATTACGCATTGATTGTGAATGCAAAGCATAGAAATAAAGCAACAAACTGTCCATCGACCGCGAAGTCTTCCCAAGCATTGCCTCGACAATTGCAAGCTTATCTCTTGAGATGGCTCACGTACTTCAACGTCAAGAAAATGGCGAGCTGCACCACCAGCCAAATCACAATGAGGCCGACCATGAAGTTGTACTTGCGCTCCGGACGGAAGTCGTAGATGTTCTCGATGTACTGGGCCACAGTCATGCTGGTAGTCGTGTTACCCGAAGTCACAGCAATGATGTTCTGGTTCTCACCGAACTGCACACCAACCAGAGCCGCAAGCGAGTAACTCGACGGCATCAAATACGTGAACCACTTGTAGCCCGCCTTCATGGCCGTACGCGGAAGCAGATAACCGGAGAACAAGTTGAGCAGACACGAAATGGCACCCACTGCCACATTCGCCACCTTCTCGTTCGGCATCAACACAGACATCCACTGGCCAATGTACGTGCTTGCCGACGTGTACAAGTAGAAGATAAACAGGAAAAAGAAGAAGTCACCGGCATTGTCACTCCAACCCACCAGCCAGTACTCAATCGTCACGAACAGGATGATCACCACGATCAGGTACGGGATCTCAGCGAACCACAACGACAAACTGTACGGCAGTGGACCGTAGTAGTTCGACATCCGTTCGCGGTAGAACACGGCACGCTCAGCACACGTGACCTCGATAACAGTCATCAAATTGGTCACACCAATGAAATCCATACTGTTGTAGATGAGACCAATGTGTGAGTTGATACGCTTGACACTATCGGCAGAAAGTTGGTAGAAGGTTGTGCCGAAAATGATGGCGAAAATGGGGAACAAAAACACTCGCATGAAGTTGTACTGCGGGTTGCGCCAGTACGTCAACCGCTGCTTGTTCGTCAGCTCCTTCAGCTGGTTCCAGAAGTCCGTTGCAATGGGCCGATAGTTCAGTGTCGAGTGACGCACGAAATCGTCCGACACCTCGCACAGCTCGAGCGTGCGCTCACGGTTCTTCTTGTACAACTCGCTGTTCTTGTACTCCACCGAGTAGTCTTTCACGTCACGACCGATACCAGCGCCGATCACTTCGAGCATATACGTGGCTGGGTTGTACTGCGGACGGATCTCCTCAGTGCCGGGAATCGAGGCAAAGTATTCCAGCATCTTCACCGAGTCCACACCCAACTCACCGAAGTACGCTGTGTAGCCACCCTTCTGCAGAAGCAGAAGACCATCGAACAGCTCGAAGATGGAAATGCTAGGCTGGTGAATCGTGCACAGCACCGTACGACCCGTGCGAGCAATCGACTGCACACCGCGCATCACAATAAGCGCCGAGCGGGCGTCCAAACCACTCGTAGGCTCGTCGAGGAACAGAACACTCGGGTTCGCCACCACTTCCACACCAATTGTAACACGCTTCTTTTGCTCCACAGACAGACTACCCACCATCTCACCAGCGATCGCCTTCAACTCCAACAGATCGAGCGTCTCATGCACGAGATTCATGCGCTCCTCCTCGGTAAAGTTTGGCGGAAGACGCAACTTCGACGAAAACACTAACGCCTCGTAGATCGTAGCAGCCTCCGAGTGGATGTCCATCTGCTCGCAGTACGCCGTGATACGACTGAAGATTGCCGGGTCCTTCAGCTCACCGTTAACGTAGATGTCGCCGACGATACGGCCACCTGTCTTACGACCAGCGATCACGTCCATCAGCGTCGTCTTGCCAGCGCCCGTGGCTCCCATGAGCGCAACCATGCGACCAGGCTCGAAATGAGCCGTGATCTTCCGAAGTAGCTGCCTCTCCTCACCTGACGGCAGCGTCACGTAGTAGTCCAGGTCCTTGATACACAAGTTGGTAGGCGTAAATGGAAGACCACCGCCTTTCGTTTGGGTAGATCCATCGCCCTGCGCAGCATTTGGTGTGCTCACTTCGACGTACACGTTGTGAGCCTCCTCTTCTTGCTTCATGGCCTTCGCGCTCACACCCTTGAACTTCTCGTACCGGATGTAGTGCAGTGCCAAAGCATTGAAAGTCGTGAAAGCGAAGTAGTACACAACAAGCACCACAATACCAAACCAAATGTAGCCCGTGCCTTGCTTGATCGAGAAACTCTCCAGTTGAGCCTTGCTTACTGCAGGCGAGTATCGGTCGCTTGAGAACTCCGACAGCATATTAGCACGCAGGGCCCAGGAGATCGGAGAGAACCAGTACATCCAGATCCAGTAGTCCGGGATCAGGTCGGCCAGGATGATGTTACCCGAAAACAACAGGAAGAAGCTCACAGAGACAGCAGCCAACGCTTGACCGACCGTGATGCTAGGTGCAAGGGAGCTCAGCATCGTCATGTACGCACAAATGGCGTGTTGGAAAGCCAATAACACCAAGTAGAACACAATGTACTTCTCGAACGTTCGCGTCAATCCACTCATGAAGTAGAAGAAGGTGCCCAAAACGAACGAGACAGCCATATTCACTGGGACCTGCACCACACTTTCAGCAATTGCATACGACGATGTTCGGAAGAAATTGCGTGGCCGTTGCTTGTAGAACACCTTACGAAGCTGGAACGAAATAGTGATCTGCTGCCAGGCCTGACGCTGGAACAGCGCGATACTGAAGAAGATCATTCGCAGGTAGTACGTCGAGCTCACATTGTAGTAGATCATACCCATGACCAGGCCAATGATCAGTCCTTCCGTCAGCTTTCCCCATAGCAATGGCGGATCTCGCAACCACACTAATTTCTGGCGGTTGAGTAGAAGCATTGTGCTGGGCCAGAAAGCCAATCCAAACTCGGATTTCTCCTTCGAACGTGCAAGGTTGGCGACACTCTTAGCCTTCTTGAAATCCTCAGGGCTCTCGAATTGGTGTTCGTTGAAACCCTTGCTGATAGCTTCATGGGTCTTGCGATAGATGTTCGACTGGCAGAACAAGTTATTGAAGTCTTGAGACGATACAGGCAGGTCCTTCACTGGGACGCCGCCGTTTGCGTAGCGGTGACCACGGCCCGAAGTGACCTCGATCAGGAAATCAGCAGGGTCTACACGGGGTGGGCATGTAAATCCTCGCTCCTCGAAGTAATCCAGGATCTCCGTGCGTGGGCCATGGTACATCATGTGACCCTCATTGACCATCAAAATGTCGTCGAACATCTCCACCACTTCAGGTGTCGGCTGCAACAAAGCAATGACAGCTGACCCACCGAGTGTCTTGCACCACGTACGCAGCGACTTGATGATGTCGAAGGTGGCAGCACTGTCGAGTCCCGTGGAAATCTCGTCACAGAGGAACAGACTCTGACCACCAACCAGTACTTCTCCAATTGTCACTCGCTTGCGCTCACCACCACTGACACCTCGTAGCAGGGCGTCTCCCACCACAGTGTCCGCACACTCTTCCATACCCAAGATCTGGATGAAGAGCTCTGTGCGTAGAGCGGCGATGTCGCGTAACTCCTCCGGTTGGTCTTCTGGGAGCCCATTGACGCACATGTCAGCGAACTTGAACGTCTCCCTCACTGTCAACGTCGGAATGTGGTTGTCCGTCTGATCCACCAGTCCAGCCAGCTTGATGAGATCAATCTCGTCTCCTCGTAGTCCAGAGTACAAGATCTCTCCACCAATCTTGGTCTTGGTATTGCTCTGCAGTTTACCAGCCAGAGCCTTGAGGAACGTCGACTTGCCAGCTCCAGGGTTGGCCAGGATCAGTGTCAACGTGCCAGGCTTGATGATGCCACTCATCGGGTGCAGTGCGTGCTTGGTGACCATGGTTGGTCTCTTCCAAGGCGTGAAGATGCCGCGTAGATGCGACCCCACTGTGCCGTGGTCTTCCACCGACGCTGGCACTTGCACCGTGAAGGACAGGTTCTCAAAGCGCACTTCAGGTGTGGGCAACTGGATGTTCACCTTGCGTGAGAGGTGGTCGTACTTCTTGTAGAAGCGCTCGAGGCCTCCGTTGAGCATCGTCTCGAGGTCGTCGGCACGCAGAGTGCTGTAGTGACTGGCCATAGTGTCTCGACTCTGGGAGTACGGGTCTTGCAGACTGCGGAAGTTGAGGGACCGATAGACTTCCGGGACACCTTCGACAGCCTCGGGCTGGAGCAGCTTCTTCTTGTCTTCTTCCTTGGACATCGTTGACGACTGGAACTTGATGTCGGAGTGATGGTCTTGTGCTGGAGGCGGCAGATTGGGAAGTGAGCGTTGCGGGACTTGAGCTTGTTGAAGTAGACGTCCCGGTTTTGCAAGAGCGAGTCGGATTGAATTGCAGCCAATCAGATTATAGTTCCGGGACTTAACTCGAGTTCCATACTAGTTCGGGTCTCTCATATTTGATTAACGGACTGTTAAAATTTATTGCCAGAATTAAATCATGAAGCCACAAAATTAGGATGCAGTTCATAAAACTGAAAACTAAACAATCTGTAATAGCAGTCAAGTAAATTGAGGACAAGCAATATAAATGTATAAGCGCGCAAATCTTACAACCCTCGTAACTCGTTCTGCCCGACACGTAGCCAAAACTGGACGGGTTGTACCACAACTTATCTCTTGAGATGGCTCACGTACTTCAACGTCAAGAAAATGGCGAGCTGCACCACCAGCCAAATCACAATGAGGCCGACCATGAAGTTGTACTTGCGCTCCGGACGGAAGTCATAGATGTTCTCGATGTACTGGGCCACAGTCATGTTGGTAGTCGTGTTACCCGAAGTCACAGCAATGATGTTCTGGTTCTCACCGAACTGCACACCAACCAGAGCCGCAAGCGAGTAACTCGACGGCATCAGGTACGTGAACCACTTGTAGCCCGCCTTCATGGCCGTCCGCGGAAGCAGATAACCGGAGAACAAGTTGAGCAGACACGAAATGGCACCCACTGCCACATTCGCCACCTTCTCGTTCGGCATCAACACAGACATCCACTGGCCAATGTACGTGCTTGCCGACGTGTACAAGTAGAAGATAAACAGGAAGAAGAAGAAGTCACCGGCATTGTCACTCCAACCCACCAACCAGTACTCAATCGTCACGAACAGGATGATCACCACGATCAGGTACGGGATCTCAGCGAACCACAACGACAAACTGTACGGCAGTGGACCGTAGTAGTTCGACATCCGTTCGCGGTAGAACACGGCACGCTCAGCACACGTGACCTCGATAACAGTCATCAAATTGGTCACACCAATGAAATCCATACTGTTGTAGATGAGACCAATGTGTGAGTTGATACGCTTGACACTATCGGCAGAAAGTTGGTAGAAGGTTGTGCCGAAAATGATGGCGAAAATGGGGAACAAAAACACTCGCATGAAGTTGTACTGCGGGTTGCGCCAGTACGTCAACCGCTGCTTGTTCGTCAGCTCCTTCAGCTGGTTCCAGAAGTCCGTTGCAATGGGCCGATAGTTCAGTGTCGAGTGACGCACGAAATCGTCCGACACCTCGCACAGCTCGAGCGTGCGCTCACGGTTCTTCTTGTACAACTCGCTGTTCTTGTACTCCACCGAGTAGTCTTTCACGTCACGACCGATACCAGCGCCGATCACTTCGAGCATATACGTGGCTGGGTTGTACTGCGGACGGATCTCCTCAGTGCCGGGAATCGAGGCAAAGTATTCCAGCATCTTCACCGAGTCCACACCCAACTCACCGAAGTACGCTGTGTAACCACCCTTCTGCAGAAGCAGAAGACCATCGAACAGCTCGAAGATGGAAATGCTAGGCTGGTGAATCGTGCACAGCACCGTACGACCCGTGCGAGCAATCGACTGCACACCGCGCATCACAATAAGCGCCGAGCGGGCGTCCAAACCACTCGTAGGCTCGTCGAGGAACAGAACACTCGGGTTCGCCACCACTTCCACACCAATTGTAACACGCTTCTTTTGCTCCACAGACAGACTACCCACCATCTCACCAGCGATCGCCTTCAACTCCAACAGATCGAGCGTCTCATGCACGAGATTCATGCGCTCCTCCTCGGTAAAGTTTGGCGGAAGACGCAACTTCGACGAAAACACTAACGCCTCGTAGATCGTAGCAGCCTCCGAGTGGATGTCCATCTGCTCGCAGTACGCCGTGATACGACTGAAGATTGCCGGGTCCTTCAGCTCACCGTTAACGTAGATGTCGCCGACGATACGGCCACCTGTCTTACGACCAGCGATCACGTCCATCAGCGTCGTCTTGCCAGCGCCCGTGGCTCCCATGAGCGCAACCATGCGACCAGGCTCGAAATGAGCCGTGATCTTCCGAAGTAGCTGCCTCTCCTCACCTGACGGCAGCGTCACGTAGTAGTCCAGGTCCTTGATACACAAGTTGGTAGGCGTAAACGGAAGACCACCGCCTTTCGTTTGGGTAGGTCCATCGCCCTGCGCAGCATTTGGTGTGCTCACCTCGACGTACACGTTGTGAGCCTCCTCTTCTTGCTTCATGGCCTTCGCGCTCACACCCTTGAACTTCTCGTACCGGATGTAGTGCAGTGCCAAAGCATTGAAAGTCGTGAAAGCGAAGTAGTACACAACAAGCACCACAATACCAAACCAAATGTAGCCCGTGCCTTGCTTGATCGAGAAACTCTCCAGTTGAGCCTTGCTTACTGCAGGCGAGTATCGGTCGCTTGAGAACTCCGACAGCATATTAGCACGCAGGGCCCAGGAGATCGGAGAGAACCAGTACATCCAGATCCAGTAGTCCGGGATCAGGTCGGCCAGGATGATGTTACCCGAAAACAACAGGAAGAAGCTCACAGAGACAGCAGCCAACGCTTGACCGACCGTGATGCTAGGTGCAAGGGAGCTCAGCATCGTCATGTACGCACAAATGGCGTGTTGGAAAGCCAATAACACCAAGTAGAACACAATGTACTTCTCGAACGTTCGCGTCAATCCACTCATGAAGTAGAAGAAGGTGCCCAAAACGAACGAGACAGCCATATTCACTGGGACCTGCACCACACTTTCAGCAATTGCATACGACGATGTTCGGAAGAAATTGCGTGGCCGTTGCTTGTAGAACACCTTACGAAGTTGGAACGAAATAGTGATCTGCTGCCAGGCCTGACGCTGGAACAGCGCGATACTGAAGAAGATCATTCGCAGGTAGTACGTCGAGCTCACATTGTAGTAGATCATACCCATGACCAGGCCAATGATCAGTCCTTCCGTCAGCTTTCCCCATAGCAATGGCGGATCTCGCAACCACACTAATTTCTGGCGGTTGAGTAGAAGCATTGTGCTGGGCCAGAAAGCCAATCCAAACTCGGATTTCTCCTTCGAACGTGCAAGGTTGGCGACACTCTTAGCCTTCTTGAAATCCTCAGGGCTCTCGAATTGGTGTTCGTTGAAACCCTTGCTGATAGCTTCATGGGTCTTGCGATAGATGTTCGACTGGTAGAACAAGTTATTGAAGTCTTGAGACGATACAGGCAGGTCCTTCACTGGGACGCCGCCGTTTGCGTAGCGGTGACCACGGCCCGAAGTGACCTCGATCAGGAAATCAGCAGGGTCTACACGGGGTGGGCATGTAAATCCTCGCTCCTCGAAGTAATCCAGGATCTCCGTGCGTGGGCCATGGTACATCATGTGACCCTCATTGACCATCAAAATGTCGTCGAACATCTCCACCACTTCAGGTGTCGGCTGCAACAAAGCAATGACAGCTGACCCACCGAGTGTCTTGCACCACGTACGCAGCGACTTGATGATGTCGAAGGTGGCAGCACTGTCGAGTCCCGTGGAAATCTCGTCACAGAGGAACAGACTCTGACCACCAACCAGTACTTCTCCAATCGTCACTCGCTTGCGCTCACCACCACTGACACCTCGTAGCAGGGCGTCTCCCACCACAGTGTCCGCACACTCTTCCATACCCAAGATCTGGATGAAGAGCTCTGTGCGTAGAGCTGCGATGTCGCGTAACTCCTCCGGTTGGTCTTCTGGGAGCCCATTGACGCACATGTCAGCGAACTTGAACGTCTCCCTCACTGTCAACGTCGGAATGTGGTTGTCCGTCTGATCCACCAGTCCAGCCAGCTTGATGAGATCAATCTCGTCTCCTCGTAGTCCAGAGTACAAGATCTCTCCACCAATCTTGGTCTTGGCGTTGTTCTGCAGTTTACCAGCCAGAGCCTTGAGGAACGTCGACTTGCCAGCTCCAGGGTTGGCCAGGATCAGTGTCAACGTGCCAGGCTTGATGATGCCACTCATCGGGTGGAGTGCGTGCTTGGTGACCATGGTTGGTCTCTTCCAAGGCGTGAAGATGCCGCGTAGATGCGACCCCACCGTGCCGTGGTCTTCCACCGACGCTGGCACTTGCACCGTGAAGGACAGGTTCTCAAAGCGCACTTCAGGTGTGGGCAACTGGATGTTCACCTTGCGTGAGAGGTGGTCGTACTTCTTGTAGAAGCGCTCGAGGCCTCCGTTGAGCATCGTCTCGAGGTCGTCGGCACGCAGAGTGCTGTAGTGACTGGCCATAGTGTCTCGACTCTGGGAGTACGGGTCTTGCAGACTGCGGAAGTTGAGGGACCGATAGACTTCCGGGACACCTTCGACAGCCTCGGGCTGGAGCAGCTTGGGGTCGTTGTCCTGTGCCATTGGGGTGGGCGGTTGTTGCGCTCGACTGCAAATTGCGGAATGGCAAAAGGTAGATGAAGTGACGGAGATTTAAGCGCTTCGACTTGGAATGCGGTGAGCATGGAGGTTTATCTGCAATTCACATATGATGCATAACCACTTCAACCATCAGGTCATTCATGCTAATCGAGTTTCTTAAAGTTAATCTGAAATTTGATAAGTTTTGAGATCTAACTTGCAACTTCAACTAAATAACGAAACAAAGACAGCACATTGGGATGGGCGACGTGGTGCCACCCGCCCTGCTCAATTGGGCCGATGGAAGCAGCTAGACGTGTCACCTCCCAACTTGGAACTCAAGGAGAGCTTACGACTGCAAGCAGACCAGCCCCGCCACTCTTCAAATTCTTTGGTAACGCACAGGTTGAACTTCATGCGGTTGGAAGGGCTACCTGCAGACTTGGTGGAGGCGATTTGCGACTTCTTGGCGGGTTTCGACGCCTTCCAGCTGTCCCACACGAGCAGATTATGGTTCGATCAATTCTCAAACGGGTTGTTGTGGCACGAGCGCATGGTGCACGGCCCCGTTCCTGAAAATCAACAGCATTTGACGCATACATGGAAGCGGCGTTACATGCAGGCGAGATCCATGCTGTTTCATGGTTTAGATACAAGCGACAACGACGAACTGGTACGAGCATCCTACGCCTGTGTGGAATACCCACCACCGACGGACTGGGGACAGTTCCGACGGATGTACTTTGCACTACGGACGATGCACGAGGAGAGCTTCAGCTTCGATTTATGGTTCTGTCTGCTGCCGAAGGACGAACTCGAGACTAGGTATACAGGTGGCGTCATTTTCGGACTGCAATCCGAGGAACGAGACAGCAGGAACTGGCCGCAGTATCACCAGCAGTTCGTCGTGGTGGACTCAAAGAGCAATCTCTACTGCTCGGTGTTGGATGCCAAGAGGTCGGTGGCAAATGATCTCCAGTATCATCATTGGTACCATCTTGTGCTGACGTACGACCTCAATCGCCAACGACAGGATGTGTACTTGGACGGCAAGAACGTGTGGTCTACGACAGGATCTCTGCATCGGGAGTGGCACCATCTGCTTCATGAACAAGTTGGGACAGGATACGTCACGGCGGGTGGGGGTGACTACCCTCACGGAGACTTTGTAGGCTGGTACGGCTTTCATGGGCTGGTGGACGAGTTTCGGTTCTACAGCGGCGTGCTGCCTCTGAACGAGGTACAGCATCTAGCTCGAGGTGGTGAACTATCACCAAAGAGGCTAAGCGGGACACTGAAGTATCCAGGACTGCGTGGACCGCAGTCCCGCATCAATGTCGAGCTGGTGACTTGTACTCGACCGGCCGAAGGCCGACCTGTCGAGATTGTCGCCGTGGAGCAGAAAGCGTCGTTCCCACCGCAGAAGCCGTGCCGTCCATCTCGTGCGTTGTTCGCATGATGAATTGAGACTATGTGTGGATTGCTATGTTGAAGTTGTAGGGAAGTGGTAAATACCACAAAGTAATTTGAACTTTTCCTTGATTAATTATGAAGGACACCTCTCGTTGATTGGCGGAATGTCTAAGTTGATATCGACTTGGCAGACAGGGCATGTTCCGGCCTTGCACCCATCTCCCACCTGACCTGCCTTTGCTGAATGAAGTGGGGCTGTGGGAGAGCTCTGCCCAGCGGCCATTTCGCACTACCTCGCGACGTACTGCAGGCATAATTGAACCGCAAATTCAATTGGATTGACTGGCACGGGTGGAACCTACGAGGTAGCTGCGCGTCAGAGATTATTAGCGCCCAGGTCTAAGGAGCCCAAAACGATATCTTTGGCTTGTTTTGGGTGTCTAATTGCAAGGGACAGGGGTCCACTTGCCAGAGAAAGGGGTCCGAAAGCAGAGGGTGTACAATTGAAACACTTGGTATCTCTATTAATTTCTGCGTTGGGTTCCCGGCATGAATTTTGGGCTCCTCCCACAGTTGTCCTCGCTGACTCCTTAGTCCTTCACGTTGTGAATCACGACACCACGCTGAAGTGAAGGGATCATTCAAGGACCATGAATCATGGTGTTACTTGAACTGCTGTTGTGTCACTTAGCCAATGCGGTGCCAGAACAAGGGTGCGTGGCAGATAAGCGCGCTTAAGTCGCTACCACCGACAAGTCGTTAGCTTTCAGTCAAGTGCGTCCGCCTACATCATGGTGCACCAACTTTAAAGTACATGTTGCCAGAGTCTCTGGACCAGAGGCGGGTAGTACAATAGCCATCTCTACAATACCATCCCTCAGATATTAGATTTACGAACTACTGCAAATTTATGACCCATATTAGCCAGGAATCCCAGCTTCAAAGGCACGAAGTGAAACTCCGATAGAATCATACAAAATAAGAGAAACTAAACCTCCGATTGGCTGCTACCGCCATCTGGCGTGAGTGTGAAGAGCACGCGGCTGCTCAAGGGAGAGCTACGCTGGCCTGAATCTCTGGCGGACTCGACGATTGCCCGCACACAGTTGCGACCTGAGTAACTACCGCCCTTGGCTGTGTGTGTTCGAGTCAGCGACACTGACTCAGGGAGGTAACCATGCCCGCCACTCTTCACAAAGCTGGTTCGATGCAGTACCAAAGCCGGGGTTGTCAGCGCCTCTCGTTCACTGGAGGGACACAAAGCCCAAAACGATATCTTTGAGCTTGTTTTGGGCTCATACACAAGAGCCAGGGGTCCTCCAGCGAGAGAAAGGGGTCCGAAAGAGCATAGTGCATAAATCGAACACTTGGTAAGCTGCCAAAGTTGGGTTCCCTGAGTCATTTTGGGCTCCTTGCGTTCGTGCTCGACGACTGCAACACTATGCGCATTCTCTGTGTTCCTATGCCTAAACTAATCGACACGATGCAGACATTGGCTCTGGGACTCCATACATCTATCGGATGACTTACAATATCTCATGTCGCGATTCAAATTCACATGCATAGAGTCCAAACGCGCTTAAATTGCTGGTGTGTGCGTGGCCGGTGCCGTCTTTGGCAATGGCAACAGGTTGTGCTACAGCCTGTGGAAAAGTAGGTAAAGACAGCGACTGCATAATTGTATAATGGAAGATATCTTAAAATGTACATTGATAATGCCTATACATTCACCGTCATGAGTGGAGAGTATTCTTTTCGGCGTTGATGGCGTGCCAATATGCGCATACCGGCGACCACCACGACAATGATGCCCGCTGCAACTCCGACAAAGCACCACACCACAATCATCACAGGCGAGAACGGTGAAGTTGCCAGGTGCAAATGCTGGTCCAAACTCGGGGTGGGCGGGGTTTGATTCGTGCTGAGGAGGTGAGCAGCACCTCCAAAGTCGCACGTAGCACCCGAGTAGCGGTATGCATGCCAATATTCATTGAACGCCCAGTCGGCGCGTTCCTCAATAGTCGGGAACTTGGTGTCGATATCGGAGCAGTCGACGTGGTTGCCACTACAAGCGTAGTCCAATCCACGTTCTAGGTCGTCGGGGTGTATTCCACGCTTGGCTGCACACAGAAACTCACCTCGGTCTTCCTTATCACAAGCAGAGAACACATCCTCGCTATCGTGGTAGGACGACACGTTCTTGGGGAAAACACCTTGACGTACCAACTCGAGGAAGTTCCAACGCGAGCCTAGCTCCGTCTTGAAGTTCCAGAAGTACCAGCCGTGACCCAGTGCGAACGCATTCAGTTTCTTTAGGTTCAGATTGCGTGCAAACTTGACGTCGTCGTCCTGACCGAAAGCAGTGTTACTCGTCACGGGGCATTTGCCGAATGCTGGACCAGACTGACCCGTGCCATACGGACCTTGAATGGGCTTAGTGATGTCGAGCGGGGTACCAGGGAAATCCTCGCTGAGGTAGGTGCTGTGCACGGGGCAATCGACCATGCGGCACTGCGTGTTCGGGAACCCTGGTAGGTTGTCATTGAATCCGTTCAACCACATTGCACAATTGTCTGTGCCGAGGGACCACTCGCCGACGATCACAGGCATCACGGTGTTCTCCATATCTGCGATGGTATATTTCTGCTGACAGGCATTTGAGAAATAGTCCGATTTCGTGCCAGGTGCCATCCACGCCTGGTAGATATGCGTGTCCAACGCAATATCCGGGCAACCGACCATAAACTGCGACCAGTATTGCACACCAAAGCGGAATGAATCATGGATCACGAACTTCCAGTGTGGGGCACGGGCCTTCACGCGTTTGTACGCTCGCCAGTAGTATTCCTTGAGCAGATCAATTGGAGTGAGTTCCCACGGCTCGTTGACAGGCTCCAATCCGACAATTGCTGGATGCGAAGAATAGCGCTCAACGATAGCAACCACAGTGTCGAGAGAATGCACCAAGTGCTCATAGTTGATAGACGTGTATTTGCCAGTCGAAGCATCAAAGTTTCCGACCCACTCGGCTGTTCGGACAGGCCAGTGCTCGAACATTGTTGCACCAACGGGCTGTGTGCTCACGGTAGATGTCCACTTGACAGTTGACGTCTTGCCACTATTGTCAAAGCCATTCTGAGACCCGACAAGGCCGTGAATATCTAGCAACAAGTCGATGTTGTACTTGTCCGCCAGGTCAGCCACACGATCGAGTTCCTCGACAGCACCATCAGTACATCCTACATACGGCTCGTAGGGTTTGAACATCCAGTCACCGACAGGTACCCGTAGGGAGTTGACACCTGCCTCCGCCATTTCCTTGATATCGGCTTCGGTCACCCACGTACCGTAGTGGATTCGAAGCTGTCGGTTAGCCTCCTCCTTGCCCAATGCAGTGCAGAAGGAATGCATGTCCATGGCAGTCTTCTCCGGGGCCTTGTCACCATAGCGTTCTTGTGTGCCGAGGAACTGGTAGAACAGCGAGGGGGTGATCCAAGGCTCCAGCACGAGCCAGCCACCAAGATTGGCACCGCGAACTTGTTTGTCGAACGGAGTTGCGTGTAGATCACTGGAACACGTCATGTTCTCGTCGTTGGGGCGGAAGTCCGCGAAGAACCCGGTGTCGGCTGCATAAGCTGGGTCTTCTTCGTTCTCCCAGAACCATTTGACGTCTTTCTCCATGTGCGAGTTTTCGTCGGTCTCAGCAACCGAAAGTCCCAATGCTATCGCCATAACGACAGCTTGGAACAAGGAATTGCGTGAAAGCATCGTGAATTCCAGTTAAGTCGTGTGGGAGCGGTAACTCGAGGCTTGTGGTTTTCACGATGCAAATTTGAAAGTGAAGTGGACATTGCATGAAGCTCCAGACTCACAGCGAGCGAGAAAGCCTTTCATTCATCGCGGTGATTCTGTGCATGTTGGTTTCAACGAAGGTGATGTCGTCCGGCTGCTCCGGCTGAGCGACTATCTACGTGGAGCTCGAAACTTATCTTCTCGATGGGAGAGCAAACCTCGCTTGCTCGTTGAGCCTGCCTCCGTAAGAGGATGCCCCAGCTCAGCTTACCATACAGAGTGATACAGCTGGCGAGAGCATAGAATCCAATTGAAGTAGGCGAGTATGGACATGAACATGTGCAGATTGCAACTGGAACAGCAAAACTATTGATGGGATAATAAATGTACATTGCGATGTATACACAAGTGGCTGCAATGACCAGCTTCAGAATCTTGTTGTCGAGCTGCACGGGGGTGATGGAGCACGCGTTGTGACTAGCACCAAGGAACAGAGAGATTTGCCGTGTTCAAGAGTAATGTTGCCGACGTATAGCGCAATTGCGTGGTCTGCGACCATCAGAAGAGGCGTACATTCTGAAGGACGTTCCGGCCTTGGTGTCACGAAGATATGAGGGCGATGAGATCGTCAAAGCATTGTAGAGTCGACAAAGTCATCAGGAGCAACTTGCAAGTTGCACACGTTGATGTTTACCATGTCTGCAAGCCTAACTGTCTACCAAGTCTACCAAGGCTGATATGTGAGGACAGCAAAGCTAATGACCGTGGCAGGGAAGCCGAAGTCGGAAAAATTCGAGCGAGGTGCAGTAGCACTAGTCGCCTTGTCATTTGGTGTATTAACCCTTTCGTTATAATAAAAATACATTTTGTCCCATTTTACAAAAGTAGGTAGATGACTCGGAAGGACCTTAGTGAATCCAAGCTTAATTGATGCAACCCACCGGCTTATGCTAACGTGGATTTCTCTCAGTTTATTGTCTTGTTGGTCATTTTCTACCAATCAAGGTCCAACCAATCTCACCGATCACACATTTATTATTGTGTCTCGGAAGGTAAGTCCAAGATCCACGAACGAGAATTCACTTGGTCAGTTCACGAGTATCTCGTAGGTGGGTGAGTCCGCAATTCACACACAGCCTTATCGTCGAGCCAAAGACTATCAACCACATCGAAGGTGTTCAGTACTCACCCAGAGCTAGCCATCTACCTAGAGAGTAACAAGCGGGATATTTCCCTGGACCTGTTCAATGAGATTATGTACGAACTCAAGAACTGTGGTGCTGAAGGGATCACAAGGGTGTACTGCTGCGTAGTCTCAAAAGCCCTCAAGAAACGGTTGAAAGAAATGAGGGCGGTGGACGTTGTGCCTACACATCTGACGAAGCCAAATGAGGAGAGCGTGCAGATACACTGTCATCGTCCTTGGAGTGATTGAGTGACGACGACATGCTTATGAATGAAGTAGTCAGCCAAGCATCAAGTATTTTGTTTGTTTTGGAGTTGTGTAGGTGGCCATATCCCGCTCAAATACAGTTTATAACGATGAACTCGTGATGCAGAGTTTACAATCTTTGAAGATACCAGTAAATGTGGACGGTTGTTGTTATAATGACTATCAAATTTATTGGTAAAACTGTGAGCAATAATGCAAGGGTAACAAGTCCTGTGAAAAATACTAAGCGTTGTATGCTATGGTCCAAACCTAAGCACCAATATGAACTAATGTGTCACGTTCATATAGCGGTGCTATCATGTAACTCAGAAGACACGGACTGACTACCACTTGATCCCATGCCCTCTGGGAGTGACACCACAGTAACAAGGGATTCAGAATGTTCTTTGTTTCGCCTTCTAATGAACGGAGCTTGAATCTTGTAGATAGTCGAAGTTCTCATCAAATTTCCACCAAGGGTGTAAACACCTCGAGGTAAGTAGTATCTATGATACTTCTGCCAGCAAGTCCAAGCATCTTCTTGGCACAAATGTGGCTTCAAGCTGTCAATTGGGTATTGGCGCTTGCAAAGCGCAACATGATGGATTTCACAGAAATCCGTTTTTTGAGTTGGTTGTCTTCCCTCAAACCTGCACACGGTGCACTCACGCTTCGATCGACTCCTTCCCTTCAAGAAAATTGACGAATCTTGGGCAACACAGAGTGGCGTTGATTGTTCAGTTACGTTGGTCTCGTCGTCTACATACCCAGAAGGATTCATTTGTGCAGGAGTGAAACTTTCACCAACATAGGCAATACCTTCTTCAGGAAGCAAACATTTCTTCCAGGAACCGTCAAACATCTCTCGCACTAGTTCGGCAACAAATGCGCGATGCTGGTCACGACCTCGGGATAGATTGTTGTCTGATTCAAGTGAACAATTGTTTCTACTAGCGTTCTCCGATCCTCCAGCAACAAGTTCATGGCAAATATATGCATTGCATCTGGCAATGTCTACAATTGCCATGGCAACTTTTTTGTGCCATTTTTTAAATGAATGCACGTCAGCAATGGAGAATCTACTCCGGAGTTGATCGTGACGATCCACACCCTGCATAGCAGCGTTGTATTCACGGACACAAGTCGGAGCATTAAACCCCACTCTGTCCTTACTAATTCTGCGTTGAACTGTAGTTGTGCTGGATGCGTCAGCGTTAGAAATAATATTGACAATCGATCCATCCATCCAACTTGCAGCTACGATGTGCTTATCGACACATACGCCTTGCTTCATTTCACCTCGATTTTTATGCACTTTTGGATCAAGCATTGTGAAATGCGGAAAGTGTTTACTTGAAGAGCGAACCGTCCCACGACCATGCAATCCCACCGATCGAAGGCTCTCAAGAAGTAAACAAGAGGTATAAAAATTGTCGGTATTCACAATTCTGCGTGAACCATTCAGCGAATGTGTAACTTCCAACACATGTCGTCGTATTTCAGACGATTTCTTAGTCGCATCAGCTAGCCGATCAATTTCAGACGCCTCCAGTACACCTTCTAGTCGGTCATGCAGCTCACTCGCACAATGTAACTTGAAGTCCACCACTAACCACGTCGTTGAACAGCAGCACATATAAGATTTGAAGTGATACTTGCCTGTTGGTTTTCTAGGATTATACACAATTATATGTCGGGCGTACTGAGAACGACAAGCAACGCTCGCCTCATCAACCGCCACATTTCGGCCAACTACGATATGGCGTTTGCAGCGCGTTTTGAGCATAGTGAGCATAGGTCTAATCCTGGCTGCTGGATCACGTTTTATATCTTCATTTGTCACTTCAGAGCGAAAAGCCAAATTTTTTCTAATATATAGAAACCGATTCCAGACCATTACAGACGACAAGTTTGTAGATCCAGCCCCAGGAAAAATTCTCGATTCTTCATTATCGCTCCAATAGTTCTTCATTTCGCCTTTATCAACGAGAGCCATATACCAAAGGATTCCCAAGAAAACCATTAGCTCGTCCAACTCAATTGGCTGGCGTGATACATTGCCTGCGGCAATTGCATAGGCATTACTAAATTCGACTACTTGTTTCCAAAAGCAAATAGGGAGGAACGCGAAAAAACTTGAAGTCGCTGAGCTACCAAAATGCTTCCGACTGTTTGTCTGTATCTTAGTCGCTATAGATCCGTCGTCATGTGTAAACAAGCCGATTGGCTCTTCTAGATATCCCGTTGAAGCGAATGTCATTGACGTTATGGCTTCGACTTCGTCCGGACTCAAGGCTATTTGGAGTTCTTTACGCCCACGGAATGCGCTTAACTCCCGATAGTCTGCTTCATCTAGCTCTTCGTACTCTTCAGTGAGAGCAGGAATATTGGAATATTTGGGAATCATGCTACATAGCGAACTCCACGACTCCATGAGCTCTACCTGTCCTCGGTGCATTCGCACATATTGATCGATGCCTCGAATAATAATGTCTTCTGCGATCATGTGAACGTGATCTTTAGATTGAAAAGCAGTGTTGGTCCACTGTAACTGGAATATCGCTGTTGGTACACTGACGCGATCGACACTTACTGTGTTACACACAACATAGCGCGTCACGATTCCAGTAAGGTAAGCTGCGCCAACGTCACGATATAACCTTGCGGACATCCATGGTTCCTCTGCTGGAGAGAAAGATACCTTTGCACTAATAAACCGATCTGCTGCCACCCGTAGTCTGCGAAGGAGCTCGGATCTGATACTCGCTTCTCCATCACAGTTTGTTTTGCTATTTTTCTTCGTCCTGCGTGAAGCTCTAGTTTTACTTGTTTTTTCAATTGCTAGCGTAGCTTGAACAGTGCTACTGGGAGTAGTAACCTTTGGTCTTTTCGACATGACTGGAGTGTTCGTAGTGGTGGCCTTCCTCTTGGATAGAGTTAGCGAACTATGCTTGGGTTTGGGCTTGAGTTTTGAAGGTACTGTCGGAGTACCAGGATTGGGATCCATACTTCCCGTTTGAGAAATTACACATTCGTGCGCTACCGATTCAGAAACACGGTCATTTATGTTACTGCCTTGCTTCGACTTAAAGCGGTTTACAGCGTCATTAGCATTATTACCAAGAGATAGGTTCATTGCTACGTTATTTAGGTTTGTTGTAGCCCTGTAACACCGTTCACTGCAATAGCACGACTCACCAAAATCAACAACTCGATCGCCATTTTCGTCCCGAATTCCAAGACTTGCACACACGTCATGAGAGCAGAAATGGTGCATGAAAACACCACAGTGAGTGCATGTTCTCTCCACAGAACACTCCATATGACAAACAGCACAACGTGGAGAGGTGATGTCAGTCCCACATTCAATACGAGTAATATTGTTCATTTGCGCATCATGCTGATCACGGGTTATGTCTTGGTCAACATTTTCATGCTCATTGTTGCTTCGTTTACCACTAACGCGCTTTGTTTGTCCAGGGAGATCGCCGATTTGATCATTGCCACACGTTTCTTCCTTAGCTGACGCATCTACATCCCCCGAGCCATCATCATCTAACGCAGTTTCTCCACCAAGCGAAACGTAATAATCGACAAGGTTCTGTTCACCTAAAAAGAAGTCTGTGCCTTCTTCTCCACTCGGATTTCCATTAGGACGGATGTATTTAAATCGATTGTCCAAACTACGAGTGCGAGGCGGTTTTGAAGTCCAACCGGCACGATGGAAAACCCGCCAGACTGCCTTGAAACTCACAGCATCATCTAAGGTTTTGCAGGGAAAGTAGAATTAGCCGCTATGTCTTTCCTCAATGTAGGTGATACTCACTACGTCGATTCGGAGTAGTTGCACGACGATTTGACCGAAGACGTGTTACTCGTCCTGTACTGTCATTTTCCATTTTGCAAATGGTATGTGAGATATCTGCAATCGATCTGCCACCGTCGGTGAAAATTCTGTAATGATGAAATCTATGTGCGATCCACTCCTGACCCGTCCGATGAGGACCAAATATCTTGGGTTTTGTGTGGTTTCTAGGCATTGTGGATGTGGATTGTTGACGTGAAGCTTTGGAGAAGGTTCTCACGTGTACCATCAATGTTGCTGAACAATAATATTCGTGTTTGGGCAAAATGAAAATAGTTTTTCATGCTACCCATATAACATACTAGTTGAATCGATAACTTTATTAGAAACTTTAGTATCAATTGGTTCTTATCGTAGCAGAACGCAATGAACCATGCGAGATCAAAACGATATGCGATTACCTTCTTACACACTGTACATGAGATGCCGTTCGTTGTGCGCACTCGGCCTGACATATCTTGACTGGCACACTCAACTTTGTGGGTATAATATCAACACGCGGTTGTGGCATTGTCAGGATGACACGTACTAACACCATCCTTGCTCAGGTAGAAACAACACGCGCCTCCATGGTATCGCTGGCTATGGGCTCCCACAAAGCGAGGTTCCACCTCGTTATGGTCGCACTATAGCAGAGCGTACACTGCTTGTCGAATAATAAAGCAATCTTGTCCCCAACACAATGTTATCGATTGTGTGGAGGCCTCGGAGTATCCAAGCTGATACCAATCCACCGGCCTACGACCATACATCGTTTTCGTTGGAAGTATCGAACGTCTGAATTCCGAACCGGTCGGAAAGCATACGGCTAAATCAAACGTCGCGTGTTGGTGCGAATCTTGTTCGATCAAATCCATTATGGGCTGGAAGAAAGCGATCATGTGTTGCCGTAATACGTAATAACCATGTGCACCCACCACCAGCATGGCAATCACCGTTGAGCGAACATGATAACGTCGTGAAAAAGCGATCCAACACGAGGTGGTGATACAACTAGCAACGACATTGGTGTGTGGCAGGCTGCACCGGCCATTCCGAGCGTGAGGCCTAATGTCGAGGCGCCAATGGTGACTGACAACAGGGGGTTACCAAGGGTAACGACGAGCAGCTATTTTAGCAATGCGGCAGTAAATCCGCTGATCGCACCGCGTAACGAGCTGGGTACCGGTAATCCCGGAGGATGCGCTCACTAGTGATCTTGTACTGTTGTTGCCCGTAGCAACCAAAGGTGCGTGTTGTCATTAACTGACCTAGCACAGGTAGTGAGGCTTGAACCGAACTTGGAAAATTGTAAAATGAGCATTGGTTTGCGATCGGCACTCGCGCGCACCACTCACACTGATGAAGTGAGTGAGGAAACGGTCGGTCATTGGTTAGTTTGAATTCCGTGTCCAATCATATTGTCTGTTTATGCTTGTTTCAACGATGATTGGCGGAACCACTCAAGCGAGCCCGCGGGAGAAAGTTTGGTTTCGCGCGCTTTATAAGATTTTCTGATTGATTCGGATGGTGCTACCCCTTATGGCACAATGGCTTCTACAACTTCAACACCGATTTATCACTCCCATTTAGTAATCTTAGCTCCGAAAAATATTCCATCGCAATAGCTGTCCAGCACCCAATGTGCAGGGCCCTACCCATTATGCTCGCCAATTTCATAGGATCCACGTACGAGATGGCGAACGTCTCGGGAGTGGTGCAGTGCGCAGTAGTGCGTTCACCAGTGGTCGTATTGGGGGTAACGTGTACATGCTGCCACTACCAGTGTCATTACCACACCGATGACATCGGTCACAGTCGCCACCACGGTCTCGGACTACGCGTTCGTGGTGGCGGACTACACGTACGAGATGGCGAACGTCTCGGGAGTGGTGCAGTGCGCAGTAGTGCGTTCACCAGTGGTCGTATTGGGGGTAACGTGTACATGCTGCCACTACCAGTGTCATTACCACACCGATGACATCGGTCACAGTCGCCACCACGGTCTCGGACTACGCGTTCGTGGTGGCGGACTACACGTACGAGATGGCGAACGTCTCGGGAGTGGTGCAGTGCGCAGTAGTGCGTTCACCAGTGGTCGTATTGGGGGTAACGTGTACATGCTGCCACTACCAGTGTCATTACCACACCGATGACATCGGTCACAGTCGCCACCACGGTCTCGGACTACGCGTTCGTGGTGGCGGACTACACGTACGAGATGGCGAACGTCTCGGGAGTGGTGCAGTGCGCAGTAGTGCGTTCACCAGTGGTCGTATTGGGGGTAACGTGTACATGCTGCCACTACCAGTGTCATTACCACACCGATGACATCGGCCACAGTCGCCACCACGGTCTCGGACTACGCGTTCGTGGTGGCGGACTACACGTACGAGATGGCGAACGTCTCGGGAGTGGTGCAGTGCGCAGTAGTGCGTTCACCAGTGGTCGTATTGGGGGTAACGTGTACATGCTGCCACTACCAGTGTCATTACCACACCGATGACATCGGTCACAGTCGCCACCACGGTCTCGGACTACGCGTTCGTGGTGGCGGACTACACGTACGAGATGGCGAACGTCTCGGGAGTGGTGCAGTGCGCAGTAGTGCGTTCACCAGTGGTCGTATTGGGGGTAACGTGTACATGCTGCCACTACCAGTGTCATTACCACACCGATGACATCGGTCACAGTCGCCACCACGGTCTCGGACTACGCGTTCGTGGTGGCGGACTACACGTACGAGATGGCGAACGTCTCGGGAGTGGTGCAGTGCGCAGTAGTGCGTTCACCAGTGGTCGTATTGGGGGTAACGTGTACATGCTGCCACTACCAGTGTCATTACCACACCGATGACATCGGTCACAGTCGCCACCACGGTCTCGGACTACGCGTTCGTGGTGGCGGACTACACGTACGAGATGGCGAACGTCTCGGGAGTGGTGCAGTGCGCAGTAGTGCGTTCACCAGTGGTCGTATTGGGGGTAACGTGTACATGCTGCCACTACCAGTGTCATTACCACACCGATGACATCGGTCACAGTCGCCACCACGGTCTCGGACTACGCGTTCGTGGTGGCGGACTACACGTACGAGATGGCGAACGTCTCGGGAGTGGTGCAGTGCGCAGTAGTGCGTTCACCAGTGGTCGTATTGGGGGTAACGTGTACATGCTGCCACTACCAGTGTCATTACCACACCGATGACATCGGTCACAGTCGCCACCACGGTCTCGGACTACGCGTTCGTGGTGGCGGACTACACGTACGAGATGGCGAACGTCTCGGGAGTGGTGCAGTGCGCAGTAGTGCGTTCACCAGTGGTCGTATTGGGGGTAACGTGTACATGCTGCCACTACCAGTGTCATTACCACACCGATGACATCGGTCACAGTCGCCACCACGGTCTCGGACTACGCGTTCGTGGTGGCGGACTACACGTACGAGATGGCGAACGTCTCGGGAGTGGTGCAGTGCGCAGTAGTGCGTTCACCAGTGGTCGTATTGGGGGTAACGTGTACATGCTGCCACTACCAGTGTCATTACCACACCGATGACATCGGTCACAGTCGCCACCACGGTCTCGGACTACGCGTTCGTGGTGGCGGACTACACGTACGAGATGGCGAACGTCTCGGGAGTGGTGCAGTGCGCAGTAGTGCGTTCACCAGTGGTCGTATTGGGGGTAACGTGTACATGCTGCCACTACCAGTGTCATTACCACACCGATGACATCGGTCACAGTCGCCACCACGGTCTCGGACTACGCGTTCGTGGTGGCGGACTACACGTACGAGATGGCGAACGTCTCGGGAGTGGTGCAGTGCGCAGTAGTGCGTTCACCAGTGGTCGTATTGGGGGTAACGTGTACATGCTGCCACTACCAGTGTCATTACCACACCGATGACATCGGTCACAGTCGCCACCACGGTCTCGGACTACGCGTTCGTGGTGGCGGACTACACGTACGAGATGGCGAACGTCTCGGGAGTGGTGCAGTGCGCAGTAGTGCGTTCACCAGTGGTCGTATTGGGGGTAACGTGTACATGCTGCCACTACCAGTGTCATTACCACACCGATGACATCGGTCACAGTCGCCACCACGGTCTCGGACTACGCGTTCGTGGTGGCGGACTACACGTACGAGATGGCGAACGTCTCGGGAGTGGTGCAGTGCGCAGTAGTGCGTTCACCAGTGGTCGTATTGGGGGTAACGTGTACATGCTGCCACTACCAGTGTCATTACCACACCGATGACATCGGTCACAGTCGCCACCACGGTCTCGGACTACGCGTTCGTGGTGGCGGACTACACGTACGAGATGGCGAACGTCTCGGGAGTGGTGCAGTGCGCAGTAGTGCGTTCACCAGTGGTCGTATTGGGGGTAACGTGTACATGCTGCCACTACCAGTGTCATTACCACACCGATGACATCGGTCACAGTCGCCACCACGGTCTCGGACTACGCGTTCGTGGTGGCGGACTACACGTACGAGATGGCGAACGTCTCGGGAGTGGTGCAGTGCGCAGTAGTGCGTTCACCAGTGGTCGTATTGGGGGTAACGTGTACATGCTGCCACTACCAGTGTCATTACCACACCGATGACATCGGTCACAGTCGCCACCACGGTCTCGGACTACGCGTTCGTGGTGGCGGACTACACGTACGAGATGGCGAACGTCTCGGGAGTGGTGCAGTGCGCAGTAGTGCGTTCACCAGTGGTCGTATTGGGGGTAACGTGTACATGCTGCCACTACCAGTGTCATTACCACACCGATGACATCGGTCACAGTCGCCACCACGGTCTCGGACTACGCGTTCGTGGTGGCGGACTACACGTACGAGATGGCGAACGTCTCGGGAGTGGTGCAGTGCGCAGTAGTGCGTTCACCAGTGGTCGTATTGGGGGTAACGTGTACATGCTGCCACTACCAGTGTCATTACCACACCGATGACATCGGTCACAGTCGCCACCACGGTCTCGGACTACGCGTTCGTGGTGGCGGACTACACGTACGAGATGGCGAACGTCTCGGGAGTGGTGCAGTGCGCAGTAGTGCGTTCACCAGTGGTCGTATTGGGGGTAACGTGTACATGCTGCCACTACCAGTGTCATTACCACACCGATGACATCGGTCACAGTCGCCACCACGGTCTCGGACTACGCGTTCGTGGTGGCGGACTACACGTACGAGATGGCGAACGTCTCGGGAGTGGTGCAGTGCGCAGTAGTGCGTTCACCAGTGGTCGTATTGGGGGTAACGTGTACATGCTGCCACTACCAGTGTCATTACCACACCGATGACATCGGTCACAGTCGCCACCACGGTCTCGGACTACGCGTTCGTGGTGGCGGACTACACGTACGAGATGGCGAACGTCTCGGGAGTGGTGCAGTGCGCAGTAGTGCGTTCACCAGTGGTCGTATTGGGGGTAACGTGTACATGCTGCCACTACCAGTGTCATTACCACACCGATGACATCGGTCACAGTCGCCACCACGGTCTCGGACTACGCGTTCGTGGTGGCGGACTACACGTACGAGATGGCGAACGTCTCGGGAGTGGTGCAGTGCGCAGTAGTGCGTTCACCAGTGGTCGTATTGGGGGTAACGTGTACATGCTGCCACTACCAGTGTCATTACCACACCGATGACATCGGTCACAGTCGCCACCACGGTCTCGGACTACGCGTTCGTGGTGGCGGACTACACGTACGAGATGGCGAACGTCTCGGGAGTGGTGCAGTGCGCAGTAGTGCGTTCACCAGTGGTCGTATTGGGGGTAACGTGTACATGCTGCCACTACCAGTGTCATTACCACACCGATGACATCGTCACAGTCGCCACCACGGTCTCGGACTACGCGTTCGTGGGGACACACGTACAGATGGGAACGGGAGTGGGGGCAGTAGGCTGGGAGTGGGCGGTACGGTCGTGTAGTACCAGGTATTACCATGTGTAACGTCACACGCACCGTTCGGTGTCATTACCACAGATGACATGGTCACAGTACCACCACGAAGGATATGTGGGGTACTACACGGAGAGTGGCGCAGTAAAGGTGCAGTGCCAGTTGCGTGTTGGCACGTATGGGGGGGGAACGTGTACATGCTGACAAGTGTCATTACCCACCGATGACATCGGTCACAGTCGCCACCACGGTCTCGGACTACGCGTTCGTGGTGGCGGACTACACGTACGAGATGGCGAACGTCTCGGGAGTGTGCAGTGCGCAGTAGTGCGTTCACCAGTGGTCGTATTGGGGGTAACGTGTACATGCTGCCACTACCAGTGTCATTACCACACCGATGACATCGGTCACAGTCGCCACCACGGTCTCGGACTACGCGTTCGTGGTGGCGGACTACACGTACGAGATGGCGAACGTCTCGAGTGGTGGCAGTGCGCAGTAGTGCGTTCACCAGTGGTCGTATTGGGGGTAACGTGTACATGCTGCCACTACCAGTGTCATTACCACACCGATGACATCGGTCACAGTCGCCACCACGGTCTCGGACTACGCGTTCGTGTGTGGCGGACTACACGTACGAGATGGCGAACGTCTCGGGAGTGGTGCAGTGCGCAGTAGTGCGTTCACCAGTGGTCGTATTGGGGGTAACGTGTACATGCTGCCACTACCAGTGTCATTACCACACCGATGACATCGGTCACAGTCGCCACCACCACGTCTCGGACTACGCGTTCGTGGTGGCGGACTACACGTACGAGATGGCGAACGTCTCGGGAGTGGTGCAGTGCGCAGTAGTGCGTTCACCAGTGGTCGTATTGGGGGTAACGTGTACATGCTGCCACTACCAGTGTCATTACCACACCGATGACATCGGTCACAGTCGCCACCACGGTCTCGGACTACGCGTTCGTGGTGGCGGACTACACGTACGAGATGGCGAACGTCTCGGGAGTGGTGCAGTGCGCAGTAGTGCGTTCACCAGTGTCGTATTGGGGGTAACGTGTACATGCTGCCACTACCAGTGTCATTACCACACCGATGACATCGGTCACAGTCGCCACCACGGTCTCGGACTACGCGTTCGTGGTGGCGGACTACACGTACGAGATGGCGAACGTCTCGGGAGTGGTGCAGTGCGCAGTAGTGCGTTCACCAGTGGTCGTATTGGGGGTAACGTGTACATGCTGCCACTACCAGTGTCATTACCACACCGATGACATCGGTCACAGTCGCCACCACGGTCTCGGACTACGCGTTCGTGGTGGCGGACTACACGTACGAGATGGCGAACGTCTCGGGAGTGGTGCAGTGCGCAGTAGTGCGTTCACCAGTGGTCGTATTGGGGGTAACGTGTACATGCTGCCACTACCAGTGTCATTACCACACCGATGACATCGGTCACAGTCGCCACCACGGTCTCGGACTACGCGTTCGTGGTGGCGGACTACACGTACGAGATGGCGAACGTCTCGGGAGTGGTGCAGTGCGCAGTAGTGCGTTCACCAGTGGTCGTATTGGGGGTAACGTGTACATGCTGCCACTACCAGTGTCATTACCACACCGATGACATCGGTCACAGTCGCCACCACGGTCTCGGACTACGCGTTCGTGGTGGCGGACTACACGTACGAGATGGCGAACGTCTCGGGAGTGGTGCAGTGCGCAGTAGTGCGTTCACCAGTGGTCGTATTGGGGGTAACGTGTACATGCTGCCACTACCAGTGTCATTACCACACCGATGACATCGGTCACAGTCGCCACCACGGTCTCGGACTACGCGTTCGTGGTGGCGGACTACACGTACGAGATGGCGAACGTCTCGGGAGTGGTGCAGTGCGCAGTAGTGCGTTCACCAGTGGTCGTATTGGGGGTAACGTGTACATGCTGCCACTACCAGTGTCATTACCACACCGATGACATCGGTCACAGTCGCCACCACGGTCTCGGACTACGCGTTCGTGGTGGCGGACTACACGTACGAGATGGCGAACGTCTCGGGAGTGGTGCAGTGCGCAGTAGTTGCGTTCACCAGTGGTCGTATTGGGGGTAACGTGTACATGCTGCCACTACCAGTGTCATTACACACCGATGACATCGGTCACAGTCGCCACCACGGTCTCGGACTATACGGCGTTCGTGGTGGCGGACTACACGTACGAGATGGCGAACGTCTCGGGAGTGGTGCATTGCGCAGTAGTGCGTTCACCAGTGGTCGTATTGGGGGTAACGTGTACAT
>VOQZ01001612.1:0-60361 GCA_008079305.1 Phytophthora palmivora | reverse complement strand
TGTTACGAGATGGATATGGCAGTATGTCTATCTACACTGTGGAAACTGGTGATCTGAGTCCAGATGTCTGGATCTAGGCTATAATCTACATCCGTGAAGACTAGATCGGTTCGCATATCAGGTTTCATTTAGGGAACTTGGATCAAGGCTTGTGGGCCTAGATCAAAGGCGGATCCGAATGATCCAGGATCGAGAGATATTATGACAAAGATGAACGATGATTGGAGGATTAGCAGCATGGAATAAGCTCGGATACGTTATGATTACGATTATCACGAAGTATTGCCACTGGATCATGCATGAAAACTCTAGATCAAGGCGATCTAGCTGATCTAGCCGATCCGGAATTAGATCAGCTTGATCTAGCCTTGGTAAGGCAGGATCTGACTCGGGAGACGTATGATCTGGACATTACGGTGGATGATTACGATATTGGAGAAAGGAGAAGTCCAGATCACAACATTGCGACTAGTGATCTAACGTTTATGGTCAGATCCAGGGTGATCTGCAAAGATGTCGACTGCTATGATGGTGAGGACAAGAAGGGACAAGGATCAGGATAGCGTAATCAGTCGATGTGTCGTTAAGGGTAGGATACAGGATGGGATAGGTCTTAACATTAAATCAGAACCGAATTTGCATCGTACGACACAAGTGCTTCGCTACGCGCCTGGAAACGGGAACTACATTGGCCCTACGGTATTAATAGCGATTTAGGTGTATAGATCTAGGGTGGTTGATAATATCTAGATAATATATTGGCTAGATCCAACCTCCTAGTATCTTACCCTAAGTGCAGATCCAAGATCCGGTATTAATTGCTTAGCCGGTAGATCTTCGGTTTCTCAACGATCAAGATCGCGCTATAGGAAGCGCCAAGCAATCAAAGGACCCCGCAAGGGAAATCAACACGAAAGGAATTACTACAAGGCCGGATCCAAGCTTGATCTAATCGCTTGGACTCCGGATCTACTACTGGCGAGTGGTGTGAAGACTCCCACGCTACTCTACAACCCTAACGTCACCCAAGACGTTCAACCAACGCAGATCGAGCAGCAACTTAACAGTCACCAAGAGAGGAAGATCCAGCCCACCGACGGGTACACAAGGTGAGCAAGTTCAGCAGATCACGGGTCATCGGAGGACCCCTTCGTTAGTCGGTGTCCGGGCATGGGGGAAGTTGGATCTAGCGATCTCGCAGATTTTGCTGATCCCGCTACACCAAAATGGTGCGCGTGCTTGGATCTGTTGTGATTTCACCGTGAGTCTCAAGAAGATGTTCAAGTGAAGGTTGAACAAGGGGATCAAGCGTCATCGGACCTCGGATCGACGATGATGCCGCTGAATGAATCAAGATCCGCGGATCAGCAGAGCGTAAGGAGGAACTCTGCTGACGGAAGAGAGGGTGATCTGGATCCAGATCCAGATCTAGAAGAAAAACCTCTACCTCCACAGGTCCCCACGGGGACCGGCGGATCTCGACTTGCGTCGAGATCCGTCAACAAAACAGGGAAGGTGAAAGTGGAACCGTACAGATTGGTCGGATCTCCGGTCGAACCTCCATCATATTCACCCAAGGATCCTCCAATCTCCAGATCCGATAAGAAGAAACCCAAAAAGAAGCTAACGCGGAAGAAGATGAAGGCTCCGGAGATTGACGACGAAGATTAAATCGGATCTAAACCTAGATCTAGATCGGGACAAGGCTTGTCAGACGAAGATCTGGAGAATCTATTCTACCACAAGGAACTTCGCGAGTTCCTGGATCGAGATCCCGTGATGCGGATCCTGAGGCTGAAGCAGGTCAGGGATCCAAGGGAATCCGTATCAGCTCCGATCAAGACTGCCAACAAATTAGAAGCAGTCAAGGATTTATTGCGACTGTTGAAGGAAGCAGGGATGACCACGGGAGCGTTCGATGCGGATGATGTCTTTGATCTGGATCTGAAGGTGATCCAGACTGCCACCATGGATCTATTCTCCAAGCTCAAGATCCTCGTCGGCGAGATCCCGCAGATCACAGATCCAGTGCCATCACCTCCGGCAAGCATTACGGATCGCCAAACGTCCTCATCACATTACGCATCAGCCGCCGAGGACGAATCAGACCTCTCGTCGGAACCGAAACGAATGTCTCTGGGACCGTCCGGTACTTCAATGCTGGAGGCGCGATCCAAGATCCAACGTCGGAATCAGCCGGGATCCGGCCGCTCAAGGACGATCCCGGCCTCCGAAGACCAGATCACAGCAGCCACAACGTCAGATGCCTCATCAGGCACCTTACAGAAGTATTTCGAAGCAGCCATGAGTAGATTCCTGGCGGAACAGCGAGGGCCGATCATGGATCAAAGAGCGACGAAGATTCAGGATCCAGGATCACAAGATGTAGATATGGAATCTGTGAGATCTGAACATAGCACAACTCGATGGGAGTATGATCCAGACGATATCGACTTCCCCACGGCTGCTCGAGCGACGGTCGCGACCGCTACGACCGGATCAGCCGGATCAACCATGATCCAGAGAGTCCGGATCTCTGTGATCTCAGATCTTAAGGAGTTCACGGGGAAGGATCAAGACGAAGATCGGGCCAGAGCGTGGATTGGTAAAGTGAAATCGGCGTTCATGCGAGATCAAGCCTCCGATGAAGAAAAATGTTTGACCTTTGCGGATCTATTGGCTGGATCCGCCAAGAATTGGTATCGGCAACTAAGCAGATCCACCCGTAAGAAATGGTCGGATCTGCTTCGAGCTTTCCAAATCCAGTACTGCGGATTGGGGGTATCAGTGGCTAGACAATACTATCATGCCCGACGCCGACCAGAAGAATCTCCCCTCGATTGTCTTTACCGCCTTAATGTTGCCGGATTACGCGCAAAGTTAAAGATCAAGGACGGTAATGCGAAGGATCGACGCGAACATGTGGATCACTACATTGAGACTTTGGAAGATCAAGATCTAGCTGACAGGCTGACTCTGCTACGATTATCCGACGCGGACGATCTGGAGGAAGTGTTACGAGCCCGTGAACGTGCAAAGAGCAGGCAGAAGAAAGCCGCATTCGGATCCAGCAAGTACCGACAGAAAGCGACTAATCCAGCACCTGCAGCTACGACGAAACATGTCCGCGCGGTACAGATCCGGACCGTAGAGTCTGAATCTGAGTCCGGATCCGACGGATCGAATGGATCTGACTCGGACGGAGACAATCATCGGCGGATCTACCTGGCAGCTGAGCAGGAGGTTATTCCAAAGACAGAATCTGGTATGGAGAAGGTCGAGCAAGTACCAATCACCCACAAGTCGACGGATCAAACCTCACCAGGTCATAGATCCCGGATCCAGAGCAGCGGATCCGATCGGAACCGTTGCTCGCACTGTGGATCCAAGAAGCATTCAGATCTAGGATGCTGGAGACGCCTTACATGTCATAAGTGTGGCAAGCGAGGACATCCGGCGGATCACTGCCTCTTTGTGTGCCGGGGGTGCGGGGAATTACATGATATGGGAAAATGTCCTATGGAAGAGTTCTACAACCAGATCCGCCAATGGTTCAACCCAGCCAAACATGCAGGTATGCTTCCGGAATCTGCAGAGAAGATGTTAAACTAGGACACTCGCCGGGTTGGAATCCGGTGCGAGCCGAGCGCTCTAGATATTGCATCTATGCATTTGTGAACAAGAGATCGGTAGATCAGGGTAATAGGATCTCAGATCTACGCGGTAATACATATGATCTGAATGGAAACCGTGCTGTCGCAATCTCAAGTGTCCGCCAGGCGGATGATTACTCCAGATTTGAAGTGACCATGATGGTGGACCTCCATCCAGGAGAGATAAGGGGTTATTGGAAGCAACATGATCCAGATCTGTGGTTCCAGCCCACAGATCAGGAGGATATACCAGTGATTCAAAAGCCAAGTCAGATCCAGGAGATCCGAAGATCCGAAGCTATGGATCTTCTGCCAGGAGAATCTCGGGGATATTGGAAACACTATGCCCCGGGAAAATGGTTCCGACAAGCCAAGATCACCGGTAAGATCAACAATGAGAGAGGGATCTTGCTCTTAGATACAGGCGCCGAAGTGTCCATAGTGGATACGGCCTTTGCTCGTAAGGTTGGGTGCTATATCGATACGAGCCAGATCCAAGATTGCGTTGGGATTGGCGAAAGTGTGTACAGGACAGAAGGGAGAACCCGGATCAAGATCACCATGGCTGGATCGCTGGTTTACTTTTTCGATATTTGGGTCGGAGATCTGGCAGGTCAAGATGCCATCCTGGGTATGGATTTCATGGTACCGGCGGGGATCCGACTGGATCTGGCCTATGGATCTATAAGTTTACGTGATGAGGTGCGGATCCAGCTTAGTGGACGTCGACAGCTCTATAGCGACAAGACCCGGCTGGTAACTGTATGAGAACATATCCAGATTGAGATCGGACAATCAGTGGAACTTCAATTACATCTCCGGATGTCAGATCACGAGAAGTTCTGGGTCACCCGGGGGGATCGTTGGGTACCCATAGTGATAAAAGGCCTCGGGAAGAGACGGTATCTGCAGATCACCAACGTGAGCGATAAGGCAATCATATTGCAAGAGGATGTAAGAGTTGGGATCTGGCTATCAGGTGATCACATTCCCCGGATGCCAGGATTTGTCTCGGTGGGGTCACGTCGGTATATGGAATGGCAAAATCTGGCTCTAGAAGCCACGGTGGAAGGAGGCTCTGAGCATAATGAGATCTTGATGGAACCAACAGAGCCGATGGTGGATCGACCATCCTACCCTGCACACCGTGCTATCCTGAAAAGACCTGAGATCTCGCAGATACAGGTAAAGTCAGTGTTGAGGACCGAAGATCAACCATCAGCGGGAATAGATCCGCAGGATCGGACCCCGATCCAACCAGTAGAGACCGAGGTGACAAGCCAGAACATGGATCAGGTAAAAGCGGATGATTTGGATTCGGCGATTGCAGGATCGGCCGAAAGAGATCTACCCGGACAGTTATCGGCTCCGATACAGGAGGCGTCCTCAGAGGATCGAAAATTTTCCCGGATCCGGAGCCGGATCCGGAGGTACATTATCACGAAGGTAATGATCTGTATGCGGAGGATGTGGATCAAGAGATGACGATCCTCCCGGAAATTAACCCCACCACGGATGAGGTGAAAATTGAAGATATCCAAGTTGGAGATCCGGGGATCCAGACTACTGTGGAGATCGAACGATTACGTCAGAGGATCTGGAGATATTGACACCTTCTCATCGGAAAAGGGAATGCTTTACCACCAGCTGCAAGAGGTGTGGTGTGTGATATCGATGTGGGAGATGCTAAGCCAATCGCCCAACGAGTAAGGAAGATCGCACCTCGATTTCGCGAGAAGCTATCGGATCTGATCAAGGGATTGTTATCAGCTAAGATGATCAGCTATTCCAGATCACCCTGGGCCTCGCCGATCGTGGTGATCGTGAAGAAGAATGGAGTGGATATTAGGCTGTGTATTGATTACCGCCTGGTCAATAGTCTTACTCAACTGATGGTCTACCCTATGCCCCTGATCAACGATCTTCTCGAAGATCTGGATAAAGTCCTGTGGTATTGCTCCTTGGATATGGCCAGTGAATTCTGGGTGGTGACTATGACAGATCGAGCTCGAGAGATCTCGGCTATCATCACTCTGTGGTATAGCGATTTCAGGATCTTGCCTAGTTTAGGCTTAAGGCAGGATCTTGTGGTACCAGCCAGGTCGGACCATCCAGTGTATAAGCCACCAACTAGGTCCCGCTAAAGTCCGAGTCTGGAGGGTCGCCGACGGAAGATCGCATGGTCAACGACTGGTCGGAGATTTGACTTGTTTTCATTATAGGAGAAGCCGTAGCATCCCATTTACATTGCATATTAGTATAGGAAACTCAGGAAGGGCCAAGAGCCCAACGAAGCTAACAGAAAATAACAGAGTGGAATATTCGAAGTCCAACACAAGCGGTGAGGCGACCCTTCAAGGTAAGTCGTCCCGTGGACCAGATTATGGCCACCACTGGAACTAAGCGACTGGAGTGACAGCACTAGTTCCGGGTAGTAAGTCCAAGAGTGTGTAGTAAGTGGTTCCTGGACATTCCGGCTTTGCGGCCGAGGACTCGCCGAAGGTCGGCGAGCGCGGGCTTTGTACCTAGACGGTGCGGTCTGCAAGCGTTACCCCTAGTCGACGTTCCCTACGCGTCGACGCCCCGTATCGTCCATCCTCTGGTGTGAGGGTACGGTTTAAGGAGAGAGAAGGAAGAGAGAGAGAAGGAAGAGAGAGAAGAGGAGTGAGCGATCAAGAGATCAAGAGGAGCGTGTTGTCTGCTCGTGACACGTATCCAGGGAGGTGGTTCAACTTGCTGGAGTCTAAGGAGCCACTACACCGCTGTAAACGGACTGGGCGATCTTCGGATTCGCCCATTAAGCCTATCTCGTCGACCTAGTCGTCGAGGTAGGTGTTGTGGGGGTGTACAGTGGGAAGGCTAACGAGTTTTACCGTGTGCAATACCACAACCGGTGCCGCGACCCGGGAACAGGGTGGTTGTGGCACTTAGGTTTCAAGCAAGTTTCAAGTTTACGAGCAACAAGTTGAAGATGGTCAGGACGTCAACGAATGCAAAGGACAGGACGCCGGTGACGACCGGAGGAAGGTCAAGCGCAAGGCCAAGGTCAGCGGACTCGGTGATGAAGGCGACGGCTAGCACGCCGCGCTCGGTGACTTTCGACCGTGTCGACGATCGAGACCATGGAAGTGGTGGAGATGATGGAGATGAAGAGCTGGAGATGAAGAGCTGGAGATGAAGACGTCTACGGATGAAGAGGTGGACGACGATGAAGTCGGGGGATTGTCTGTGATCGTTGGCAAGTCGGGTGCTCCGCGCCCAGTTAGCCGACGACTTGATGATGAACTCGACGAAGTTGGCCCAGCTCGCGCACTGGCGCCCGACGAGCGTGCAGTGACAGGATACCGACCGCCGGTGAATGGAGATACTCCCAGCGCATACCGCGCGTTGGGTCAAGTAATGCGGTCGATGACTTCTTCGAGTGCGTGGATAACGATGTTCGCGCCTCGAGAAGTAGATGGCGCCAAATGGGCGCAATTGGAGAAGGAGCTGATGCGTCCGATCGACAGCACCAGCATTGATGCACTCGCCGAAGGAACGAAGCGTCTGCTAGAAGCAATGGACTGCGAGTGCACCATGACCCCGACGGAACCCGCGCTGGAGGTGTGGGACCTTAGCGGTGTGAGCACCGAAGTAACCAAGTGGAAGCGTAAGCTGAAAGACACGTTCGGCGTGCGTGGTTTGCCATCGACGAACTTGACGGAAGCTGACCCACGTGCGATTCCGCTACCAGAAACCCCGGAGAAGGCGAAGGCTGTGTCGCAATTCGCGACTACACCGACCAAGAAGGAGGTTTTCAGCACGTCCGCGGCGTCGCCGTACTTCGTTGACTCTCACATGGTGTCGCCTAAGAAGAGATCTCCTGTAGTGTCACCGAAGAACACACGCAGAGGTCGGCGAGTCAACGAAGATGACGATGATGAAGATGAAGCTGACTACAATGACATAGGAGATCCACTCAGCGATTTAGCGACACAAATTCGTCGAACTTACCTGCTTGACAACGAAGAAGACGCTCAGCGAGTCACTGTGACGAACCATATATCGCTGCGGAAGCTGACCAAGTTCTCTGGGACTCGCCACCGAAGTGAGCGATCGCTGCAGTGGTTGAAGAAGTTCGTCTATGAGATGGAAGGGACGAATACTTCTCAGAGTCGATGGTGCGAGGCATTCCAGCTATGCATGGAAGAGGGTGCTAGTCACTGGGTCCGGCAGCTTCCCAAGAAGACGCGTAAGAACTGACCTCTGTTGTGCGAAGCGTTTATGACGTACTACTGCTCGCAGCACGACCAGACGCCAGAAGACCGATATTATACCGCCGAAAGAGACGTTGGTGAGCACATTTGTGATTACCTGCTACGTCTGAACGGGTATGCTCGTTCGGCTAATATTAGTTACGAGTTTGGTGGTCCGATCGGTCGACGTCACGTCAAACGCTTCCTAGACACGTGCAATGAGGACGAATTGGTTGCCCAACTGATACCCCAGCGATTTGATAATATTGCTAATGTGGAAGCAGTCATTAACGACAAGCTGGTCGCCGACCGACGAAAAAAGGGCGGGGATCGCTCGTCGACGAAGACAAGTCGCGAAGGGAGCCGTCGCAGTGATTACAACCGGCGCGAGGATCGCCGCAGTGAGCGTGAAGATCGTCGCAAAGATCGAGATGATCGCCGGGGAGACAGCAAAGGCCGGCGTGATGATCGGTATGGACGTCAGGTCACGATAGTCGATGCCTCCCTCGACGATTTATACGATGCGCTTCAGAACCGGCTGTCGACGACGCCACGCCCTAGGAATGATTACGATGATGGTGATTATGAATGTAATCATTCGGATGAATCTTCACAATCCGGTTCATCTTCGGATGGTGATCACGTGGACGTGGCGAATACCGGCTGTCTTCCCGGCAGATCCGACCAGCAATCCCAATTGGCTAGTCGTAAAGACTCGTCACCACATCATGCGTGACGTAATGATGACACTCAGCGACATCGCTGGGGTGACAGCGAATGCCGTGGACGGTTCTGTGGTGTAGCGGGATCAGCAAAATCTGCGAGATCGCTAGATCCAACTTCCCACCAATGCCCGGACACCGACTAACGAAGGGGGTCCTCCGATGATCCGTGATCTGCTGAACTTGCTCACCTTGTGTACCCGTCGGTTGGGCTGGATCTTCCTCTCTTGGTGACTGCTAAGTTGCTCGATTGGTGTTGATTGAACGTCTTGGCGTGATGTTGGGGTCGTAGAGTGGCGTGGAAGTCTTCACACCACTCGCCAGTAGTAGATCCGGAGTCCAAGCGATTAGATCAAGCTTGGATCCGGCGGCCTAGATCTGGATCCGGCCTTGTAGTAGTTCCTTTGTAGTAGATTTCCCTTTACGCGGGGTCCTTTGATTGCTTGGCGCTTCCTATAGCGCGATCTTGATCGTTGAGAAACCGAAGATCTACCGGCTAAGCAATTAATACCGGGATCTTGGATCTGCACTTAGGGTAAGATACTAGGAGGTTGGATCTAGCCAATATATTATCTAGATATTATCAACCACCCTAGATCTATACACCTAAATCGCTATTAATACCGTAGGGCCAATGTAGTTCCCGTTTCCAGGCGCGTAGCGAAGCACTTGTGTCGTACGATGCAAATTCGGTTCTGATTTAATGTTTAGACCTATCCCATCCTGTATCCTATCCTTAACGACACATCGACTGATTACTCTATCCTGATCCTTGTCCTTTCTTGTCCTCACCATCCTGGCAGTCGACATCTTTGCAGATCACCTTGGATCTGAACCATAAACATTAGATCACTAGTCGCAATGTCGTGATCTGGACTGCTCCTTTCTCCAATATCGTAATCATCCACCGTAATGTCCAGATCACACGTCTCCCGAGTCAGATCATGCCTTATTAAGGCTAGATCACGCTGATCCCACCTCAGGTCAGCTAGATCTCCTTGATCTTGTTGGTCTAGGGTTTCCATGCATGATCCGGTGACAATACTTCGTGATAATCATAATTATAACATATCCGAGCTTATTCCATGCCGTTAATCCCCCAATCATCGTTCATCTTTGCCATAATATCCCTAGATCCCGGATCACTCGGATCCGCCTATGGATCTAGGTTCATGAGCCTTGATCCACATTCCCCGACTAGACCCACATATGTGAACCGATCTGGTCTTCACGGATATAGATTATAGCCTAGATCTGGACATCTAGGCTTAGATCACCAGTTTCCACAGATTATATAGACATACTGTTGCACCCATATTACAATCATGCAAGTTCCACATCATCCATATCCATACGAGATCTCCCCAGCCCTTCAGATCTGGGTGCATGTATAGATCGTATGTCCATACATCTATCTCGTCCCATCCAAGATGTCACTAATCTCCATCAATCTTATCCATCAACTGGATCCACCACCGGATCCACCCACATCAGCTCGTCATCTACTCCAATCACATCACGTCAGGTCCGATCACGTCCAAATCGGATCTTTCCTGGATATTCCAATGCCAAATCTTTCAAATCCACTTCACCACAGCCGCCTCCTGGTCGTCAGTCGTAGTTGCATAACAACTTCACTGCGTCCATTCTTCAAATCACCTCGTCCAACTCAAGCTTCTCCACTTCTTCAACTCTGCTCGTAATGTCGGATCATGATCGCGACGGATCACAGCACGGATCTGGTCACCAGGATCCCCCTTCGCCCCGATCGGAGATCGGCGGCCTAACCGGAGACACGGCCGAGGATCACAGTCGATCCATCGCCACCCTACGCCGTCGAGTGTTGTACTTAAGCAACGAGCTCCGGCAGGCCACTCGTCGAGCGGATGAAGCCACGGATCTAAACCGTGAGCATATCTGCTCCCTCGAGTCTCTCGAGATGATGTGTGCCAATCAAGGCCGAGAGATCGGGCACTATCGGACCGAGGTAAGTCGCCTCCGAGAGGAGCGTGACAACCTTCAAGCTTCGCTGGAGTCTGATCGCGTTGTCCGCATGGAGCCATCATCCGCAGCGCCCGAGATCTCGGCCTTGGAAGCCCAGATCGCCGACCTCAATCATGATCTCGATCGACGGATGGATGAGATCCGCCACCTAGAGGCTCACATCGACGATCTGGCTCGAGATCGTGGCAGTCTGGAGTCTACCATCCACCATCTCGCCTCAGAGATGACACAGGCGGGTGGTGAGATCCTAGATCTTCAGCAAGCCAACCGCGATCTGGATCGAGAGCGGGAGGATGCCGAATCCACCTTATCTGCGACGGAGGAAAGTCTGCGCAGGACCCGATCTGAACTGGATCGGGTTGAAGCAGAGCTATTTCTGTCTCGATCCGATGGCACTGATCGCGGATCTTCGGGTTCTGATCCCCAGTCTCGGCAGACAGATCTCTTGCCGACGGGGCCTACCCAAGCCGATCTCGACCAGATCGCTCGGGAGCGCGACGCTTTGCAAGCTCAGATCCGTGCGCGAGATGCTGAGATCTTGTCAGCGCAGCGGACTATGGGGTTATTACAGTCGGATCTGGCAGCCCATCGGGCTAGATCGGCTTCAGATACGACCCGGCTGCAGACGCTGGAGGGTGATCTGACCAGAGCGCGTCATGATGTCGAGGTAGCCCAGAAGGCCTATGCAGATCGGGAGCGTACTATCACTGAGAATCAGGCTCAGATCCGTACGCTTTCCCGAGATCTAGGCAAAGTGGTCCGTGAACGCGATGCTCTCCGTCATGAATACACGGCCGCCTTCCAACGCCTCTCGTCCATCTCGGCCACCATAGGGGCGCCTCCTCCTCAGACCCAATTGCGTCTGGATCCTGGATCCGACACGGATCAACCCGCGGGAGGGATCCCACGCTCTCCCTCTGCGGAGACTTCCGGCAGCGAGGATCAGGACGTCGACGCCTCCAAATCCAAACGATCTCGCAGCAGATCTAGCTCGCCTTCCCCTTCACGGCCTCAGAAGAAGCGATCCGTTCCTCTCGAGGCGGAGGATGAGTCCATGGATGAAGAGGACGAATCCGAGTTTGATCTGGGTGGAGGATCTGCCGGAGAAGGATCGCCTCCCCCAGATCAAGCCTCGACCCCCCCCAAAGATGGTGGACCTAGTCAATCATCCGGCGAGGTGATTGAAGTCGGATCCGGATCCGATGAGGAGGAGGAGGAGGAGGAGGAGAACGCGGAAGTGGCCGATGACCTCTACGAGGCCCAAACATTGATGGCCATTTCCCAATCCCGATCTGAGGCTCGTCGTCGAGATCATGCGTCTCCCCAACGCCGATCAGCAGCTGGATCCGGCGGATCTCCTGGTGGATCCGATGGATCAGGCTCCGATGCGGGATCTGGAGATCAGAGCAATGGGCCTGGTCCTACGGGCGGATCTGGCCCCGCCAACCCGCCCCCTGGACGTCAGCCTCCCCGGATCACCTTCGTCCCTCAGGCTCCATTTCCTGAGGGTCGTTGTATTCCCGGTCGGCGGATTGTCCGAGTCATGGCCGCCGCCGACATAGATCCATGGATTGAGTCCCGGTTGGCAAATCAAACCTTGATCGCCATGACTGTGAACTTCCTGTTCCCGATCTTACCTTTCCGGCCTGACTGGATCTTCCCCCATCGGCCGACGATCTATACATCCCCGACGGCCCCAGCTTTCTGTGGTCATTTGATCACAGAAGCCAACGTAAAAGCATTACAAGCGGCGGAGCCTTGGCAGGTGATCCGGAACACCTTGCCTCCGATCTCCTTCGAGGCCGATGTTGGTGGCCGACTTGGGATCTTCATCCGACAGTACCGTGATTTCGAGGCTTCGGAGCTGATCGCGTACTGGGAATCGACCCACAAGTTCCCGATCACCGCGGCCATGATCACGCAGTCGCCGTGGCTGGGATCTTTCGCTAAACAGCGTAACAATCGGAGATCCCACGCCGGCAATCGGTGGAAGCGTATGCTGCTCACGCTGATCCAGGCCATGATCGAGGGGTGGTGTGATCTGGATCTACTCCTGGATCCATTCTTCCTCCACTTCCCCAAGCGGACTGACGAAGTGGCCTGGTATCCCGGGATCGAAGCCAGACGTGCTAATCTGGCCGATCCGCAGCTTAATCGTCGGGAGCCCACTGATCTGCTGGAGGCGTTAGCGGAGGCCGACACGGCGGATCCTTGGCGCAACCATTATCGTGACCATACTGCGGATCACCCATCGCGCCACTTCCTCGTCTGGATCGTAAGTTCTTCGGTCTCCAAGTAGCGCAACCACCGGCCAGTAGCTAGATCGTGACTAGCTCTCTTAAGTGATTTGTCTCCCTCCATAACTTCTTTCAACATATGTTCGATGATCTTGACTTGTATATTTCCGTTTGCCTCGATCCATTCTCATAGAGTCGTGATCTACCTCGATCCGCTAGGATCTCTGGATCCCGGGACTTGATCTTCCATTATCGTCGCCTTTCACATGTATATATGCATGCCCCTTCCTCCGATCTACATCCTTCATGTAGATCCTTCAACCGATTTTACCACGACAACAACCAGCTCGTTGTCGTGGATTGCGGCCTCACGATTCCTCGTGAGATTGCATCACACCGAATCGATTGTGATTCGTGCGATCTCGCAGGAACTCATGCAGCAGAGCGCCACAGTTGAGATCTGCTTCATCCACCCAAGTTGGATCCTCGTACCCTCGCCAATACACAAGGAATTCACGGTAGATCCGCCCATATCTAGTCCTTCGTCCAGATCGCATATCAGTGATCTTCTCCACTTCATACTCATCGGGATCGCGATCTTGGATCCAGCTATCCCCTGGTAATAGATCTTCATCAAAATCCAGACGATCTTGACTTCCCACATTGAGTCGCATTAGTGGTCGATCTGGATATTCTTTCACTAGCTTCAACTTGTTCACATGTACCATAGGGAAAATATGATATCCGGATCCGGCGATCTCCAATTTCACCGCATGTTCTCCAACTTTCTCTATAATCCGGAATGGTCCATGCCACAAGTGTGCCAACTTCTTAGCATATCCCTCTTTCACGCGATCGAGATATAACCACACTCGAGATCCGACCTCGATCTGATGCGGGCGGATCTCCTGGTTGTGTAGATCCGCTCGATCTGAGATCGCCTCTCGCAGTCGTTGATTAACCTGTTCTCGAACATGTTGATAATACCGCTGGATCTGATACCTCCATCGCCGCGGATCCCGATCATGTCTTCGCGTACTCCCACCGGGATCACCGCTTCCAAGGTGGATCTAGGATCCCACCCATGTACCATATAGAAAGGTGTTTCTCCTCGGATCCGATCATGCGCGGTGTTGATCGCGAAGGTAATCCTCTCGGCATACTCGTCCCAATCTCGTTGATCCAGATCCTGCACATACATCTTAATCGCCCGAGTTGTAGTTTGGACCATGCGCTCTGCAGATCCGTTAGCTTGGGGCCGGTATGCCATCGTGGCCCGTTGACGCTGACCCAAGATCTTATTAAACGCTCGGAAAAAATCGGACATAAATCCTGGTTCACGATCATGCCTAATCGCTTCGCTGGCCCCAAATCGTCGGAAGACACATTCTTCGTATGATTCGGCGACAGTCTGAGCAGTCCTTGATGAGCTGGCTTTCGCGATCACATATCCAGTAAATAGATCTTCGAAGATCAATAATTCTGTATTCCCTTTGTGCGATCTGGGTAGCGACGGGATGTGATCCATAGCTATGATCTGGAAAGGATATGTTGCCTGAAGGTTACCTGGCGACTCTCCTTGGATCCGAGGTTTGCTTTTGCCGGTCTCACAATCCACACACTCACCCACGTATCTTTGGACACTCTTATACAGACCTCTCCAATGGAAGTGATCCCGGATCCGCTGATAAGTTCGGCCGATCCCTTGATGTCCACCTTCTAGGCTCACATGGTAGTGATGTAGTATGTCCTGATATAGAGTTTCCGGGATCACTAGTCGCATCAGCTTATCTCGATCTGCATCCATCGGTCTCGTGGAGGGACAGTAGAACAGTAGATCATGGTGATCCAAATCATAATCGGCTGCTAGATTAGCATAGGATTTGGCTTCTTGCTGGGTCAGATCTTGTAGATCTCCATTCAGATACTTCTTCAATCCCGAGATCCACGCCTCCTCGTCTTGGGCTTGTCGGATCCGATCGATCCTGAGATCTCGAACTATTTCCTCCCGTAATGATCGCGGATCCGAAATCGTCCGCGTCGTAGATCGCAAGCCTGATCGAGTCACTACCGCCGTGATCTGGGCTGCTTGATCCGTCCTCTTGACTACCAATACCTCATCCAATCGGTTCAACGTGATCAGATCCTGCTTATCCTCATCCGACTCGATCTTCACTCCACCTTGTCGCTGTAGCGCTGCACTAGCCAAACTGTCCGCACTGCCGTTCCAATCTCGTTTCACATGCACAAGTTCGTGATCTGGCCAGTCCCTCAGACGATCTAAAGCCCTTTGCTTGAGTAAGGTCAGACCGGGTGCCTTACACTCGATCTCACCCCTGACTTGTCGGATCACCAGATTAGAGTCGCCGCAGAACACCACTCGTTTGTGATCCACTGTACTCAACAGATCCAGACATAGTAACAACCCATGATATTCAGCTTCATTGACGGTAAGATCTTCCGCATAGGCCGATCTGGCCTGGATCACCGTCCATTCAGGCAACTTCCACAAGATCGCACTGTATGCGCCACCTCCACGCTTCACGCGGGCTGATCCATCGAAACTGACAACATACAGCTCCTCATCCGCTTGGATCACAGGGATCGGAGCTTGGATCTTCCGTCGTGGCTCTTTCTTGGGCGAGATCTGGATCAACGCTTCATCCACCATGGATCTGGGCGTGATACTAGCCGCAATCACCCCTAGGATCTCTTCTTCTCCTTTGACACACTTCACAATCTCTAATGTCCACGGTGATAGCAGTGACGCCCATTGGCCTAATCGCCCTTGTAATCCGGTCGATCTAAATAACCAGGCCAACGTGGAGTATCTAGTCAGCACCCGGATCCGGCGTCCCACCAGCATGTTATATCCGAGATCCAGGATCCGTAGCAGCGCCAACACCTCCTTCTCCACTGGGCTATAATTCAACTCGTTCGACTTCAACGTTCGGCTCACGAAGGTGACCGGATAGTAGATCTGGTCATACTCTTGCACGAGGGCTGCCGAGATCGCCCAATCACTTGCATATACGATCACCACCGCCTCTCGACCCGGATCAAAATGACGTAGGATCGGAGTAGACGCGATCTTCGATTTGAGTGTCTCGAAGGCCCGATGAGCACGAATCCATCGTGGATCAGCCTGGTCTCCATCTAGACTTCCTGGATCCGACGGTTCCGCAGGCTTTAATGCCAGATCTGATCTAGATCTTCCTTCAGATCCAGTTGATCCAACTCCTTATATTCCATACTTCGCTTGATCTGGGTCCGCACCTCATCCTTGGACATCGCAGCGAAATCGACCTCTCTCAATTCGTACAGCACGGCCGCGTAGATAGCATAGTCTTCGATAAATCGACTGTAATAATTCAAGCTGCCCAGAAAAGATTGCATCGATCTCAGCGATCCAGGAAATGCTAGATCCGTTAATGCCTCTAGATCCTTGGGATTCGCCTCCAGTCCATCTTTCGAAACGCGATGGCCCAGATATTCCACGTTATTCATACCCCAGAAACTCTTCACCACACTGATCGACAGATATTCCACGTTATACCCCAGAAACTCTTCACCACACTGATCGACAGATTCCACTTATCGCACGCCTCCAGTAGGGCGTCCACTCGATTACATAGCTGATCCCAACTATCCGCTGGTATAAGGATGTCATCGATATACGATCTGCGTCCGATCACTGATGGCTTATCCGGATCATCGGCTTCTCCCACTTCAAACACATCTGTGGATCTTGGATCCGATCCGGGAGGAGGGATCCGAGTGAATCCATATAGGGCGTTGTCGATCAGACGTTGGTAGATCTGCGGTGCATTCTTCAAGCCGAACGGCATACGATTCCATTCGAATAGCCCAAATGGGGTAATGAAAGCCGAGATCGCTCGAGCTCGATCTGTCATAGTCACCACCCAGAATCCACTGGCCATATCCAAGGAGCAATACCACAGGACTTTATCCAGATCTTCTAGAAGATCGTTGATCAGGGGCATAGGGTAGACCATCAGTTGAGTAAGACTATTGACCAGACGGTAATCAATACACAGCCTGATATCTACCCCATTCTTCTTCACGATCACCACGATCGGTGAGGCCCAGGGTGATCTGGAATAGCCGATCATCTTAGCTGATAATAACCCTTTGATCAGCTCTGATAACTTCTCGCGGAATCGAGGAGCGATCTTCCTCACTCGTTGGGCGATTGGCTTAGCGTCTCCCACATCGATATCACACACCACACCCCTTGCGGCCGGTGGTAGAGCATTTCCCTTTCCGATGAGAAGATGTCGATATTTCCAGATCCTCTGACGTAATCGTTCGATCTCCGCCGTAGTCTGGATCCCTGGATCTCCAACTTGGATATCCTCAATCTTCACCTCATCCGTGGTGGGGTTGATCTCTGGAAGGATCGCCATCTCTTGATCTACATCTTCCGCATACAGATCATTACCTTCATGGTAATGTACTTCCGGATCCGGCTCTTGATCTGGGGAATTTTTCCGATCCTCTGGGAGCGCCTCCTGTATCGGGATAGATAACTGTTCGGGTGGATCTCTTTCAGCTGATCCTCCAGTCACTGGATCCAAATCATCCGCCTTTACCTGATCCATATTTTGGTTTATCACCTCGGTCTCTACTGGTTGGATCGGAGTTCGATCCTGCGGATCTATTCCTGCTGATGTTTGATCTTCGGTCGTCAACACTGGTTTTACCTGTATCTGCGAGATCTCGGGTCGTTTCAGGATACCACGAGGTAATGGGTAGGAGGTCGATCCACCATCGGCTCTGCGGATTCCATCAAGATCTCATCATGCTCGGATCTTCCTTCCACCGTGGCTTCCAGAGCCAGATTTTGCCATTCCATATACCGACGTGACCCCACCGAGACAAATCCTGGCATCCGGGGAATGTGATCACCCGATAGCCAGATCCCAACTCTCACATCCTCTTGCAATATGATCGCCTTATCGCTCACGTTGGTGATCTGCAGATACCGTCTCTTCCCGAGGCCTTTTACCACCGTGGGTACCCAACGATCTCCCCGGGTGACCCAGAACTTCTCGTGATCTGACATCCGGAGATGTAACCGAAGTTCCACTGATTGTCCGATCTCGATCTGGATATGTTCTCCTACAGTTACCAGCCTGGCCTTGTCGCTGTAAAGCTGCCGACGCCCACTAAGCTGGATCCGCACCTCATCAGGTAAACTTATAGATCCATAGGCCAGATCCAATCGGATCCCCGCCGGTACCATGAAATCCATACCCAGGATGGCATCTTGACCTGCCAGATCTCCAACCCAAATATCGAAAAAGTAAACCAGCGATCCAGCCATAGTGATCTTGATCCGGGTTCTTCCTTCTGTCCTGTAAACACTTTCGCCAATCCCAACGCAATCTTGGATCTGGCTCGTATCGATATAGCACCCAACCTTACGAGCAAAGGCCGTATCCACTATGGATACTTCGGCGCCTGTATCTAAGAGCAAGATCCCTCTCTCATTGTTGATCTTACCAGTGATCTTGGCTTGTCGGAACCATTTTCCCGGGGCATAGTGTTTCCAATATCCCCGAGATTCTCCTGGCAAGAGATCCATAACTTCGGATCTTCGGATCTCCTTGATCTGACTTGGCTTTTGGATCACTGGTATATCCTCCTGATCTGTGGGCTGGAACCACAGATCTGGATCCCGTTGCTTCCAATAACCCCTTATCTCTCCTGGGTGGAGATCCACCATCATGGTCACTTCGGATCTGGAGTAATCGTCCGCCTGGCGGACACTTGAGATTGCGACAGCACGGTTTCCATTCAGATCACATGTATTATCGCGTAGATCTGGGATCCTATTACCCTGATCTACCGATCTCTTGTTCACAAATGCATAGATGCAATATCTAGAGCGCTCGGCTCGTACCGGATTCCAACCCGGCGAGCGTCCTAGTTTAACATCTTCTCTGCAGATTCCGGAAGCATACCTGCATGTTTGGCTGGGTTGAACCATTGGCGGATCTGGTTGTAGAACTCTTCCATAGGACATTTTCCCATATCATGTAATTCCCCGCACCCCCGGCACACAAAGAGGCAGTGATCCGCCGGATGTCCTCGCTTGCCACACTTATGACAAGTAAGGCGTCTCCAGCATCCTAGATCTGAATGCTTCTTGGATCCACAATGCGAGCAACGGTTCCGATCGGATCCGCCACTCTGGATCCGGGATCTGTGATCTGGTGGGGCCTGATCCGTCGACTTGTGGGTGATCGGTACTTGCTCGACCTTCTCCATACCAGATTCCACTTTTGGAGTGACATCCTGCTCGGCTGCCAGGTAGATCCGCCGATGATTGTCTCCATCCGAGTCAGATCCATCCGATCCGTCGGATCCAGACTCAGATTCAGACTCCATGGCCCGGATCTGCACCGCGCGGACATGTTTTGTCGTAGCTGCAGGTGCTGGATTAGTTGCCTTCTGCCGGTACTTGCTAGATCCGAACGCGGCTTTCTTCTGTCTGCTCTTTGCACGTTCACGGGCTCGTAGCACTTCTTCCAGATCATCCGCGTCGGATAGTCGTAGCAGAGTCAGCCTGTCAGCTAGATCTTGATCTTCCAAAGTTTCGATATAGTGATCCACATGTTCGCGTCGATCTTTCGCATTACCATCCTTGATCTTCAACTTTGCGCGTAATCCGGCGACATTCAGACGGTAAAGATAATCGAGGGGAGATTCTTCTGGTCGACGTCGAGCGTGATAGTATTGTCTAGCCACTGATACCCCCAATCCGCAGTACTGGATTTGGAAAGCTCTAAGCAGATCCGACCATTTATTACGGGTGGATCTGCTTAGTTGCCGATACCAATTCTTGGCGGATCCAGCCAATAGATCCGCAAAGGTCAAACATTTTTCTTCATCGGAGGCTTGATCTCGCATGAACGCCGATTTCACTTTGCCAATCCACGCTCTGGCTCGATCTTCGTCTTGATCCTTCCCCGTGAACTCCTTGAGATCTGAGATCGCAGAGATCCGGACTCTCTGGATCATGGTTGATCCGGCTGATCCGGTCGTAGCGGTCGCGACCGTCGCTCGAGCAGCCGTGGGGAAGTCGATATCGTCTGGATCATACTCCCATCGAGATGTGCTACGTTCAGATCTCACAGATTCCATATCTACATCTTGTGATCCTGGATCCTGAATCTTCGTCGCTCTTTGATCCATGATCGGCCCTCGCTGTTCCGCCAGGAATCTACTCATGGCTGCTTCGAAATACTTCTGTAAGGTGCCTGATGAGGCATCTGACGTCGTGGCTGCTGTGATCTGGTCTTCGGAGGTCGGGATCGTCCTTGAGCGGCCGGATCTCGGCTGATTCCGACGTTGGATCTTGGATCTCGCCTCCAGCATTGAAGTACCGGAGGGTCCCAGAGACATTCGCTTTGGTTCCGATGAGAGATCTGATTCGTCCTCGGCAGCCGAGGCGTAATGTGATGAGGACGTTTGGCGATCCGTAATACTTGCCGGAGGTGATAGCACTGGATCTGTGATCTGGGGGATCTCGCCGACGAGGATCTTGAGCTTGGAGAATAGATCCTTGGTGGCAGTCTGGATCACCTTGAGATCTAGATCAAAGACATCATCCGCATCGAAAGCTCCCGTGGTCATTCCTGCTTCCTTCAACAGTCGTAACAAATCCTTGACTGCTTCTAATTTGTTGGCAGTCTTGATCGGAGCTGATACGGGTTCTCTCGGATCTCCGACCTGCTTCAGCCTCAGGATCCGCATCACGGGATCTCGATCCAGGAACTCGCGAAGTTCTTTGTGGTAGAATAGATTCTCCAGATCTTCCTCTGACCAGCCTTGTCCCGATCTGGATCTAGGTTTAGATCCGATCTGATCTTCGTCGTCAATCTCTGGAGCCTTCATCTTCTTCCGCGTTAGCTTCTTCTTCGGCTTCTTCTTATCGGATCTAGAGACCGGAAGATCCCTGGATGGATATGGTGAAGGCTCGACTGGAGATCCGACCAATCTGTACGGTTCCACTTTCACCTTCCCTTGTTTTGTTGACGGATCTCGACTTACGTCGAGATCCGTCGGGGTCCCCGTGGGGACCTGTGGAGGTAGAGGTTTTTCTTCTAGATCTGGATCTGGATCCAGATCGCCCTCTCTTCCGTCAGCAGAGTTCCTCCTAGCGCTCTGCTGATCCGCGGATCTTGATTCATTCAGCGGCATCATCGTCGATCCGAGGTCCGATGACGCTTGTTCCCCTTGTTCAACCTTCACTTGAACATCTTCTTGAGACTCACGGTGAAATCCCGAGTCACCAACAGATCCGGGCACGCGCACCATTGTGGTGTAGCGGGATCAGCAAAATCTGCGAGATCGCTAGATCCAACTTCCCACCAATGCCCGGACACCGACTAACGAAGGGGGTCCTCCGATGATCCGTGATCTGCTGAACTTGCTCACCTTGTGTACCCGTCGGTTGGGCTGGATCTTCCTCTCTTGGTGACTGCTAAGTTGCTCGATTGGTGTTGATTGAACGTCTTGGCGTGATGTTGGGGTCGTAGAGTGGCGTGGAAGTCTTCACACCACTCGCCAGTAGTAGATCCGGAGTCCAAGCGATTAGATCAAGCTTGGATCCGGCGGCCTAGATCTGGATCCGGCCTTGTAGTAATTCCTTTCGTGTTGATTTCCCTTTACGCGGGGTCCTTTGATTGCTTGGCGCTTCCTATAGCGCGATCTTGATCGTTGAGAAACCGAAGATCTACCGGCTAAGCAATTAATACCGGGATCTTGGATCTGCACTTATGGTAAGATACTAGGAGGTTGGATCTAGCCAATATATTATCTAGATATTATCAACCACCCTAGATCTATACACCTAAATCGCTATTAATACCGTAGGGCCAATGTAGTTCCCGTTTCCAGGCGCGTAGCGAAGCACTTGTGTCGTACGATGCAAATTCGGTTCTGATTTAATGTTTAGACCTATCCCATCCTGTATCCTATCCTTAACGACACATCGACTGATTACTCTATCCTGATCCTTGTCCTTTCTTGTCCTCACCATCCTGGCAGTCGACATCTTTGCAGATCACCTTGGATCTGAACCATAAACATTAGATCACTAGTCGCAATGTCGTGATCTGGACTGCTCCTTTCTCCAATATCGTAATCATCCACCGTAATGTCCAGATCACACGTCTCCCGAGTCAGATCATGCCTTATTAAGGCTAGATCAGGCTGATCCCACCTCAGGTCAGCTAGATCTCCTTGATCTTGTTGATCTGGGGTTTCCATGCATGATCCGGTGATAATACTTCGTGATAATCATAATTATAACATATCCGAGCTTATTCCATGCCGTTAATCCCCCAATCATCGTTCATCTTTGCCATAATATCCCTAGATCCCGGATCACTCGGATCCGCCTATGGATCTAGGTTCATGAGCCTTGATCCACATTCCCCGACTAGACCCACATATGTGAACCGATCTGGTCTTCACGGATATAGATTATAGCCTAGATCTGGACATCTAGGCTTAGATCACCAGTTTCCACAGATTATATAGACATACTGTTGCACCCATATTACAATCATGCAAGTTCCACATCATCCATATCCATACGAGATCTCCCCAGCCCTTCAGATCTGGGTGCATGTATAGATCGTATGTCCATACATCTATCTCGTCCCATCCAAGATGTCACTAATCTCCATCAATCTTATCCATCAACTGGATCCACCACCGGATCCACCCACATCAGCTCGTCATCTACTCCAATCACATCACGTCAGGTCCGATCACGTCCAAATCGGATCTTTCCTGGATATTCCAATGCCAAATCTTTCAAATCCACTTCGCCACAGTTCGAGTATGGCCCATGTGCTGCTTGCGGTGATCCGCGTCACTCGGCGCACAGGTGCTGGCGTAAATGTCAGTTCTGTACTCAGGTGCACGCACAAGGACAGTGCGAACACCACAAGTTGTACGAAGAAGCGGTGAAGTTCCTCAAATCCAAGCATGATAAGGATACCCTCCCGTCGGAACTCCAAGGTATTTTCACAAGCAATTTAAACGAACGCGCCCGCCAACTATAACTGGGTTGGGCACCAACGGGCAGCCACAGTTCGCCGAGCCGGCACTGGAGGCAAACTTCGTGTTTGCCTATGTCCGACAAGGCAAATGGCTAGAATATGACGATACGAAGGAAATTGAATGTGAATACGACGGAGAACAGAAACCGGGAGGCAGACGAGCCCTACTGAAATCAAGTGAAAGGGTCAGCGAGCCAATCGGGATTATAGCAAGCGCAACAGTCGGCGATCCAAGATCAAATCGCCGATATAAGCCGATGAAGTTACTGCCCGGGGAACGCCACGGGTGGTGGTCAAAGAAACAGTTTGATCGACGACGTCGGATGCGTGCGCTTGTGATGGGAGCGGTAAATGACAAAAGGACCAAGATTCTGCTGGATTCAGGCGCTAATATTAGCGCTATTAGCGAGGCGTTCGCAAGGAAACTACGACTACGACGACGAGTATGTTCCGACATGCAGATCGACATCCAAGGGATCACGAAAGGGAAATTATACACCGACGAGCGAGCGAAAGTCAAGTTAACGCTGGGGTGGGAACTCGTCTATGAGTTCGAGGTGTGGATCATGCCTCACCACGCCGGAGTTGACGTGATCCTCGGTACAGATTTTATGATACCAGCTGGTGTACGATTGGATCTTTTCAGGTCAACGATGAAGAACCCCGAGGAGATCACGGTGCCGTTAGTGCGAAGTCAGCGAGAGATCGATGATGGGACATCAGAGAAGCATATACAAGGTAGCCCGTGTGAAACTATGGATGTTCCATCGGGGGAGGTCGTCGAGTTCAAGCTTCAGCGACGACAACCAAGTTTTGTGACGCATGATCTATGGGTTCGACGAACAGACAAGCTGATACCGACGGTGCAGTTCGGCAAGACAGGTCGGGCGAAGAGTGTGAAGCTGACCAATGTGACCAATCACGACGTGGAATGTCCTGCACACTACACATTTGTGTGGTGGGTGCCGCATGGTGACCTACCGATCGAGGAAGGTTTCGTCCAGCTCCACACCAAGAAATACCGCGAGTGGCAAGTTCTCGCTTATGCACTGTCGAAGGATGACCAGCTGTTGACCAAAGAGCGGCAGCTCTATGAGGAATGGCTGGCTCGTCAACCTCCAGCGGTCGATCGACCGCACTATGAGACACCAGGAGGGATTCGACAGCGACCAGAAGGTGCCTCACGAGGATTGACGTGCGAGCAACAATGGGAGAGACTCGACGAGCTAAAGGGCATGGAGCCTATCGCTAACGCTGGGGTGACTGACGAGATCTCGTCGAATACAACAGTCAGCGATGAATCAGACGATACAAATCCTGCATTATGCATCACGGTGATTGACGACGTCGTCGATGGCGAAACGCATCCTCAGCAAATGGCGGATGTGGATGAAATGAGCTCGAAGAGTGAATCAGTAGCGATGGACATAAGACCAAGGTTAGCGCTCGACGAGTTCAAGACCTCTGAGTTACTCAGCGTGTTACAGAAACAAGCAGATGGTATTAAGGTGCTCGCTGCACGACCAGACTTGATCCGAGGAACGTTTCTCGATGGAATGGGAGGAGTAACAGAACCGGTCTATGTCACTCTTGCTGGGTTGAAAGAGTGTGAGGAGGAAGTGGGTGATTATTCACTCGCCGACCATCCTCTTGATGATCTACGACTACGATACATTGCTTCCGCTGATATGTTGATGAAAGGAGCGGACGAACCAGTCAAAGATGAATTTGAACGTGGGGCGAACGATGTTTACTTTGAGGACTATGCTCATGAACTCGCTTTCTTGCCGGACCTCACGACACCAGCATCGACGACGCTGGACTACGAAGGCCCAAATGTGAAGAACCCTTCGCTGGACCCGATCGCTCAGCTACGGCTTATCGAAACGCTGCGGAAACATGAACATATCATGATATCAAGCGGGAATGCACTACCACCACCTGCTTATGGAGTAGTATGCGACATTGACGTGAAAGGTCATTCCCCAATCAAGCAAAGAGCTCGACGAATTCCGCTCAAATATTTACGGAAACTGTATGAACTGTTGAAGGGTCTACTAGAAGCTGGGCTCATTGCTTTCTCGAGTAGCCCGTGGGCCTCGCCGATTGTAATCGTGCTCAAGAAGAATGGCCAAGACATACGACTCTGTATCGACTACAAAATGGTCAACGCAATCACACTGATTATGGAATATGCGATGCCTTTAGTCGACGACCTGTTGACCGAGATGGAAAGTTACTTGTGGTTCTGTTCGCTCGACGCTGCTAGCGGGTTCTGGGCGATTATGATGACTATGAGAGCTCGGTGGGTGTCGGCATTCGTGTGCGCTCTGGGTCATTTTGAATGGCTGCGTATGCCGTTCGGGTTAAAAAATGCCCCATGATCTACCAACGGATGATCGATAATGCACTCTGTGGCTATGTACAACCGAAAGGCGGTTGGGAAGCATTCGCCGACCGAATGAGAGCAGCTGAAGCCAAAGCCCAAGCGATGCGGAAAGAGTTTGTTATTCGCTCGGCGACTTCGACAAGCGTAGGACGCAAGGATTTGCGTACCAAATATGAAGCAGATCATCAAGCCCTCGCTGACACTGATCTATTGATGGAACTAATCAATAGTCCCGACGCAGACATGTTCTCAACAGGAGAATCAGATCAATCCAAGTTGGTACCAGTGTTTCATCGACGGTCATTTGTTGACGATATCTGCTTCGGTGGTAAATCGTTCGACGAGTGTTTAGAGACACTGGACCGGTTGTTATCCCGGTTCGCCGAGTGCAGAATCAGCGTGAGCTTCACTAAGAGCATTTTCGTTCAACCAAAGGTTGATTTTTTGTCGCATGCAATTACGAACGAAGGAATTCAAGCTGATACAAAGAAGCTAGCGGCGATCGCTGAACTTCCGTTTCCATCGTCCAAAAAGGGAATGCAATCGTTCTTAGGGGCCCTTAACTATTACGGAAGATTCATACAAGGTTTGGCGGCATATGGAGCAGTCCTATATCAGATTAAAGAGGCCGCCTTCGAGCCAGGAGGTGATCTGAGCGTGGCTCGCCGAGCATTTGAAGCACTTCGCCAGAAAGTCGCCGACGCCCCGATTCTGCGTCACTTTGATGGGAACAAGGACGTACATATCATGCTGTATGCCAACGAGTGGGCGCTGAGCAGTACGCTAATGCAGATGCACGACGATCTATTGCATCCGGTGCGATTTTGCGGACGTGTTCTTAAGGAAAACGAGTTGAACTATCACCCGGCTGAAAAGGAGGTATTAGTACTGTTACAGCTCCTCAAAGTGAACTACACATTGCTATCGGGCAAGACACTGCACGTATACACGCGTTTCTCGACTCTGGAATGGGTGTTCCAATCCAAGTCTCTGTTTGGACGGGCAGTGTAGTTCTCAGTACTGTTATCCCAATGGGATTTAAAAGTCAAAAGGGTCCGCGAACATGATATTGAGTTTGCTAAGCTGTTACAGTCGTCGATCACACCATTTGTTGCACTCGACGAAGCAGTCGCCCCACTCTCACCACCATCTAAAGGGTCAGCGACTGTACGACTTGCTCCTCACTTACTCTATGCCAGCATCGCACGCGACTACACCGGTTACGTGTTATCGTTTGACGGGTCAGCCAAGACTGAAAAACATGGTGGTTATGGGAGTTGTTCTTGGATATTGTGGCGCTTACCTGAGTGGGACATTGTGATCGCTGCGAGTGCGCACCTCTCATCGATGACAGTCAACATCGCCGAGTATACTAGTATGAACAATGGGGTCAAGGCGGCGATTGACCATGGGGTGAGCGATTTAATTATTGTCGGCGATTCACGGCATGCAATCCAGCAATCCATGGGGGTGATAGCTTGTCGGAAAGAGATTCTACAAGTGCAATTGACGCGCCATAAGGAGCTGACGGCACAGATCAACTCAGTTAGATACCTTCACGCGATCAGAGCATACAACGCATCTGCAGACTCACTAGCCACGGAAGCGTTGGAAAACCAAGTCACCAAGATTGTGCTCAGCGAGACAAGGAAAGCAGAATTAAAAGCGTTGAACCGCATACCTGAGGTATTGTACTCCGACGATCAAGCGGCCACTGAAGCAAAATTGAGTCACTATCCTGATCAAGCAGTTGGTCGAGGGAAGAATTCGGCCCACCATCTATTGAAACGTGACCCAAGCAAAACAAAGGTCAACGAACCACCACAAATCACAGCTACAACTCGAAGCCAGACACGGCAAGTGCGGTTTGTTGACCCTAACACCGCCAGAGCACCAGACGCTGCAGCCTCAGGATCATCAAGTAAAGGCGGCGCCCGTTCTCCTGCTGAGAAGGAATCTCGGAAGCCCGACGCCGACGTCGATGGATCGAGGTCGACGAACCAGGAATTGGTGTACGACGCACTAGCCGTTCAAGCAGAACGAATTCGCCGAGTTAAAGTTGCCCAAGACGAAGAAAGGAGGTGGGCTGACTTGAAAACATATCTCCGTGGAAATGTTGATTCGCTGAGTTTGAAGCGAGCGGCCAACGCAAGTAAATTGGCAGACCGATTTGTAATCGACGAAGATGAGTTGCTGCAGTATATAGGCAAAGGTCGTAAGATGGGAGGCAGTGACAACTTTGAGACCCAGCTACGACTGGTAGTGCCAACCACTATGATCGACGAGGTTTTGCAAAGCTGCCATGATTCTATCGAAGGTGGTCATCAAGGGATTACGCGCACCTATCAGCGAGTCAAAAAGGACTACTATTGGGTTGGGTTGTATGTTACAGTAGCACGTCATGTTCGCGCTTGTGCAGATTGCAGCACCAGCAAAGGCAAGCCGCAATTAAAGGGTTACTCGCCGGGGAATGTACTCGCCAACGACCTTTCCAGATCGTCTCGATGGACTTTGTCACACCTCTTCCGCGTACTCGTCGAGGAAACACATCTCTACTTCTGTTTCAGTGCTCGTTCACCGGTTACATAGTAGCCAAAGCTATGGACAGTACCAAGGCTCAAGATGTGGCAGACGTTTTCGAAGAGTATGTGTTCCGAAGATTTGGTGCACCATCTATGATCAGGCATGATAGAGACCCTCGCTTTATGAGCAAGACCTTTGAAGCGTTCTTGCAATTGATTCAATCGCGCTCAAGAGCAACATTAAGCTATCGACCGCAAGCTAACGGCCAGCAAGAAAGGTCGGTGAAGTCAGTGATCCAGACAGTGAACGTATACGTGGAGGACCCCTTGCAGCAAGACTGGGATGATATCGCCGAGAAGATGGCATACGCCATCAATAACTCAATGGACACAACAAGGAAGGAAACACCATTCTACTTAGTTTATGGGTGGGATGCGCAGTCAACGCTTAAGGCGATGACTAGCTCACTAAGACTCGGCGACGGGGATCGAACCGATGCAGCCAAGTGGAGACGGGAGGCTAATCGACAACATGAGGTAGCACTTGCTATGGCTAAGCATTACCAAGCTACTGAGAAAGCTCGGCGAGCTCAAGAACACAATAAAGCTCTCGGTCGACTAGAACAGCTCGCCATACCTGTCGGCGAACGAAATGACGCCCAACGAGAAGGAGAAGTGGACGAATCGGACGAGGCACCAACTCATCGATCGTTATTTGAACCGGGCAGTCGAGTGTGGCTTTTCATGGAAAGGGTGAAGCCTGGTCTAACAAAGAAGCTGGCTCATCGATGGCATGGGCCCTTTCGCATCAAACGTAAGGTTGAAGAATTTGCCTACGAGCTTGAGCTTCCAGACAAGGCTGGATATCGCTTCTACCCTGTCGTCCATGTGTCGAGACTCAAGGCCGTAAATGAAGACGATCGGCGACCCACTGCTGAACTGATCGATGGTCTTGGACAAGATGACCGTTTCGATTTCGACGAGGAACTGCTACCGGAAGACAGCTGGGAGCCGGAAGCGAGCGATGATAAGTATATCGTCGAGTCCATACTTGACGATCGCTGGCCGATTTATACCAGTACAGGGCGCACACAGCGAGAATTCTTGGTTAAATGGCAAGGTTACGAGGAGCCAACATGGGAACCGGTGTCGAATTTGTCGTGTGGAGGTATTCTGTTCGATTATCTTCTCCGGAGGAAGCGTGAGAATCGTTTCCAAATGGTTCAAGTTGCTGACGAGAGTTAGTATGCTGAACGAACGAGAGTGAATCTCTCGATGATGGGTACAGGTCATCGAATGGAGATTTGAGCTACTGTACCACATGACGACCTCAGCGACAGTGGGTACAGGCTGTCGTTGAGAGTATTGCGACTGTACCAAAACATTGCATAGGTAAATTCATTTGACGTGTTATGGAGATGAAATGGAGAAAATAGGATTGAATTACGACACAAAGAACCTCCGAACACTGAGTCTACAAGCTTATACTCCGAGGAGACTCTGAACTGGACGAATAAAGCAAATTAAAAGCTCGGCGACGGGACGACCCAAACTAGTCACGAACATTCGCCGGGGCAAAAGTCGACTGAGCCGGACGGTTCAATTGGACAGGAGTCGCAGCGTGTAGAACTGGTGGATCAGGGTCGGCGATCGCTTGCGTCGGTGGAAAGACAACAGTCTCTGGATCTTGTCCATCAGGAACAAACAGAGGGAATTCCGGGTGTGCAGGATGGAATATTGTGTTGTAAGGATGCTGATGTGGAGCCGTGAGCCACCAGTTTCGCCATGGTTCGTCCGAATCAATCTCAGCTACTTCGGCGATCCAATCAGCAGTCTTGGGGAACCAAGGCAGATTGACCAACGAACAAGTCGGAATTGCAGGATCAAAACAGACCTCCGTGTCCAGCGTCGGAGCTGGAACACCGTCTATCATGTTATTTGCGCCCTCGACAATCACGTTACCGAGATCTCGCTGAGCGTGACGAAGCAAATCCGAACGTTGCTTGCGACCATGCAGATAATCTTTGAACGCAGCATAGAGTGCTGTCAAGTTTCGATCGACGGAAGCAGATTTGTCAGAAGTGAGCCACATTTCAGCAAGAGCCATCGCCACACTTGACTCGACAATCCAATGGTTTCGTTCCCATAAGGCAACAAAGATGTCGAAGCGCGTGACTGCGCGGTATTTGCACAACTCACTGCTGAGGATTTCCAATGGAGTCGACGGCTTCTTGGCGCGTTTCCCTTTCTGAACTGGAGTCGTTATCTCCAAAATCGAGTCGTCGACAAAGACCATGTGTCGAGGCAAGAGTCTGAACGCTGCTCGCCAAGGGTGAGCACTGGATACAACGTCGGCGAACGCACCAAGACCAGCAACGCTAATCGGCGTAGGACGCACGCGGGATCCGTCAGGGGTGGTTTCATACTCCACCTTGACCTTGCAAGCATTGAGCATCGCGTCCCAACATCGCCTCGATGCTTTATGAAAGAACGGTAGAGTTCGCAACCTCCTCATCAGGTCAGATTCGCGCGCGTCAAGTCGCGCAGTCTGCGCGGCACGACTAGCGAGTACCTTAGGGTCGATCTTATGAGGCGCATACGCTGCAACCTTGGTCGATGACTTGGCCTTCGCCTTACCCTTCTTGGTGGTTGCTGTCGCTGACGCCCTAGTTGGCGATATCTTTTTGGGAGTGGTCGCCGAACGTTTTCGGGTTGATTGGCGAGGGGTTTCCGTTGACGAGTCGACTTGGGCTTACTAGATGGAGGCGTGATCCCAGCGATAACAGTGATAGGTGGTGGCACCGGTTCGCTCGGAGAGTGACTTGGAGCGACAACGGGCGTTGGCGATGCTTGAGACGGTTCGTCAGTCGGCACTAAGGAAGTGGAAGATCCACATGTAGACGGGACTGTCTCCTCTTGCTCAGATTCGTCCGATGACTCAACGATCGGAGTAGTTGACCTCACTGGAACGAGTGGGCCATCCGCTTCATCGTCATCACCGCCTTTCTCATTACCTTCTTCATCAGGACTCGAACCTCCAGTGCTTGAATCGTCAGGGTCCCAAGCGGGATGTTTTCCGGGAGGGAGAGCCCGGACCATCGACGCGCTAGTTGTCAATCGTCGAGATGTGCTTAGCGAAGCCAACGTTGATGCTGCGTTTTTGGTCGGCGATGGAGCGACCACAGATTCAATGTCAGAATCCGGGAGCTCGTCGGTCGAAGCACAAGACGAAGCTGGGGTAGAGACCGAATCCGCTAGTCCACCACAGTCACTTGGAGATCGTCCGCCAGAAGGAGGGTCTGCAGTCAATACCTCTGAATGTTGACTCGACGAGCTCTGATCCTCGACTCCATCACCTGTAGATGGTGGTGAACTAACGTGGTCAGGAGGATGTGAATCACCAATCACTTCAGCGTCACTGCGGCATTCGTCTTCGCGACGACATTGTTGAATGACGCGAGCATTGATGGATGCAGCGCGCGTTGAACGACGGGTTGGCATTGGGACTACTGCAGTAGACTCCTCCGCTGATGTATGACTCTGAGTCGGAGATGATGAAACCTTGGACGTCCTAGCTTTCTTCTTGGATGGCTCTTTACGGGATGTCTTAGAATCAGTTGGCGATGGTGGCAGACTTGGCGACGATGGATGATACCGTTTGGTACCGACAAATTCGACCGATGAAGAACGAGAGCGACGTCCGTGGGGAGTTATCGCCGACGAACTACTGGTCGAGTGATTAGCTGATGAGGAACCATTGTCGCTGGATGCCCGAGAACGAAGGTGACTCGACGAATTCGCGTTGGAACGCTGAGTAGACCGTGACTGTCGTACAGTGAGAGTCGTCGATCCAGTCGACGATGGAGTAGATGAATCAGGCGGAAGCGAGGCCGACGAGCTAAGATGAGGAGGATTCAGAGAGCAATTGCGATGGTAGCAGAGACCCGCAGAGTGAAGCACTCGCTGGGCCTCACCGAAGGAAGCAGCCTCGTGAGCGCTCAACCCCGGCATTGCTAAACCTATGATCACCAGGAGAGGATGGTTAGGAACAAGCACAGACCACGTGACCATAAGCGTAACGTACCAAGCATTGCAGCCACGACCAAAAAAGGGTTGTCTCGACGAAATTCGGCGACTAATGGAGAAAATCGTAGCGAGCGATTGAGCTCTCGGATGGTCTGTTCACGGTCAGCGAGCTGTTGTCGGAGAACATTGTATGCACGACCATCTCCAGATAAGATTTGGTCGGTGAGTCGCTGATTCAGTATCGTCAATTCGTAGCACCGAGCTAGAACTGCTTTCCTCGTCGACGCATCACGGTGGTGATTACTCTGCATCTGGGTGATTACATCCATCTTGTCGGCCACCGCTGCCTCGAGGCGAGATCTCTCGGCGGCGAAAGAGTCTCGCACGGCTGCAGTACTCTCTTGATCGTGTTGTTGCAGTGCTTGACGATTTTTGAGAAGGACGAGACGTTCTTTGAGAGATTCGGCGAGCGCAGTAGCGGTCGCATGGTGCTCCCGAAGACGCGCCAGCTCGTGAGCTGAAACGCGAAGTTGTGTCTCGAGCTGATCCGCACGCGCACGCTCAGCGGCAGCTTCCGCGGTACATTCGCCGGCAACAACAGCAGGATGTACACCGCCAACCAAAGAATCTTCCAGAGCAGGAATCAGTTCATCGATCGACGAAGATCCTTGGATTCGTCTCAACAGCTCATGTGTGGGTTCGATCGAAGGCTTGGTGAAAACGTACGCCATCAGCTTGCAAATCTTGGTCTCTCTTTCAGCTTGATCGAACGCTAAACGGGAGTCACGGAGTTCCAGTGCACGGTCCAAGTCGACGAGAGTTAGTGGGCGATTCGCCGATGTGTCCGACGCGCGAGTAGGAGATCCAGAATGTGCTGCGACTGATATCGGAGTAGTTCGCTCAGGCTTCATTTGCTGGACAGAGGACGTTGCCGAACGCGAGTCTGTAGATAACGAGTGGTCGACAGTCGACGAAGGAGCGACCGTTAGGTCGACTGCTTCCTACAAGAGTACGCCCGGACGGATAGAGTGTGAGACAACAAGACTAGAAGCAGATGAAAGTCAAAGAGAAGTGCAGACAACGCACCGACGAAGACGGCGAAGGATCAGAGGCGTTCATGGAGTCGAAGTGGATCCGGCAGTTGTTCGATAGAGAATGTGACGGAAATCGCTCAGCCAAAGTGATGATCAGGACACTCGCCGGCTAGGTTCGGGTCCTGACCAGGAGGGTTGTGGTATAGCGATTTCAGGATCTTGCCTAGTTTAGGCTTAAGGCGAGATCTTGTGGTACCAGCCAGGTCGGACCATCCAGTGTATAAGCCACCAACTAGGTCCCGCTAAAGTCTGAGTCTGGAGGGTCGCCGACGGAAGATCGCATGGTCAACGACTGGTCGGAGATTTGACTTGTTTTCATTATAGGAGAAGCCGTAGCATCCCATTTACATTGCATATTAGTATAGGAAACTCAGGAAGGGCCAAGAGCCCAACGAAGCTAACAGAAAATAACAGAGTGGAATATTCGAAGTCCAACACAAGCGGTGAGGCGACCCTTCAAGGTAAATCGTCCCGTGGACCAGATTATGGCCACCACTGGAACTAAGCGACTGGAGTGACAGCACTAGTTCCGGGTGGTAAGTCCAAGAGCGTGTAGTAAGTGGTTCCTGGACATTCCGGCTTTGCGGCCGAGGACTCGCCGAAGGTCGGCGAGCGCGGGCTTTGTACCTAGACGGTGCGGTCTGCAAGCGTTACCCCTAGTCGACGTTCCCTACGCGTCGACGCCCCGTATCGTCCATCCTCTGGTGTGAGGGTACGGTTTAAGGAGAGAGAAGGAAGAGAGAGAGAAGGAAGAGAGAGAAGAGGAGTGAGCGATCAAGAGATCAAGAGGAGCGTGTTGTCTGCTCGTGACACGTATCCAGGGAGGTGGTTCAACTTGCTGGAGTCTAAGGAGCCACTACACCGCTGTAAACGGACTGGGCGATCTTCGGATTCACCCTTCAAGCCTATCTCGTCGACCTAGTCGTCGAAGTAGGTGTTGTGGGGGTGTACAGTGGGAAGGCTAACGAGTTTTACCGTGTGCAATATCACAACTCCTTTTGGGTTGTTAGAATGGAATCGTATGCCGTTCGGTTTGAAGAATGCACCACAGATCTACCAACGCCTTGTTTGAAGTGGGTGAGGCGGATGATCCGGGCAAGCCATCAGTGATCGGACGCAGATCGTATATCGATGATATCCTTATACCGGCGGATAGTTGGGATCAGCTATGTGATCGAGTGGACGCCCTACTGGAGGCGTGCGATAAATGGAATCTGTCGATCAGTGTGGTGAAGTGTTTCTGGGGCATGAATAAAGTGGAATATCTGGGTCATCGCGTTTCGAAAGATGGACTGGAGGCGAACCCCAAGGATTTAGAGGCATTAACGGATCTAGCATTTCCTGGATCGCTGCGATCGATGCAGTCTTTTCTGGGAAGTTTAAATTATTACAGTCGGTTTATCGAAGACTACGCTATCTACGCAGCCGTGTTGTACGAATTGAGGGAGGTCGATTTCGCCACGATGTCCAAAGATGGGGTGTGGATCCAGATCAAACGAAGCATTGAACATAAGGAGTTAAATCAGCCCGATCTGAACGAAGATCCAGGATTGGATCTGACACTAAAGCCTACGGAACGTCGGATCCAGGAAGACTAGATGGAGACAAGGTTGATCCACGATGGATCCGTGCTCATCGAGCCTTCGAGACACTCAAATCGAAGATCGCATCTACTCCGATCCTACGTCATTTTGATGCGGATCGGGAGGCTGTGGTGATCGTATATGCAAGTGATTGGTGTTGTCAAGAAGGCGCCTCGACCTGCCGCGGTGTACCGGTAGATATCGGTACGACCATCACTCAGTGGCACAACAAGCATTCCCGTGATTACGTGAAGCTGATTACGGGACAAGTGTTTACGCTACAGGCGTGCGTGGGTACAAGATTGTGGATACAAGATGGGCGTCGACGTGGCAGTCGCTGATTGGCTGGGGTAGCTCAGTATCCAGTTAGGGATCCAGTAATGTGTATCCAGATAGGACATCCAGTAGGCTTAGAAGTAGCAGGCAGTTTGCGAACTAAGGACCTTAATCAATCACTTTGCATTTTATCATCTACTGCTCAAACGACCTTGACTTTTGGTTATGAGCCCAAGCCCCGTATTCCCTGCCCAAGACTTCGACTACGCCTTCGCCATGGACACTGCCTCGACGACGACCTCCCGCATCAACAAGTTCGACGGAACTAATTTCCACACGTGGAAGTTCAAGATGCGCATGGTGCTCGAGGAGCGCGACCTGTGGGAAGTGACAAGTGGAGAGATCAAGCTGGAGCACTGCACCACTGCGCTGGACCAATCGACATTCAAGAGGAAGTCTCGCAAGGCGCTGGCGATCATCTGTCTCGCGATGGAGGATTCGCAGTTGCCGCTGGTTCGGTCGGCCAAGGATGCGTATGATGCATGGTCAAGAATGGAAGGACACTTCGAGAAGAAGAGTTTGGCCAACAAGCTCTTCCTTCGTCGACGTTTCTTCACGACGATGATGGGCGAAGGTGATGATGTGCTGGAGCACATTAACAAGGTCAAGACGCTGGCGGAACAGCTCGACGCGGTGGGCGCTCCGGTCAGCGAGGACGACTTGGTGATCACGCTTCTGGCAAGTCTGAGTGAGTCGTACCAGTTCCTCATCACGGCGTTGGAGTCGAGAGCCGACTCGCTGACATGGGAACTCGTGACGTCTCGGCTGCTGCATGAAGACTTGAAGCGCAAGGAACAAGGTGGCGGTGCTGAAGGAACAAGGTGGCGGTGCTGAAGGAACCGCGCACGGTCAAACGCTCATGACGAGTTGTAACGGAAAGAGCAAGGGACGGCAGGCGCAGAAGACAAGTGCCTGCCATTACCGTGGCGAACAAGGACATTGGATCGCCAAGTGTCCTGTACGGATCCGCGAGAACGCGGAGCGGCAGAGGCCGCAACGAGCAAACGTCGCGGATGGTGATGAAGACTGCGCCGACTACTTGTTCTCGGTTGGTGGTGGGACCTCCAAGTCGAGTGAAGTTTGGCTGGTCGACTCGGGTGCGACGCAGCACATGACGTACTCGAAAGAGTACATGAAGAACTACAAGAAGATGACTCCGGTGGACGTGCATCTCGCGGGCGACGGGGTGGTTCAAGCGGTCGGCAGTGGCGACATTGTCATGTCGATGAAGACTCCACGCGGGATCAAGAAGGGTGTGCTCACGAAGGTGTGGCACATTCCCAAGTTGTCGCGCAATCTGTTTTCGGTCGGGAGGTTCACCAAGGATGTTGGACCCGTGACGTTCGAGCGCGACGGGTGCTTCGCCGAGACGAAGAAGATCAAGTGGCAGCTCGGAGCGCGTGAAGGCAAGGGACTGTTCAAGCTGTGCATGACTCCGATCATGCCTGACGAGGCCAATGTGTCGAGTTCGAAGGATCGCAAAGGGGACACCACGTCGTACCTCTGGCAACTTCGACTTGGTCACATTGGCCATGGCGGTCTAGACGCCATCGTCAAGAAGGGTTATGGGGTTGGCATCAACATGACGGCTGTGAAGCAGTGGGAGTTGTGTGATGGGTGTGCACTTGGCAAGCAAACGCGAGTGAGTTACATGTCCAAGTCGCCGAACCACGCCAAGAAACTGTTGGAAGTCATCCACAGTGATGTCTGCGGTCCCATGAAGACATCGACGTTTAGTGGCAAGAAGTACTTCGTCACGTTCATTGACGAGTACTCGCACTTCTGTGTGGTATACTTGTTGCGAAACAAGTCGGAGGTGGCTGCCAAATTTGCTGAATTCGTGGCATTTGCCGAAACTCAAACGGGTGGTCGCGTGAAAACTCTCCGTGTGAAGCAACTTCGCAGTGACAATGGTGGCGAGTACAAGTCTCGTGAGATGGCCAAGTTCTGCCGAGAGCGTGGGATTGTGCAGAAGTTCACACCGCCGTATACGCCTCAACTGAACGGAGTGGCGGAACGGATGAACCGGACGTTGGTGGAATGTGCGCGCTGCATGTTGGAGCATGCCGGACTGTCCAAGTCATATTGGGGTGAAGCGGTGATGACAGCGACATTTCTTCGGAATCGCTGTCCGACACGCGCTACCAGCCACGGCAAGTCTCCGCACCAAGTTTGGACAGGCAAGAAACCGCTGCTGTCCAACCTCAAGGTGTTCGGATGTCATGCGTATGTGACTGTCCCGAAGGAGAAACGCACCAAGTTCGACGCTCGGTCAGTGCGTTGTCGGTTTCTCGGGTACTCGGAGCACGAGAAAGCGTATCGGTTTGAAGAGATCAAGAGCGGTCGTGTGCTAGTGAGCCGCGATGCGCAGTTCATGGAAGACGTCCTCGACGGTGGGAGGCGCAACTTTGGTGAAGACGTGGTCGTGGACCTTCGTGATGAAGATGCCACAGACCGAGAAGAATCGTCTGAACCAGAAGAAACCAAAGAAGAAGAAGCTGCGCAGGACGAAGACGTGGAGCCCGGCAGCAAGCGACACCAGCGGACTAGGTCGTTAGAGGAAGCGGCGGAGATCCCAAGGTCTAAGCGGCATAGTCGGTCACAAGCGCTGGATGAGGTGTCAGCCATCGCAAATGAAGAAGGCTTCGACGCGGCCTTCGTTGTGGATTCAGTGGGAGAAATGCCGACCACGTTCACGTCGGCGATGGAATCCAGCAACGCGGCCAAGTGGAAGGAGGCGTGCGATTCGGAAATCAACTCTCTTCGCAAGAATGAGACGTGGGTGTTGGTGCCGTTGCCGAAGGGACGCAAGGCGATCAGCTGCAGATGGGTGTTTCGGATCAAGGAAAACCAGGCTGGAGAGATCGAGCGGTTTAAGGCACGACTGGTGGCCAAGGGATTTTTGCAGAAGTACGGCATCGACTATGAAGAGACCTTCGCGCCAGTGGCCAAGTTCACGTCAATCAGGATCCTGCTCAGCCTGGCAGCCAAGTACAATCTCACGGTGCACCAGATGGATGTCAAGACGGCGTTTCTAAACGGGTGGTTGGACGAAGACATCTACATGGTGCAGCCGGATGGCTTTATTGATGAGGCGCACTCAGACTTCGTGTGCAAGCTCAAGCGTTCGCTGTATGGTCTCAAGCAGTCACCGCGGATGTGGAACCAGACCATCGACAAGTTCATGCTGGAGCTGGGGTTCAAGAAGTGCGAAGCGGATCACTGCATCTACGTCAAGCGGGACGACCAAGACATGATCTTCGTGGCACTGTACGTGGACGGCTTGATCCTCGCCAGCAACAACGACGAGCTACTCAAGTCGACCAAGGAGGCACTGAGCAAGCGATTCGAGATGACGGACATGGGTCAGCTCAAGTACTTCCTCGGCATGGAAATTGATCAAGATCTCAAGGCTGGAAAGGTGTCGGTGCGGCAAACCAAGTTTGCGAAGGACATCCTCGAGAAGTTCAGCATGGAGAAGAGCAACCCTGTCAAGACACCACAAGACCCAGGACTCAAGCTGACCAAGGCCATGTGCGAAGGAGGTCGCAAGCATGACGAGACCATGGCGAAGGTGCCGTATCGGAATGCAGTCGGCTGCCTGATGTACCTCATGGTGGGGACTCGACCAGACCTTGCAGCCGCAGTGGGAGTTCTCAGCCAGTTTGCCGCGGATCCGTGTCCGACACACTGGCAAGCGCTCAAGAGGGTGTTTCGCTACATCCAAGGCACGAAGACTCATGGCATCGAGTTTCGAGCGAGTAGCGAGGACGGACTCCAAGGTTATTCGGATGCAGATTGGGCCGGCGACATCGAGTCTCGACGGAGTACAAGCGGCTACGCGTTCATGATGAACGGCGGATGCATCAGCTGGAGAAGCAAGAAGCAGCGGACAGTGGCGCTTTCATCGACGGAGGCAGAGTACATGGCGTTGACGGAAGCAACACAAGAAGCTATCTGGCTCAAGGCGTTCCTGTGCGAGATCGGCGAAATGAAGGACAAGTCAGCAGTCAAGATCTACGAGGACAACCAAGGCTCCATCGCGTTGGCCAAGAACCCGGAGTTCCACAAGCGCACCAAGCACATCGACATTCGCTACCACTTCGTGCGCGAGAAGGTTGAAGACGGCCAAGCGGTGTTGGAGTACTGCTCGACAAAGGACATGCTGGCGGACTTGATGACCAAGCCGATCACCGCCGTGCAGTTCGATATCCTTCGGAGCAAGCTCGGAATCCAAGGCGCCATTACGGCCGAGTCGAGTGGGAGTGTTGTCAAGAAGGCGCCTCGACCTGCCGCGGTGTACCGGTAGATATCGGTACGACCATCACTCAGTGGCACAACAAGCATTCCCGTGATTACGTGAAGCTGATTACGGGACAAGTGTTTACGCTACAGGCGTGCGTGGGTACAAGATTGTGGGTACAAGATGGGCGTCGACGTGGCAGTCGCTGATTGGCTGGGGTAGCTCAGTATCCAGTTAGGGATCCAGTAATGTGTATCCAGATAGGACATCCAGTAGGCTTAGAAGTAGCAGGCAGTTTGCGAACTAAGGACCTAAATCAATCACTTTGCATTTTATCATCTAGTGCTCAAACGACCTTGACTTTTGGTTATGAGCCCAAGCCCCGTATTCCCTGCCCAAGACTCCGACTACGCCTTCGCCATGGACACTGCCTCGACGACGACCTCCCGCATCAACAAGTTCGACGGAACTAATTTCCACACGTGGAAGTTCAAGATGCGCATGGTGCTCGAGGAGCGCGACCTGTGGGAAGTGACAAGTGGAGAGATCAAGCTGGAGCACTGCACCACTGCGCTGGACCAATCGACATTCAAGAGGAAGTCTCGCAAGGCGCTGGCGATCATCTGTCTCGCGATGGAGGATTCGCAGTTGCCGCTGGTTCGGTCGGCCAAGGATGCGTATGATGCATGGTCAAGAATGGAAGGACACTTCGAGAAGAAGAGTTTGGCCAACAAGCTCTTCCTTCGTCGACGTTTCTTCACGACGATGATGGGCGAAGGTGATGATGTGCTGGAGCACATTAACAAGGTCAAGACGCTGGCGGAACAGCTCGACGCGGTGGGCGCTCCGGTCAGCGAGGACGACTTGGTGATCACGCTTCTGGCAAGTCTGAGTGAGTCGTACCAGTTCCTCATCACGGCGTTGGAGTCGAGAGCCGACTCGCTGACATGGGAACTCGTGACGTCTCGGCTGCTGCATGAAGACTTGAAGCGCAAGGAACAAGGTGGCGGTGCTGAAGGAACCGCGCACGGTCAAACGCTCATGACGAGTTGTAACGGAAAGAGCAAGGGACGGCAGGCGCAGAAGACAAGTGCCTGCCACTATTGTGGTGAACGAGGACATTGGATCGCCAAGTGTCCTGTACGGATCCGCGAGAACGCGGAGCGGCAGAGGCCGCTATTGAGGGTAACCGGTTTGATAACGGTTATTAACCGTGAACTGGTTAACCCGAACCGGTCCAATGCGACCCCACGTTGATTACGCCATCAGTGATTACGCCACCGTCGATTACGCTACATGTAGGTACAAGATTGTAGGTACAAGATGGGGAAGCGACGTGGCGCTCTCTGATTGGCTGTAGTAACTCAGTATCCAGAAAAGAATCAAGTAGTGTGTATCCAGTAGGTTTAGAGATAGCAAGTAGTCTTGCGAGCTAAAGACCTCAATCAATCACTTTCGAATCTTCCTTCTTCCGCTCAAGTGGTCTACTGTCCTCGCTCCGGTCAAGCTCCGAGTGGTGACTCTCCCTTCCCTTCTCTTCGTCCAAGATCCATACCCTTTATCAGGTTATGAGCCCAAACACCATGTCCTCTGCCCAAGACGTCTCCACCAAGGTCTCCATCGACAAGTTCAACGGCGACAACTACGCGACGTGGAACCGCTACATGCGTGGCGTGTTCCTGACCAAGTCGGTGTGGCATGTCGTGAACCGTGAGACGACTCCGACCTTCGCGGACACTCGGGCCAAGGACGACTACGTCAAGTCGAGCAACATCGCGTTCGGACTGATGCTGCTCCACATGGACGCGGACTACCATCACGTGGTGGACAACTGCGAGGAAGCGTGGGTAGCGTGGTCGCGCCTGATGACGCTGTACGGAGGATCGCAGAAGGCTGGTCGCATCTACCTGAAGCGACAGCTCTTCAGCATGGAGATGGCGGAAGGCGGCAATGTGCTTCATCATTGCAATGAAGTTCTCAACATCAGCGCCAAGCTCAGCAGCATCGGCGCCAAGATGGAGGACGAGGACGTGGCGATCTGTTTGCTGCGCAGTCTCCCCAAGAGCTACGAGAACGTCGTACTGAACTTGGAGATGAGCAACGCAGAGCTGCGATCGCAAGACGTTGTGAAGGTGCTTACGAACGAGCACATCAAGAGGCAAGGCGAGAAGACGGCGACGGTGAAGATGGAGAACGCGGCCAAGGCGTTCAACACCGACCGCGAATCTCGTCAATGCACGTACTGTGGGAAATTGGGGCACGTGATTGACAAGTGCTGGACCAAGCAGAAGGATGAGAATCGGGGCCCAAGACGCGGCGGCAACAACAATGGCCGTGGACGCGGGGCCAACAACATCCAATGGAGAAACGGCAGTGACGGCTATGACTACGACTACGACTACGATCGAGTGGCGTTTGCAGTTTCCCTGGAGTGCGGAATTTCGACGGGCAAGAATGTGTCCGGGATGTGGGCGGTCGACAGCGGCGCAACGCACCACATCTGCAACGACAAGGCCAAGTTCACCACGCTGAATGAGCAAGATGAAGGTGAACTTTCGGTGGCTGACGGCAACAAGGCCGCGATCAAGGGTGTGGGGACCATCGTGCAACGAGTGGTTCTACCCAACGGCGACGAGCACGACATCGAGATCAAGGACGCGCTGTATGTGCCGAGCATGAGCAAGAATCTTCTGTCAGTGCCACAGATCAACAAGAGTGGCAAGTTTCAAGTGGTGTTCGACGGCAACAAGATGCACGTTGCGCGCAAGGGCTCGAAGCAAGTCGTGGCAACGGCGGATATCGTGGACGGACTCTACTGGCTTCACACGCCTCAGCGATCGGCGAATGCGGTGACAGGAGGAAAGACTGTCGACTTACACGCGCGAATGGGTCACGCTCCGGTTGAGGTACTTCGCAAGATGGTCAACAACAACATGATCAAGGACGCGAAGGTACCCTCGAAGTCGAGTGGATCAAGTATGTGTCGCGGTTGCCAACAAGGGAAGATGGTCCAAAAACCATTCCCGAGCAACCCGAACAAAACCAAGTACAAGCCATTCGAGTTCCTCCACTTCGACATTTGTGGACCCATGGAGGAAGAGTCGCTGGGTGGCAGCCGTTACTTACTGCTCATCACGGATGAAGCAAGTGGCTGCATGTCGGGATTCTGTCTGCGAGCCAAGTCGGAAAGTGAAGGCTGTCTGCGCAAGTTCATCACCAAGGTGGAGAGGCAATTCGATGCCAAGGTGAAATTCGTGCGGCATGACGGAGCCAAGGAGTTCGCGACCAACTCGCTGAAGGCTTTCTACGAAGATCACGGCATCGAAGTCCAGCCTACGGTTCGGTATGCGCACCAGACCAACGCGACTGCTGAGCGCGCCAACCGAACAATCGTGACTATTGGCCGCAGCATGCTCCACTACGCTGGCTTGGACAAGTGTTTCTGGGCTGAGGCGGCGATGACGGCCATCTACATCAAGAATCGTCTGCCGTCTCCGAAGTCGCCGGACAAAACTCCGTTCGAGATCGTGTACAAGTCCAAGCCGAGTGTGAAGCACATGCGGATCTTCGGCTGCCGGACGTTCATTTTGACGCCAAGAGAGAAGCGACTCAAGTGGGATCCCAAGGCTCGTGAAGGTATTTTCTTGGGTTATGAAGAAGTGTCGAAGGCGTATCGAGTTTATGACATCGAGGCGGGGAAGGTGGTAATCAGTCGCGATGTCAACTTCGATGAATCGACCTTTGGACTTGCACAGCCGATTTCCGACGAAGATGTCGATGATACTGCGCTGGACTTCGCCTCCCTCGACATCGATGATAATGCCCTCCGCAAACGGACTACAAGCAGGCGGGGAAGCGCAAGAGTCGTTCAAGTGACGAAGATGACGTTGGAAGAAGGTCTCGAACTGTCCGCCACCGAGTTGGACTGGAGGAAGCAAGTGCGCCGAATCGAGTGGACCCTGACGAAGAAGAAAAATCTGGCGACCAAGATGACGAGTCGACACCCCCTGTGTTTTGGCGTGCAAGTGCTAACGCAGTCGAAGCAACTGTGGATTTATCAGAGCCATCGACATTCCAAGAAGCCGTAAATGGCCCGGACCAAGTGCACTGGCGCAAGGCAATTCGTGCCGAGCTCAAGTCGATGCGACTTCGTGGTGTGTTTCGTGCTGCCAAGTTGCCCAACGGACAACGCGCCATTGGCACCAAGTGGGTGTTCAAGATCAAGCGCAAAGCGGACGGATCCATCGAGAAGTACAAGGCGCGCCTCGTGGCCAAGGGTTTCAAGCAGAAGTATGGCATCGACTACACGGAGACGTTCTCACCCGTGGTCAAGTACGTGACGCTGCGCATGGTGATCGCTCTAGCCAAGTACTTTGGTTGGCCCCTCGATCAACTGGACGTGGTGACTGCATTCCTGTACGGTGTGATGAAGGAGCTGGTGTTCTGCGTGGTTCCAGAAGGCGTCGAGCTAGATGGCGATTTCGACTGCCTGGAATTGGTGAAGGCCATCTACGGTCTCAAACAAGCTTCGCGCGTATGGAACGAGACCTTTGACGAGTTCGTGTGCTCTATCGGTTTTCAAGTCTCTGCCTTCGACCCGTGTCTCTACATCAAGGTTGTCGATGGCCACTGTGTGCTCGTGCTGGTCTACGTGGACGACGTGTTGGTGACCGGAAGTTCAGCCGAGCTGATAGCACGCACCAAGAGTGACCTTAAGACACGATTCGAGATGACCGACAGCGGCAAGTGTGCGTTCGTGTTGGGGATTGAGTTGGTGGATGGTCCGGACGGTAGCGTGACGATGTGCCAACGACGCTACGTGGACGACATCCTGAAACGCTTCGGTATGGATGAGTGCAAGGCTGTGGTGAGTCCGGTGGACATGAGTACTCGACTTGTTCCAAGCGACGCAGCGACCAAGGTGAATGCTCCGTTTCGCGAAGCAGTTGGTGCTCTCATGCACTTGATGACTGCCACTCGCCCAGACATTGCTTTTGCAGTTGGGTATGTGTCGCGCTTCATGGAGAACCCCCAAGAAGACACTGGGTTGCGGTCAAGCGCATCTTTCGCTACCTGCAAGGCACCAAGTCGCATGGAATCTGTTTCAAGCCAGGTGACAAGGTCGACTTTCGTGGATATTCGGACGCGGACTGGGCTGGAGACCTCGCGGACCGCAAGTCGACTTCAGGCTACACGTTCATGCTGATGGGTGCACCAGTGAGCTGGGGAAGCAAGAAGCAGTCAAGTGTTTCGCTGTCTACGAGCGAGGCGGAATACATCGCGCTCAGTCTGGCGATCCAAGAAGGCAAGTGGATTCATCGCCTGCTGTGCGAGATTTTGGTGGCCGCTAACGAGACTGGACCCGAGCTCAAGATCCGCGAAGACAATCAGTCGTGTATCAAGATGACCAAGAACCCAGTGAACCACGGTCGAGCCAAGCACATCGACATCAAGTACCATCATATCCGCGACGAGGTCAAGCGTGGTGAAGTGAAGCTCGAGTATTGCGAGACTTCTGTGATGCTGGCGGACATCATGACGAAGGCGCTCCCGGGACCTCGCCACATGGATCTGACGGCTGCTCTCGGCATTCATGGGACTTCGCATTGAGAGGGCGTATTGAGGGTAACCGGTTTGATAACGGTTATTAACCGTGAACCGGTTAACCCGAACCGGTCCAATGCGACCCCACGTTGATTACGCCATCAGTGATTACGCCACCGTCGATTACGCTACATGTAGGTACAGGATTGTAGGTACAAGATGGGGAAGCGACGTGGCGCTCTCTGATTGGCTGTAGTGACTCAGTATCCAGAAAAGAATCAAGTAGTGTGTATCCAGTAGGTCTAGAGATAGCAAGTAGTCTTGCAAACTAAAGACCTCAATCAATCACTTTCGAATCTTCCTTCTTCCGCTCAAGTGGTCTACTGTCCTCGCTCCGGTCAAGCTCCGAGTGGTGACTCTCCCTTCCCTTCTCTTCGTCCAAGATCCATACCCTTTATCACGTCGCGGATGATTTTGAAGACTGCGGCGACTACTTGTTCTCGGTTGGTGGTGGGACCTCCAAGTCGAGTGAAGTTTGGCTGGTCGACTCGGGTGCGACGCAGCACATGACGTACTCGAAAGAGTACATGAAGAACTACAAGAAGATGACTCCGGTGGACGTGCATCTCGCGGACGACGGAGTGGTTCAAGCGGTCGGCAGTGGCGACATCGTCATGTCGATGAAGACTCCACGCGGGATCAAGAAGGGTGTGCTCACGAAGGTGTGGCACATCCCCAAGTTGTCACGCAACCTGTTTTCGGTTGGGAGGTTCACCAAGGATGTTGGGCCCGTGACGTTCGAGCGGGACGGGTGCTTCGCCGAGACGAAGAAGATCAAGTGGCAGCTCGGAGCGCGTGAAGGCAAGGGACTGTTCAAGCTGTGCATGACTCCGATCATGCCTGACGAGGCCAATGTGTCGAGTTCGAAGGATCGCAAAGGGGACACCACGTCGTACCTCTGGCACCTTCGACTTGGTCACATTGGCCATGGCGGTCTAGACGCCATCGTCAAGAAGGGCTATGGAGTTGGTATCAACATGACAGCTGTGAAGCAGTGGGAGTTGTGTGATGGGTGTGCACTTGGCAAGCAAATGTGGTGTAGCGGGATCAGCAAAATCTGCGAGATCGCTAGATCCAACTTCCCACCAATGCCCGGACACCGACTAACGAAGGGGGTCCTCCGATGATCCGTGATCTGCTGAACTTGCTCACCTTGTGTACCCGTCGGTTGGGCTGGATCTTCCTCTCTTGGTGACTGCTAAGTTGCTCGATTGGTGCTGGTTGAACGTCTTGGCGTGACGTTGGGGTCGTAGAGTGGCGTGGAAGTCTTCACACCACTCGCCAGTAGTAGATCCGGAGTCCAAGCGATTAGATCGAGCTTGGATCCGGCGGCCTAGATCTGGATCCGGCCTTGTAGTAGTTCCTTTGTATTGATTTCCCTTTATGCGGGGTCCTTTGATTGCTTGGCGCTTCCTATAGCGCGATCTTGATCGTTGAGAAGCCGAAGATCTACCGGTTAAGCAATTAATACCGGGATCTTGGATCTGCACTTAGGGTAAGATACTAGGAGGTTGGATCTAGCCAATATATTATCTAGATATTATCAACCACCCTAGATCTATACACCTAAATCGCTATTAATACCGTAGGGCCAATGTAGTTCCCGTTTCCAGGCGCGTAGCGAAGCACTTGTGTCGTACGATGCAAATTCGGTTCTGATTTAATGTTAAGACCTATCCCATCCTGTATCCTATCCTTAACGACACATCGACTGATTACGCTATCCTGATCCTTGTCCTTTCTTGTCCTCACCATCATGGCAGTCGACATCTTTGCAGATCACCCTGGATCTGAACCATAAGCATTAGATCACTAGTGATCTGGACCATAAACATCAGATCACAAGTCGCTATGTCGTGATCTGGACTCTTCCATTCACCAATATCGTCCTCGGGCCTTGTAATATCCAGATCACATGCTTCACGCATCAGATCACTCCCCAATAGGCTAGATCATACTTGATCCAATTGTGGATCTATCGGACCACCTTGATCTGGTGCTTCCCGGCCGGATCCAACCATAGCACTTTGCGATATGCCTATTAACAGCTTGTTTAAGCCCAATACATGCCCCCAGTCTCCAGATCACCACTTGATCTAGACAATGTGCGGGAACTCGGATCACTTATATTCAGCTGTGGATCCAGATCCATAGACCTGGATCTAGATTCCGGAGGTAAATCCCAGGCATTAGGTGATCTTGGATCGCATGGATCTAGATCTTAGATCCCGCAATATAGATCCAAGTTGCATGCATAATAACCTCGTTATCGCCAGTCCTCCACGTCATTCACTTCCACACACTATATCTCCATGTTCATTCCCAGCATATAGACCTCCATTGACGGGTCCCAGATCACCGCTTGATCCCGACGTAATATCTCTAGATCATTGATCATCGAGATCTGGATCCCCAACTGCGGATCGTGGATTCACGTTTCATAGCTTTATATCGTGACAACCAACATTTCGTAAATTCTTAGTGATCCACTTCACCACAGCCGCCTCCTGTACGCTAGTTGTAGTTGCACAACAACTTCACTGCGTGCACGTCATAATCAGCACCACATCTGGAATAGTCATAAAGCAAAATCACCTGCGTAGCTAATCAACAACACCGGAGTGGATCTCGGATTCCTTGGATAGGAATACTGGAGACAGATGGTGCAACGCATCGCGTTCGAACTACTGATGTGTAATTTTCGCCAGTCGATTTTGATAGTCGTTCTCGGTAGTCGATTTTGGTAGTCGAAACTTGTCAGTCATATTCGTCAAGATCGTTGTCTGGATGCACTAGTTTGCCTTCGGTTTCATCGAATTCACATATATCAGCTTTCACTTCCATCAATATATCCCATCTTGTAATCCTCTTGATCCGTGTAGCTTACAGTCATGATAACCATCATGGCCTATGCCCCATAATCATGATTCGCTTTTGTCGTCAGACTCTGGTCGTCCTCTCAAGTCAGGTCTTGATGGCGTAGATATTTATAGATCCAATGTGACTATGATGATCTTGAACAGCCCGATCTTGTCGCTTTTCCCTTGTTATCGCCAAATCCAAACATATACATATGCAGACCCAATCCACTGATCCACATCCTTCATGTGGATCCTTCCACCAACTTCTCCATGACAATGACCTGCTCACCGTCATAGATTGCAATCTCACAATTCTTCGTGAGACTGCATCACACCGAACCGATTACGATTAGTGCGATCTCGCAGAAACTCGTGTAGCAGGGCACCACAGTTGAGATCTGCCTCATCCACCCAAGTCGGATCATCATATCCTCGCCAATACACAAGGAATTCACGGTAGATCCGTCCATATCTCGTTCTTCTCCCTGATCTCATATCTGTGATCTTTTCCACTTCATACTCATCGGGATCGCGATCTTGGATCCAGCTATCCCCCGGTAATAGATCTTCATCAAAATCCAGACGATCTTGACTCCCCACATTGAGTCGTATTAGTGGTCGATCTGGATATTCTTTCACGAGCTTCAACTTGTTCACGTGTACCATAGGGAAAATATGATATCCGGATCCGGCGATCTCCAATTTCACCGCATGTTCTCCAACTTTCTCCACAATCCGGAATGGTCCATGTCACAAGTGCGCCAACTTCTTAGCATATCCCTCCTTTACTCGATCTAGGTATAGCCACACTCGAGATCCGACCTCGATCTGATGCGGGCGGATCTCCTGGTTGTGTAGATCCGCTCGATCTGAGATCGCCTCTCGCAGTCGTTGATTAACTTGTTCCCGCACTTGTTGATAATATCGCTGGATCTGATACCTCCACCGTCGTGGATCCCGATCATGTCTTCGCGTACTTCCCACCGGGATCACCGCTTCCAATGTGGATCTAGGATCCCACCCATGTACCATATAGAAAGGTGTTTCTCCTCGGATCCGATCATGCGCGGTGTTGATCGCGAAGGTAATCCTCTCGGCATACTCGTCCCAATCTCGTTGATCCAGATCCTGCACGTACATCTTAATCACCCGAGTTGTGGTTTGGACCATGCGTTCTGCAGATCCGTTAGCTTGGGGGCGATATGCCATTGTGGCACGTTGACGTTGACCCAAGATCTTATTAAACGCTCGGAAAAAATCGGACATAAATCCTGGTTCACGATCATGCCTAATCGCTTCGCTGGCCCCAAATCGTCGGAAGACACATTCTTCATATGATTCGGCGACAGTCTGAGCAGTCCTTGATGAGCTGGCTTTCGCGATCATATATCCAGTGAATAGATCTTCGAATATCAACAATTCCGTATTCCCTTTATGCGATCTGGGTAACGACGGGATGTGATCCATAGCTATGATCTGGAAAGGATATGTTGCCTGAAGATTACCTGGTGACTCTCCTTGGATCCGGGGTTTACTCTTACCAGTCTCACAATCCACACACTCACCCACGTATCTTTGGACACTCTTATACAGACCTCTCCAATGGAAGTGATCCCGGATCCGCTGATAAGTTCGACCGATCCCTTGATGTCCACCTTCTAGGCTCACATGGTAGTGATGTAGTATGTCCTGATATAGAGTTTCCGGGATCACTAGTCGCATCAGCTTATCTCGATCTGCATCCGTCGGTCTTGTGGAGGGACAGTAGAACAGTAGATCATGGTGATCCAAATCATAATCGGCTGCTAGATTAGCATATGATTTGGCTTCTTGCTGAGTCAGATCTTGTAGATCTCCATTCAGATATTTCTTTAATCCCGAGATCCACGCCTCCTCGTCTTGGGCTTGTCGGATTCGGTCGGTCCTAAGATCCCGAACTATCTCCTCCCGTAATGATCGCGGATCCGAAGTCGATCGCGTCGTAGATCGCGGGCCTGATCGTGTCATCACTGCCGTGATCTGGGCTGCCTGATCCGCCCTCTTGACCACTAGCACCTCGTTCAATCTGTTCAGCGTAATTTTATCCTGCGTATCCTCATCCTCAATCCTCACCTCATCCGTTGTAGGGATAATCGCTGGGATGGCAGCCAACCCCTGATCCATATCCTCCGCACACAGATCGCTATCTTCATGGTAATGGCCATTCGGATCCGATCCCAAACTGTAGGGATCAGCCTGGTCCCCGCGCTCTATAGTCGGATCTTGGATAACTGGGTGGAGATCTATAGATGGCGCTTGTACGGGGTCGCCCAACTCTCTTGACGACGCCTCCAGTACTGTGGTAGGTATTGGTTCGGGTAGATCCTCGACTACAGACCTTCCAATGATTAGATCCGGATCACCCACCCCTGATCTAAACTCGCTTGATCTGCACTCTGACCTCTTTCCCCGACCTCTCTCAGTTGATCTGAGGTCAGATCAGGTGGATCCGAGTCCACAAGCAATTTATCCTTGGTCCTAGACGCTGGATCTACTTGTGCGGCTGAAATCTTCGTCAGATCCAGTCGATCCGGGGTTTTCTGATCCTCGACATTTCTGCGAGCTGATCTTGACTCTTGTACCTGCGAGACCTTAGATTTTTTTAAAATTGCTCGAGGAGAGGGGTAGGACGGTCGATCTACCATAATTTCAGGTGGTTCCGCTGGGAGGTCCACTTGCTCGGATCCGCCTTCGACAGAAGCTTGTAGCGCCAGATTTTGCCACTCCATATATCGACGTGATCCGACCGAGACAAAACCTGGCATTCGCGGAATATGATCACCCGCTAGCCAGATCCCAATCCTCACATCTTTTTGTAATGTGATCGTCTTATCACTAATGTTGGTGATCTGCAGATATCGCCTCTTCCCTAGACCCTTCACCACCGTGGGTACCCAGTGATCTCCTCGGGTAACCCAAATTTCTCGTGATCCGACGTCCGGAGATGTAATCGAAGTTCCACCGACTGTCCGATCTCGATCTGAATATGCTCCCCCACTGTTACCAAATTGGCCTTATCACTATACAGCTGTCGCCGTCCACTGAGCTGGATCCGCACTTCATCTGGTAGACTAATGGATCCATAAGCCAGATCCAGGCGGATCCCTGCGGGTACCATGAAATCCATACCTAGGATCGCATCTTGACCGGTTAGATCTCCTACCCAAATATCGAAAAAGTAAACCAGTGATCCAGCCATGGTGATCTTGATCCGAGTCCTTCCTTCCGTTCTGTAAACACTATCACCGATCCCAACACAATCTTGGATCTGGCTCGTGTCGATATAGCACCCAACCTTACGAGCAAAGGCCGTATCCACAATGGACACTTCGGCACCTGTATCTAAGAGCAAGATCCCTTTCTCATTGTTGATCTTACCAGCGATCTTGGCTTGTCGGAACCATTTTCCCGGGGCATAATGTTTCCAATATCCTCGAGACTCCCCTGGTAGGAGATCCATGATATCAGATCGTCGGATCTCCTTAATCTGATTTGGCCTCTGGATCGCTGGTATACCCTCTTGATCCGTGGGCTTGAACCACAGATCCGGATCCCGTTGCTTTCAAAAGCCTCTCATATCTCCAGGGTGGAGATCCACAGCCATGGTCACTTCGGATCTGGAGTAATCATCAGTCTGGCGGATATTTGAGATCGCGACAGCATGTTTCTGTGGTGAAGTGGATTTGAAAGATTTGGCATTGGAATATCCAGGAAAGATCCGATTCGGACGTGATCGGACCTGACGTGATGTGATTGGAGTAGATGACGAGCTGATATGGGTGGATCCGGTGGTGGATCCAGTTGATGGATAAGATTGATGGAGATTAGTGACACCTTGAGCGGGATGTGATAGATGTATTGGTATACGATCTGTACATGTATCCAGATCCGAAGAGCGGGGAAGATCTCGTATGGATATGGATGATGTGGGACCGGCGTGATTGTACTATGGGTGCAACAGTATGTCTATATACACTGTGGAAACTGGTGATCTAAGCCTAGATGTCCAGATCTAGGCTATAATCTATATCCGTAAAGACCAGATCGGTTCACATATGTGGGTCTATTCGGGGAATGTGGATCAAGGCTCATGAACCTAGATCCATAAGCGGATCCGAGTGATCCGGGATCTAGGGATATTATGGCAAAGATGAACGATGATTGGGGAGTTAACGGCATGGAATAAGCTCGGATATGTTATAATTATGATTATCACGAAGTATTGTCACCGGATCATGCATGGAAACCCTAGATCAACAGGATCAAGGAGATCTAGCCGATCTGAGATTGGATCAGCGTGATCTAGCTTTATTAAGGCATGATCTGACTCGGGAGACGTGTGATCTGGACATTACGGTGGATGATTACGATATTGGAGAGAAGAGAAGGCCAGATCACGATATTGCGACTAGTGATCTAATGTTTATGGTTCAGATCCAGGGTGATCTGCAAAGATGTCGACTGCCAGGATGGTGAAGACAAGAAAGGACAAGGATCAGGATAGCGTAATCAGTCGATGTGTCGTTAAGGATAGGATACAGGATGGGATAGGTCTTAACATTAAATCAGAACCGAATTTGCATCGTACGACACAAGTGCTTCGCTACGCGCCTGGAAACGGGAACTACATTGGCCCTACGGTATTAATAGCGATTTAGGTGTATAGATCTAGGGTGGTTGATAATATCTAGATAATATATTGGCTAGATCCAACCTCCTAGTATCTTACCCTAAGTGCAGATCCAAGATCCCGGTATTAATTGCTTAACCGGTAGATCTTCGGCTTCTCAACGATCAAGATCGCGCTATAGGAAGCGCCAAGCAATCAAAGGACCCCGCGTAAAGGGAAATCTACACAAAAGGAATTACTACAAGGCCGGATCCAGATCTAGGCCGCCGGATCCAAGCTCGATCTAATCGCTTAGACTCCGGATCTACTACTGGCGAGTGGTGTGAAGACTTCCACGCCACTCTACGACCCCAACGTCACGCCAAGACGTTCAACTAACACCGATCGAGCAACTTAGCAGTCACCAAGAGAGGAAGATCCAGCCCAACCGACGGGTACACAAGGTGAGCAAGTTCAGCAGATCACGGATCATCGGAGGACCCCCTTCGTTAGTCGGTGTCCGGGCATTGGTGGGAAGTTGGATCTAGCGATCTCGCAGATTTTGCTGATCCCGCTACACCACAATGGTGCGCGTGCCCAGATCTGTTGGTGACTCGGGATTTCACCGTGAGTCTCAAGAAGATGTTCAAGTGAAGGTTGAACAAGGGGAACAAGCGTCATCGGACCTCGGATCGACGATGATGCCGCTGAATGAATCAAGATCCGCGGATCAGCAGAGCGCTAGGAGGAACTCTGCTGACGGAAGAGAGGGTGATCTGGATCCAGATCCAGATCTAGAAGAAAAACCTCTACCTCCACAGGTCCCCACGGGGACCCCGACGGATCTCGACGTAAGTCGAGATCCGTCAACAAAACAAGGGAAGGCGAAAGTGGAGCCGTACAGATTGGTCGGATCTCCAGTCGATCCTTCACCATATCCATCCAGGGATCTTCCAGTCTCCAGATCCGATAAGAAGAAGCCGAAGAAGAAGGTAACGCGGAAGAAGATGAAGGCTCCAGAGATTGACGACGAAGATCCGATCGGATCTAAACCTAGATCCAGATCAGGACAAGGGTGGTCAGATGAAGATCTGGAGAATCTATTCTACCACAAAGAACTTCGCGAGTTCCTGGACCGAGATCCTGTGATGCGGATCCTGAGGCTGAAGCAGGTCGGAGATCCAAGAGAACCCGTATCAGCTCCGATCAAGACTGCCAACAAATTAGAAGCAGTCAAGGATTTATTACGACTGTTGAAGGAAGCAGGAATGACCACGGGAGCTTTCGATGCGGATGATGTCTTTGATCTAGATCTCAAGGTGATCCAGACTGCCACCAAGGATCTATTCTCCAAGCTCAAGATCCTCGTCGGCGAGATCCCCCAGATCACAGATCCAGTGCCATCACCTCCGGCAAGTGTTACGGATCGCCAAACGTCCTCATCGCATTACGCCTCGGCTGCCGAGGACGAATCAGATCTCTCATCGGAACCAAAGCGAATGTCTCTGGGACCCTCCGGTACTTCAATGCTGGAGGCGAGATCCAAGATCCAACGTCGGAATCAGCCGAGATCCGGCCGCTCAAGGACGATCCCGACCTCCGAAGACCAGATCACAGCAGCCACGACGTCCGATGCCTCATCAGGCACCTTACAGAAGTATTTCGAAGCAGCCATGAGTAGATTCCTGGCGGAACAGCGAGGGCCGATCATGGATCAAGGAGCGACGAAGATTCAGGATCCAGGATCACAAGATGTAGATATGGAATCTGTGAGATCTGAACGTAGCACATCTCGATGGGAGTACGATCCAGACGATATCGACTTCCCCACGGCCGCTCGAGCAACGGTCGCGACCGCTACGACCGGATCAGCCGGATCAACCATGATCCAGAGAGTCCGGATCTCTGCGATCTCAGATCTCAAGGAGTTCACGGGGAAGGATCAAAACGAAGACCGAGCCAGAGCGTGGATTGGCAGAGTGAAATCGGCGTTCATGCGAGATCAAGCCTCTGATGAAGAAAAATGTTTGACCTTTGCGGATCTATTGGCTGGATCCGCCAAGAATTGGTATCGGCAACTAAGCAGATCCACCCGTAATAAATGGTCGGATCTGCTTAGAGCTTTCCAAATCCAGTACTGCGGATTGGGGGTATCAGTGGCTAGACAATACTATCACGCTCGACGTCGACCAGAAGAATCTCCCCTCGATTATCTTTACCGTCTGAATGTCGCCGGATTACGCGCAAAGTTGAAGATCAAGGATGGTAATGCGAAAGATCGACGCGAACATGTGGATCACTATATCGAAACTTTGGAGGATCAAGATTTAGCTGACAGGCTGACTCTGCTACGACTATCCGACGCGGATGATCTCGAAGAAGTGCTACGAGCCCGTGAACGTGCAAAGAGCAGACAGAAGAAAGCCGCGTTCGGATCTAGCAAGTACCGGCAGAAGGCAACTAATCCAGCACCTGCAGCTACGACAAAACACGTCCGCGCGGTGCAGATCCGGGCCATGGAATCTGAATCTGAGTCCGGATCCGACGGATCGGATGGATCTGACTCGGATGGAGACAATCATCGGCGGATCTACCTGGCAGCCGAGCAGGATGTCACTCCAAAAGTGGAATCTGGTATGGAGAAGGTCGAGCAAGTACCAATCACCCACAAGTCGACGGATCAGGCCCCACCAGATCACAGATCCCGGATCCAGAGTGGCGGATCCGACCGGAACCGTTGCTCGCATTGTGGATCCAGGAAGCATTCAGATCTAGGATGCTGGAGACGCCTTACTTGTCATAAGTGTGGCAAGCGAGGACATCCGGCGGATCACTGCCTCTTTGTGTGCCGGGGGTGCGGGGAATTACATGATATGGGAAAATGTCCTATGGAAGAGTTCTACAACCAGATCCGCCAATGGTTCAACCCAGCCAAACATGCAGGTATGCTTCCGGAATCTGCAGAGAAGATGTTAAACTAGGACGCTCGCCGGGTTGGAATCCGGTACGAGCCGAGCGCTCTAGATATTGCATCTATGCATTTGTGAACAAGAGATCGGTAGATCAGGGTAATAGGATCCCAGATCTACGCGATAATACATGTGATCTGAATGGAAACCGTGCTGTCGCAATCTCAAGTGTCCGCCAGGCGGACGATTACTCCAGATCCGAAGTGACCATGATGGTGGATCTCCACCCAGGAGAGATAAGGGGTTATTGGAAGCAACAGGATCCAGATCTGTGGTTCCAGCCCACAGATCAGGAGGATATACCAGTGATTCAAAAGCCAAGTCAGATCAAGGAGATCCGAAGATCCGAAGTTATGGATCTCTTGCCAGGAGAATCTCGGGGATATTGGAAACACTATGCCCCGGGAAAATGGTTCCGACAAGCCAAGATCGCTGGTAAGATCAACAATGAGAGAGGGATCTTGCTCTTAGATACAGGCGCCGAAGTATCCATAGTGGATACGGCCTTTGCTCGTAAGGTTGGGTGCTATATCGATACGAGCCAGATCCAAGATTGCGTTGGGATTGGCGAAAGTGTTTACAGGACAGAAGGAAGAACCCGGATCAAGATCACTATGGCTGGATCGCTGGTTTACTTTTTCGATATTTGGGTTGGAGATCTGGCAGGTCAAGATGCCATCCTGGGTATGGATTTCATGGTACCGGGCGGGGATCCGATTGGATCTGGCCTATGGATCTATAAGTTTACCTGATGAGGTGCGGATCCAGCTTAGTGGGCGTCGGCAGCTTTACAGCGACAAGGCCAGGCTGGTAACTGTAGGAGAACATATCCAGATCGAGATCGGACAATCAGTGGAACTTCGGTTACATCTCCGGATGTCAGATCACGAGAAGTTCTGGGTCACCCGGGGAGATCGTTGGGTACCCACGGTGGTAAAAGGCCTCGGGAAGAGACGGTATCTGCAGATCACCAACGTGAGCGATAAGGCGATCATATTGCAAGAAGATGTGAGAGTTGGGATCTGGCTATCGGGTGATCACATTCCCCGGATGCCAGGATTTGTCTCGGTGGGGTCACGTCGGTATATGGAATGGCAAAATCTGGCTCTGGAAGCCACGGTGGATGGAAGATCCGAGCATGATGAGATCTTGATGGAATCCGCAGAGTCGATGGTGGATCGACCCTCCTACCCAACACCTCGTGGCATCCTGAAAACGCCCGAGATCTCGCATATACAGGTAAAACCAGTGTTGACGACCGAAGATCAAACATCAGCAGGACTAGATCCGCAGGATCGAACTCCGATCCAACCAGTAGAGACCGAGGTGATAAACCAAAATGTGATCAGTAAAGGCGGATGATTTGGATCCAGTGACCGGAGGATCAGCTGAAAGAGGTCCACCCGAACAGTTATCTATCCCGATACAGGAGGCGCCCTCAGAGGATCGAAAAAATTCCCAGATCAGGAGCCGGATCCGGAGGTACATTACCATGAAGGTAATGATCTGTAGCGGAGGACGTGGATCAAGAGATGGCGATCCTCCCGGAAATTAACCCCACCACAGACGAGGTGAAGATTGAGGATATCCAAGTTGGAGATCCAGGGATCCAGACTACGGCGGAGATCGAACATTACGTCAGAGGATCTGGAAATATCGACATCTTCTCATCGGAAAGGGAAATGCTCTACCACCGCCGCAAGGGTGTGGTGTTTGATATCGATGTGGGAGACGCTAAGCCAATCGCCCAACGAGTGAGGAGATCGCTCCTCGATTCCGCGAGAAGTTATCAGAGCTGATCAAAGGGTTTTATCAGCTAAGATGATCGGCTATTCAGATCACCCTGGGCCTCACCGATCGTGGTGATCGTGAAGAAGACTGGGTAGATATCAGGCTGTGTATTGATTACCGTCTGGTCATAGTCTTACTCAACTGATGGTCTACCCTATGCCCTGATCAACGATCTTCTAGAAGATCTGGATAAAGTTCTGTGGTATTGCTCCTTGGTATGGCCAGTGATTCTGGGTGGTGACTATGACAGATCGAGCACGAGCGATCTCGGCTTTTTCATTACCCCATTTGGGCTATTCGAATGGAATCGTATGCCGTTTTGGCTTGAAGAATGCACCGCAGATCTCCAACGTCTGATCGACAACGCCCTATATGGATTCACTCGGATCCCTCTCCCGGATCGGATCCAAGATCCCAGATGTGGTTTGAAGTGGGAGAAGCCGAAGATCCGATAAGCCATCAGTGTCGGACGTAGATCGTATATCGATGATATCCTTATACCAGCGGATAGTTGGGATCAGTTATGTAATCGAGTGGACGCCCTACTGGAGGCGTGCGATAAGTGGAATCTGTCGATCAGTGTGGTGAAGAGTTTCTGGGGTATGAATACGTGGAATATCTGGGCCATCGCGTTTCGAAAGATGGACTGGAGGCGAATCCTAAGGATCTAGAGGCATTAACGGATCTAGCATTTCTGGATCGCTGAGATCGATGCAATCTTTTTCTGGGCAGCTTGAACTATTACAGTCGATTTATCGAAGACTATGCTATCTACGCGGCCGTGCCTGTACGAATTGAGAGAGGTCGATTTCGCTGCTGATGATGTCCAGGATGAGGTGCGGATCCGATCAAGCGAAGTATGGAATATAAGGAGTTGGATCTACGGGATCTGAAGGAAGATCTAGGATCAGATCTGGCATTAAAGCCTGCGGAACCGTCGGATCCAGGAAGTCTAGATGGAGACCAGGCTGATCCACGATGGATTCGTGCTCATCGGGCCTTCGAGACACTCAAATCGAAGATCGCGTCTACTCCGATCCTACGTCATTTCGATCCGGGTCGAGAGGCGGTGGTGATCGTATATGCAAGTGATTGGGCGATCTCGGCAGCCCTCGTGCAAGAGTATGACCAGATCTACTATCCGTCACCTTCGTAAGCCGAACGTTGAAGTCGAACGAGTTGAATTATAGCCCAGTGGAGAAGGAGGTGTTGGCGCTGCTACGGATCCTGGATCTCGGATATAAACATGCTGGTGGGACGCCGGATCCGGGGTGCTGACTAGATACTCCACGTTGGCCTGTTATTTAGATCGACCGGATTACAAGGGCGATTAGGCCAATGGGCGTCACTGCTATCACCGTGGACATTAGAGATTGTGAAGTGTGTCAAAGGAGAAGAAGAGATCCTAGGGTGATTGCGGCTAGTATCACGCCCAGATCCATGGTGGAATAAGCAGCTTGATCCAATCTCGCCCAAGAAAGAGCCACGACGGAAGATCCAAGCGCTCCTATCCCTGTGATCCAAGCGGATGAGGAGCTGTATGTTGTCAGTTTCGATGGATCAGCCCGCGTGAAGCGTGGAGGTGGCGCATATAGTGCGATCTTGTGGAAGTTGCCTGAATGGACGGTGGTCCAGGCCAGATCGGCTATGCGGAAGATCTTACGGTCAATGAAGCTGAATGTCTGGGTTGTTACTATGTCTGATCTGTTGAGTACAGTGGATCACAAACGAGTGGTGTTCTGCGGCGACTCTAATCTGGTGATCCGACAAGTCAGGGGTGAGATCGAGTGTAAGGCACCCGGTCTGACCTTACTCAAGCAAAGGGCTTTAGATCGTCTAAGGGACTGGCCAGATCACGAACTTGTGCATGTGAAACGAGATTGGAACGGCCAGTGCGGACAGTTTGGCTAGTGCAGCGCTACAGCGACAAGGTGGAGTGAAGATCGAGTCGGATGAGGATAAGCAGGATCTGATCACGTTGAACCGATTGGATGAGGTATTGGTAGTCAAGAGGACGGATCAAGCGGCCCAGATCACGGCGGTAGTTGACTCGATCGGGCTTGCGATCGACGACGCGGACGATTTCGGATCCGCGATCATTACGGGAGGAGATAGTTCGAGATCTCAGGATCGATCGGATCCGACAAGCCCAAGACGAGGAGGCGTGGATCTCGGGATTGAAGAAGTATCTGAATGGAGATCTGCAAGACCTGACCCAGCAAGAGCGCCAATCCTATGCTAATCTAGCAGCCGATTATGATTTGGATCACCATGATCTACTGTTCTACTGTCCCTCCACGAGACCGATGGATGCAGATCGAGATAAGCGATGCGACTAGTGATCCCGGAAACTCTGTATCAGACTACTACATCACTACCATGTGAGCCTAGAGGTGGACATCAAGGGATCGGCCGAACTTATCAGCGGATCCGATCACTTCCATTGGAGAGGTCTGTATAGAGAGTGTCCAAAGATACGTGGGTGAGTGTGTGGATTGTGTGAGACCGGCAAAGTAAACCTCGGATCCAAGGAGAGTCGCCAGGTAACCTTCAGGCAACATATCCTTTCCAGATCATAGCCATGGATCACATCCCGTCGCTACCAGATCGCACAAAGGGAATACAGAATTATTGATCTTTGAAGATCTATTTACGGATATGTGATCGCGAAAGCCAGCTCGTCAAGGACTGCTCAGACTGTCGCCGAATCATACGAAGAATGTGTCTTCCGACGATTTGGGGCCAGCGAAGCGATTAGGCATGATCGTGAACCAGGATTTATGTCCGATTTTTTCCGAGCGTTTAATAAGATCTTGGGTCAGCGTCAACGGGCCACGATGGCATACCGGCCCCAAGCTAACGGATCTGCAGAGCGCATGGTCCAAACTCAACTCGGGCGATTAAGATGTATGTGCAGGATCTGGATCAACGAGATTGGGACGAGTATGCCGAGAGGATTACCTTTCGCGATCACACCGCGCATGATCGGATCCGAGGAGAAAACACTTTCTATATGGGTACAGGGTGGGATCCTAGATCCACCTTGGAAGCGGTGATCCCGGTGGGAAGTACGCGAAGACATGATCGGGATCCACGACGGTGGAGATATAATCCAGCGGTATTATCAACAGTTCGAGACAGGTTATCAACGACTGCGAGAGGCGATCTCAGATCGAGCGGATCTACACAACCAGGAGATCCGCCCGCATCAGATCGAGGTCGGATCTCGAGTGTGGTTATATCTCGATCGCGTGAAAGAGGGATATGCTAAAGGTTGGCACCGTTGGCATGGACCATTCCGGATTATAGAGAAAGTTGGAGAACATGCGGTGAAATTGGAGATT